>CM054113.1:227192251-227539721 GCA_028673005.1 Tanypteryx hageni
CTCGTCTCCCCTCCCTCTTTCCCCTCGTCTCCCTCCCTCTTTCCCCTCGTCTCCCTCCCTCTTTCCCCTGGTCTCCCTCTTTCCCCTGGTCTCCATCTTTCCCCTGGTCTCCCACTCTCCTCTGGTCTCCCTCTCTCCCATGGTCTCCCTCCCTCTTTCCCTCTGGTCTCCCTCTCTCCTCTGGTCTCCATCTTTCCCCTGGTCTCCCTCCCTCTTTCCCCTGGTCTCCCTCCCTCTTTCCCCTCGTCTCCCTCCCTCTTTCCCCTCGTCTCCCTCCCTCTTTCCCCTCGTCTCCCTCCCTCTTTCCCCTGGTCTCCCTCTTTCCCCTGGTCTCCATCTTTCCCCTGGTCTCCCACTCTCCTCTGGTCTCCCTCTCTCCCATGGTCTCCCTCCCTCTTTCCCCCTGGTCTCCCTCTCTCCTCTGGTCTCCCTCTCTCCCATGGTCTCCCTCCCTCTTTCCCCCTGGTCTCCCTCTCTCCTCTGGTCTCCCTCTCTCCCATGGTCTCCCTCCCTCTTTCCCCTGGTCTCCCTCTCTCCTCTGGTCTCCATCTTTCCCCTGGTCTCCCTCTCCTCTTTCCCCTGGTCTCCCTCTCTCCCATGGTCTCCCTCCCTCTTTCCCCTGGTCTCCCTCTCTCCTCTGGTCTCCCTCTCTCCCATGGTCTTCCTCCCTCTTTCCTCTGGTCTCCCTCTCTCCCATGGTCTCCCTCCCTCTCTCCCCTGGTCTCCCTCCCTCTTTCCCCTCGTCTCCCTCCCTCTTTCCCCTCGTCTCCCTCCCTCTTTCCCCCTGGTCTCCCTCTTTCCCTGGTCTCCCTCTTTCCCCTGGTCTCCCTCTCTCCTCTGGTCTCCATCTTTCCCCTGGTCTCCCTCTCTCCTCTGGTCTTTCTCTCTCCCATGATCTCCCTCCCCTCTTTCCCCTGGTCTCCCTCTCTCCTCTGGTCTCCCTCTCTCCCATGGTCTCCCTCCCTCTTTCCCCTGGTCTCCCTCTCTCCTCTGGTCTCCCTCTCTTCCCATGGTCTCCCTCCCTCTTTCCCCTGGTCTCCCTCTCTCCTCTGGTCTCCCTCTCTCCCATGGTCTCCCTCCCTCTTCCCCTGGTCTCCCTCTCTCCTCTGGTCTCCCTCTCTCCCATGGTCTCCCTCCCTCTTTCCCCTGGTCTCCCTCTTTCCCCTGGTCTCCATCTTTCCCCTGGTCTCCCACTCTCCTCTGGTCTCCCTCTCTCCCATGGTCTCCCTCCCTCTTTCCCCTGGTCTCCCTCTCTCCTCTGGTCTCCCTCTCTCCCATGGTCTCCCTCCCTCTTTCCCCTGGTCTCCCTCTCTCCTCTGGTCTCCCTCTCTCCCATGGTCTCCCTCCCTCTTTCCCCTGGTCTCCCTCTCTCCTCTGGTCTCCATCTTTCCCCTGGTCTCCCTCCCTCTTTCCCCTGGTCTCCCTCTCTCCCATGGTCTCCCTCCCTCTCTCCCATGGTCTCCCTCCCTCTTTCCTCTGGTCTCCCTCTCTCCCATGGTCTCCCTCCCTCTCTCTCCCCTGGTCTCCCTCCCTCTTTCCCCCCTCGTCTCCCTCCCTCTTTCCCCTCGTCTCCCTCCCTCTTTCCCCTGGTCTCCCTCTTTCCCTGGTCTCCCTCTTTCCCCTGGTCTCCCTCTCTCCTCTGGTCTCCATCTTTCCCCTGGTCTCCCTCTCTCCTCTGGTCTCTCTCTCTCCCATGATCTCCCTCCCTCTTTCCCCTGGTCTCCCTCTCTCCTCTGGTCTCCCTCTCCTCCCATGGTCTCCCTCCCTCTTTCCCCTGGTCTCCCTCTCTCCTCTGGTCTCCCTCTCTCCCATGGTCTCCCTCCCTCTTTCCCCTGGTCTCCCTCTCTCCTCTGGTCTCCCTCTCTCCCATGGTCTCCCTCCCTCTTTCCCCTGGTCTCCCTCTCTCCTCTGGTCTCCCTCTCTCCCATGGTCTCCCTCCCTCTTTCCCCTGGTCTCCCTCTCTCCTCCGGTCTCCATCTTTCCCCTGGTCTCCCTCCCTCTTTCCCCTGGACTCCCTCTTTCCACTGGTCTCCCTCTTTCCCCTGGTCTCCCTCTCTCCTCTGGTCTCCCTCCCTCCCATGGTCTCCCTCCCTCTTTCCCCTGGTCTCCCTCTTTCCACTGGTCTCCCTCTTTCCCCTGGTCCCAGCCAATACAATGGGAGGAATAAGGAATTATAATATTTGCAAATCAGCACAAAAATCAGTATAGAATATCGATCACTCAAATATCGCCAAAGTCGGAGCAGTTCTTAATAATTGGTCACTTTAAGTGCACTGTAGAGCCGAACGAGGAGCACCACATTCTACGCGATCTTGTACTTTCTCTCTTTCCCCGTTGTCTTGGCCAACGCTATGGAAGGAAAAGGGATTTAAGAATGTTTCGT
Organism: Tanypteryx hageni; assembly: GCA_028673005.1. Classification (NCBI taxonomy): domain Eukaryota; kingdom Metazoa; phylum Arthropoda; class Insecta; order Odonata; family Petaluridae; genus Tanypteryx; species Tanypteryx hageni. Next base: position 227,194,635 of record CM054113.1, read on the forward strand.
GAAACATCGACGCGAATCCGAACCAATTGCTACCACATACCACATTCTCTGCTTCCTTCCCCTCAGACATTCGCCTTCTCTTTATGTCATTTTTAGGCGTTCTTTCCCTTTCTCTCCAATTGCTTCTTGAAGAGAGTGTAACGGAGAAATTCCCCGTGAAAAATGACACGCCATTCTACCGCGGTAGCAAATGTGCAATTCGCGAACAAGATTATGCGCGTGCAACAATGTGATCGTGCGCTATTGCTTTCACGAACATCGTTTCCCCTGCGCAAGGTAAAGAATTTGCATAAAGTAAATTTATCAATTAAGACATTCAGTGTTCATATTTCTGTAGCTCATTATTTATTTTCCCTGGAAAACGAAAAAAAATACCTTCACTGTCGAGATTGAAGCTAAGTAACCCCACCTTCCATTTAACCATTTCACGATTTGTTTGCGTGTATAGTATGATTTAAAGCATCAAATTCACAATTATATTAACGGTTACAAAAATTGACATTTGAAGTGCCTGAGTATAAATGATCGCTACAATGCTACCTTTAAATTCCGCGCAATGGAATACCCTTGTACTGAAATACCCCAAATAGTTTACGGATGACTTGAAACATAAAACTAAAATTAAATATGAGAATATGGTGAAAATCCAAGGTTTCAAGGTACGAAACAAGACTTCCGCACCACTTTGATTTAGAATAAATTTCTCCGGAAGAAATTGAATAAAATCCAATAAAAGAGCTTGAATCTCCTAGACGAGCGGCACTCAAGTGAACTTTTTTTCTTGAAAAAATGTCTTGCATTCGAAAAATATGGTCCTGAGGATTTAGAGAAACTTTCATAATTCAGAGACATCCAGGCCACAGAATATCGTATTTTAGAATTTGCGCTCAAACAAATAATATTGGAGTACTTAACAATCTTTCTCTAACCCAGGGGTCGGCTACCTTTCAAACTAAAAGAGCCATTTTTTGTATTTTGATGTCTCATTCCAAAATACTCGGGAGTCGCGCAGTGACAATCTGTACCACCTTTTTTGAGATTCGAGCGATTGCAATAAGCATGTGTTTTATGACTGATAAAGGTTAGGAAGCATGGCTAACTTCTAACGAGCCGCAAGTATGTACTCAATGCGGATTCGGAGCCGCAGGTTGCCGAACCCTGCCCTTACCGATAAGCCATATACTCCACAAATATTTCAAACTAAAGCAAATAGCCAAAACAAACACCAGCTGGACTAAGTCTTATTTTAATTTTTTACCGATCTGAGAAGTTTGCGAGGATTATTATTCAATCCGTTGTTCTTTTCGTTTTTCATTACGCCGCGGAAATCAGCTCCTGCTCTCTGAATTTCCAAAAATTTGGCGTTAACCGACAGATCCTCTGTTTTAAAAAAACTCTCTTTACGAATCATTTCAATCTTCGCTCTTTTTTAAATATATCCGCGAGCAGTCTGCCAACCGATTGCATTTTTATATCGTTCGAAAAATGTTCTCCGTTTCGCGGACATCATATTTTCCACGTGAAAAAATCCCCGTTCGGCGGCGGAGGGATCCCGTCAGATGCAGCGGCCCACCCTTTCATTTTTTTTATTCAAAAGGTAGTCAAGTAGCCTCGAGGGAAAGGAATTGAAGGGAGGGAGATAGAGGGAGGGAGATTGAGGAAGGGAAGGAAATGGAGGGAGGAAGGAGATCAAAACCTGGAAAAAATAAAAAGAATCCCGAAAGGGCCTTTCATCCAACCACTCCTTCCCTTAGCCTTACTTACCCCCGACTCAACGATTCTGCAATCCATACCTGTCGAACGGAGCATATTAACCCCCTCGATCCGAATTTCCTTCGCGCCACCCCTTCTCTCTCTCTTTCTCTATCTCTCTCTCTCTCTCTCTCTCTCTCTTTCTCTCTCTCTCTCTCTCTCTCTTTCTCTCTTCAAAACACACGCACGTTCTCTCCCCCTTTTCTTTTGCTGCCGTGCCATGGTTCGACTCATTTCGATTTCTTCCCCCTCCTCACCGCGTGGTTTACTTCCTCCCTTCTCTCTCTCTCCACTCCCTTTCTCTCTTCTCTCCTCTATCTCTCCTTCTCCCTCTCCCTCCTCTACCTCCCCCTCCTACCTCCTCCTCCTACTTCCTCCTCCTCTACCTCCGCCTCCTCTACCCCCCCACCTCTCCTCCGCTTCCTCCCCTTCTCCCTCCCTTTCATCTCCGTTCGCCGACACCCCCCTCCCTCCTCCGCTCGTCCCCCCTCTCCGCCCGTCGATAACTTTCAAATCTCTTCCTCTCCACCCCTTCACCCTCTCCCTCTCCTCGCCTCCTCCCTTTCTCTCCCACGAGCGCCTTCTCTCCTCCTCCCCACTCCCTTCATTCCACCGTCTCTATCCCGCGCATTCTCCCGTTCTTTTTTTACTTTACGCTTCTCTTGCTCTCTCTCCCGCTGGCTCTTTGTCCCTCCCGTTTCCCTCCACCACTCCTATTTAAGCTCTCTTTCTGCTTTTCCTTAACATTCAACTCTAGGCGCCTTTCTGTCGCACCAAATCAACATACGTTCACTTGCAAATATTTGTCAATATACATGCTAGCGTAACTGCCCGTCAAAAATGACGGGTATGCTTGAAATGAATTAAGTCGAAATAAAATTTATATTAAAATATTAATGAACCCACCATAAAAAAAGTGAAAAATAAATATAAAATTCACCTGATTGAATGTTCCAGAGAGTAAAAATTGTTTTGTGCATATAAAATGCTTGTGGCAAAAAGATATTAGTGATGATTTATTTGTTAATGATTGCGCACACAATTTTTGTATGACCAATCCTCTTTTTACTTCTGGACCATTTATTTATGTGAATTTTAGACTTATTGTTTTACATTTTAGTGTGCATAAAGGTTTGCTTCATTATTTGTATTTGCATTTCTGTTTTTAGGAACAGGTTGATTATTTTTTCTAAAATTTTCCTTGTATTTATGAAATCTATTTTTCTACCCAAATTTATTACAATAAGTGTGCCAAAATTTAACAATAATAGAAAGGTGTGCTCCATACCGGAGTATACAGAGTTTCCAAATACGTTCTTTGAGACCAACAAATTTTAGTAAAACCGCCCAATACCAAATTTCATCAAAATACGTCCTGAGGTCCCCGGGTTGAATGTAGGTCTGCATGTAAAGTGGTCGTAATTATCGTCCGATTTTAACCAAAATTGGGATCATTCGACCAATTTTAGTAAAACTCCCCAATACCCGTGTTTTGGCTCTACGCCGACAGACACCACGCCGACTGAGCAATATAAGGCCAAATAATCCTAATTTAGAGTTTTTAATAATTTCGATGAAGTTATAAGGAATATAGGTATACATCAACTAGGAATTTTTATAGCAATTAAGAATTTGAGGAGAAAAAAGGAAAATAGATGGTGAAGAGGACGGAGAGGGGAGGAGGGGGGGAGCGTAATTTATTATAACAAAATATAAGCAATTATGGTATCCATCAACTAGGAATTTTTATAACAATTAAGAATGTGCAGATAAAAAAGGAAAAAGATGAGGAGGTAGACAGAGGGAGGGGGGGAGGAAGGGGGGAGCGTAATACGTTATAACAAAATGTTAGCAATTATATATTCAAGCGCATGAGTCAGGTCATTTGAATCTAAAGTCCAGTTTAATCAGCAAAAGTTAGCCATTTCAATCTTGTTTTTTTAATATGGCCTAAAATTTATAAATGCAGCAAATTTGAAGAATAATGGAAACACTTATTCATATTATATTTCCATGAATTTAAATTCTATGAATGTTATTACTAAATAGCAGATGCTGTTCTTATGCCAACTTTGCGTGAAAATCTCCATCACTATGGCAGAAGATAAAATGTATTGCTTTAAATCCTACTTTTAATTCCAAGCATTTATTTTTTGAAAGTACTCATAGATTAACTACTTACAAAGAGAAACATATATGATCAAAATGGATAATAAAGTTAAAAGGTATCGATGCTTATTATGACTCGCAATAAAGAATATTTTAAAAAAATATATTATGCCCCCCCCCCCCTTTCCTCCCCCCTCTCTACCCCTCACCATCTTTTTTCCTTTTTTATTTGCATATTCCTAATTGCTATAATACTTCCTAGTTGATTGATTGCTTATATTTTGTTATAATAAATTACGCCCTCCCCTTCCTCCCCCCTCTATCCCCCTCGCCATCTTTTTTATTTTCATATTCTTCGGTTTTTTTTAAATTCCTAGTTGATGGATAACAATATTGTAGCTATTTTATTATAATATCTTATATATTCCTTCTTCATTTCATTATTTTATTTAAAATTCTCATTAAATTGTCATTAACAATTGGCATATTACACGTGTATTACTACTTATAATTTCCCAGTCAATAAATGAAAGTTCATCGAAATTATAAAAATCTCTAAAGTAGGATTATTTGGCCTTATATTGCTCAGTCGGCTTAGTGTCTGCCGGCGTAGTGTCCTGTCGGCGTAGTGTCCTGTCGGCGTAGTGTCCTGTTTGCGTAGTGTCTGTCGGCGTAGAGTCCTGTCGGCGTAGTGTCTGTCGGCGTGGTGTCTGTCGGCGTAGAGTCCTGTCGGCGTAGTGTCTGTCGGCGTGGTGTCTGTCGGCGTAGAGTCCGGCTACTCCAATACCAAATTTCATCGAAATACGTTCAGCGGTTACCGAGTTTTAAGATGCGGAGGGAGGAATGAATGGACGGACGGACGGACGGAAATGATCTCCCCTATGAGTTCTCTTCGTGCAAAGAACGCATACAAATGAAGAAAGTGAAAAAATCCAGTTCAACTAAACCAAACCAAACCCAATCCAATTAATGCTATAAATTTTGAACGGATGACTAATTTCAGATACAAACAACAATAAATACAACAAAGCATTCAGAGTATAGTCTCTTGTACTGTATCTATCATTAATGAAATTCAAATGATTTGTTATGAGTTGAAATTTGGGAACAGGTTTTATATCAACTTTTAGCCCAAATTGGTTTGCATTTTCTGTTTCCCACCTTTTTTTCAAGTTTGGCTCACATATTTTGATAAATTTTGATTGAAAAACAGATTTTATTAGTAAAAAATAAAAATAAAACGAAAAATACACAGATTGAAGGAGTGAGCTTCTGCCAAAACTTAATTCAGCTTTCGCAGAGAATGTGCTCAAAATCTTTTCAAAAGTCTGCAAATGAAATCTCTATATATCCGATTCGAAACACTTATAGGCACAATGTCAATAAATAAATAATACGATTTGAGTTGGGGTCTTTCGCAGCGTTGTTGAACGCCGGTGCACGTTTTCGGGTTTCGCTGCGTTGAGGACGTTCCTGACTCTCGACGTTTCGTAAGCATTGCAGCCTGCATCTTCAGGAGACTTCAGCAATAAATAATACGATATTTTTTATTTTTGTTATCGTCGTATTGTTTATCGTTACGAAGGTGTTGTTTAAACTTCAAAATATCATGAAGATGTGGACAGATGCGACGCGAATTAATAATAGTCCCAGTCAATCATCTGCAATAAGACGAAATCGACAACAATGCAAACATCTTGCCGTCGAAAAGTTTTCGCCTAAAAATACTTCCAATTTTCTCGTTAAAATTTGATTTATGGACTGATTCGACTCTTATTCAAAAATAGATGGCAAGAAAATTAAATTTGGTTTCACTAGGCGTTCTTTGGTTCAAGTCGCGAGTTTATACGACTATTCTAAGTAATTTTTAAATGCAAATGATTGATATGCTACACTCATATCGCGGCGTGACGGATTTCCAAAGTAAGCGCTTTGTTGATGTAGATGTATTTTTATTTGAAATAACTTCCGGTCGTCTTTTCTAATATTCCGTATCTCACAATGAGAATTAAAACATCTGCAATATAAAACAATAATAATGATTGAAAAAAACTGGTGTTGCAGCATACATATTTAGGTTTCCACAAAACAGGCGTGTTAAATTGAAAGAATATTTTTTTTAAACTACAACCTAAAAGACGTGATTCTTAAAAATATTTCCATTATTTAATCGCGCAATTTTCACTGGCAATATTCCGAAGATTTACGGCTTTAGGGTTAAAACATTCTTTTATCCGGATAAATTATTGTAAATCAAAGCATATAATTCTTTAACTTCAGCGTTGAATTGAGCATAAAAATATTATGCTAGATGAAAATAGTTCTATGAGACACGTGTTATATAAATAGTCATTTTAAATAATAAAAATCTCGTTTCAAATATCGCCAAAATAATTTATCAGTCTATTACAATTCGATGGGTTGCAAGTTAAGCAGATTAATTATTTAGGATACGAAAGATAATGAAGAGAAGCGCAAGAGGTAGTAATTGAATTGTGTTGCATCTACGAACTCTTCGTCGATTGGACAATAATCCCGTTATTGTAACGGATTGGCTACTGATAGAAATAAATTAATAAAAACACATGCTCCAAATTTAATTTAAACCGCTCGGAAATAAAGCCGTATCATAAAAAACTTCGCAGGGACAATAAATAAATCCATGGCGCTGATTCAATTATCAAGAAGTCAGTGCTAAAATAAGAATGACGCCAACATCGTGTCCTTAAAAAATATATGAGTGACCTTGCTTTAGATCATTCAGGCTGGCCTTTGAGATTACTTCGAGACAACTCGCTATTCGAAATACAAATATCGTCGGTTCGAGAATGATAGGAGGAATGTGAGAGGGATGAAGACCGTATGCATAGTGAGTGAGTGGAGATGTGGAAGCAAAACAGTGGAGAGAGAGAGATAGAGAGAGAAAAAAGAGGTGATTAAGGGAGGAAGTAGTGGGATGAGAAAGATCAATGAATGATAATAAAAAGCGGAGAGGAAGAGAGACGCGCCAAAATGGCTCGTGATTTAGGAAAAGTAGGAAGTTGGGTGGATGGAAAGATGGAGAGCAGAAGGAGATTTAAAATTTTCAAAATGAAACGGGAAAAAATGTATAATTGCGTTGAGAAAGAGATATAAAGAGAAAGGGGTTGCGATTATGGTACATACAGAAGAGCGCAAACAAACACATACATATATATATATATATATATATATATATATATATATATATATATATATAATTTGTTTAGCTCTCTAATTAATGTGTCAGTTTCAGTATTTATAACTTGTCTACCGAGGATATTTCAGCATCAAACCGTTATTAATCTGCACATAAATTACGAATCTAAACACGCGAAAATGTTGTAAAATGATTCACTCGCGCCTTGAGCAAGCCGAATTGAGAAGAAAGGCGCAAAATTAATTCATCAATCTGAGCGAACAGAGAAAAGCTGAGTGATACAGAGAACGGAGTAATAAGAAGCAGTGAAGATGAGAGAGAGGAGAACTGCGTGGGAAGTTGGGATGGATAGAGTGGGAGGTAGTCTGGTGGGTGGGTGGATCGGAAGGCCCGGCTCATGGGCGGCAGAGGTAAAAAAAACGAGAATTTTGATCCCAGTTTGTATATTGGTCGATAGCGACGGTTGGAAAGGGAAAGCAGAAAGAGAGGAATGGGGAGGATGGGGTGAAATGGAGAGGGACGAGAAAGCACCTAGGGTAGAGGGTTAGGCGAAGAAAGGGAATAGGGGGTAAGGTGGTCGAGTGGTAGGTTGATGAAGGGAGATAGGGGGAGGGTGGGAGGGGGAGGGAGGGGGGGAAGTAGGTTGGCGGACGAGGGGGAGGGAGATGGGGAAGGAGGAGGGAGAGAGTAGGTTGGCGGAGCGGGGGTGAGGGAGGGGGAGATGGGGAGGGGAGAGAGAGAGTGCGAGGGACACACGAATTAGGAGGAAAGGGCAGCGCACGGAACATATGGTGATTGCCACCGGTAGTGATGAATTCTATTCTTCGACACTATTTTTGCCTTTATAAAAGAGACCCCTGCCATATCAATATCTCGAGCGTAAAGACATACAAGCGAGTTATTTCGGCCATCGTAAAATTCGCCGATACTGAGAAAGCTCCACCTCTTGTTTTTTTTTAAATAGCACGGATCTATAATGAGCGATTGATTGCCTCATGGGTCGTACAAGTAGAAAACCGCAAAACATTCGCCGCTCATAAGTGACATTATTTCTAGCTTAGATTTTCCTTTTATGATCCTTGATCGTCCTCAGAAATACTGGCATCGATAACGCTCATTCTGACAAATAATCTCGCTAATTTTGTTATCTAGGCCAGTCGTGCCCAACCTACGGCCCGTGGAGCTATGATAAAAAGCACTCCGAAGTATTTAACATACAAACTCGTACATGTTTACGAAAAATTTTTTACTAAAACTTTTAATATTGAAATGTTAACTATAAAAACCTTATTTGAAATTGATTTTCATTTATATGGCACCTCAGAATATATGGGTCATTTTCGATGTAAACTCTAATCTGACCCGCCGAAGAATTGGCAACTTGCAATGCGGCCCGCGGAAGGATTCCCAACTACCGATGCAGCCCGCCATGCAAAAAAGGTTGGTCACCACTGATCTAGGCAATGCTTATCCATATGAGCTTTGCTTCCAAAGCCTCGTCAGCTAAATCATTCGACCTATACTCCTCTACAGCTTTCATTCGTCATTGCTCCAGCGGCGACTAAGTTCTAACTCTTCAATAATGATGTTTTGCGACTTTTTTTCGCGAATCCAACTGCCCAAAATTAAATTTTAACTAACTCAATTATGTTACCTTTCTCATTCAATTCTTATGCTAAAAAATAATTTAAAGAATAAAATGTCATCAGAAAACATGAAGTTTTCTCACGTTAATAGCAGTTTACGAATGGAATACACCAATAATATACGTAAACAATAAAGTGAAATAAATACAACATTCATACACATTGCTCCAGATTGATATAAAATTTATATTAGATACTGCGTTACATTAGTATTTTTCTTTGGTAATATTTATTTTGTTATTTGTGTCTTCGGAAATATCTCCAAAATATACATTGATGGAATGAGGTAAATGTAAGCTTCGTCCATTTAAACAAAATACTGAATTAACCATAAATGCAAAGTTTCCATTGTTTGAACAATATGCTCTGATACTACATTATCTACGTATTTTCTACGTATTACCACATGTACGGCGTGAAGTGTGATTTGTTAATTCATCGATTGATGTTATAATATACAAGAATTGAAGCATTTCTCCCTCAATCGACAGTTTTCAATGCATTTCCTTCCTCTCTATAAATATAGAGAGGAAGGAAGAGCCAAAGAGTATTGGTGGAGACCTTGTGGAAAGAGAGAGAGAGAGCGTAATAACCACGGAGGAGTCGATTGTGGAAGGTAGGATAGAAGGGAGGGAGTGAGGATAGTAGGGGGGAGGATTGGCGGGAGGGAGGGAGAACAGGAGGTGGGGAGGAAGGAAGCGGCAGCAGGAATGTAGGAGGAGGCGGAGGAAAGAGAGGGGGGGAGGAGGAGGGGAGGGAGAGAATTGAGAAGAGGGTGAGACGCGAGAGTAGAGGCGTGACGGCATAAGTGGGTTACATTGCCCGCTATTCTTTTTTGCCGGGAACGAGATTTCGTATTCGTGCAACAGTGAAACGCCACGAAACCTCGACGAACATGCTGAGGCAATATCCTTTAAGGCCATAAAAACCTTGCGCAGTGGGTTCAGACGTACTTGCTTGAGATGATCAGTTTGTGATCAAAATGACGCACTAGTTATCGATTAAATGCCTTTAAAAAATATTATCTTTAAATTCGCATGCGCACATTTCTCGGAGGGGTATTGTTTGCACTAAGTCCTTATAGAATGATTACGTTCTTTCGTTTGGCGGGGAAGATGGTATTCTAGAAAACGAGAGATTATCTGAAACACCTCTGCCGGTATTCCAGAATATGACGAGTTCGGTAATTCTCTTGTTGGTAGTTTGTTCACGAAAGTAGTGTCGTAATATATTTTTTTATAATCTCGATTGAATCGATTGCTTTCTTGTGTGTGACCATCGAGAGGAAACTTATGTCACAGATTGCTCTTAGAATAGTTCCAATCGTATGCCACGATCGCAGATGCATATGTACTAGTAGGATCTTTGAAATACATAAAATGGCAGTTAAGGGACGCGTCAGCTTTAAGGGTTTTTTTCTCTTTCTAAAGCATCGATGATCGATACAATAATATAGTTCGAATTCTTTCTCTCTCTCTGCCGTCCATAATAAGTGAAAAATGTAATATTTCGGCTAGAGAACGGGTGTAGAAACATGCGCAACACAAAACGTCCATCTTGGTGTCCGAGTGCAAAGCCATACCGAGTGAAAGCTAAACAAAGCGACGTCACAGATTGCACCGTCGTCCCTGACTATTAAAAGAATTCGACCTTCGGTCGAAAAAAACAGGCGAATTAAAACCGCAAGTTCATCCTTGGCGTGGGTTCATACTCAAACATCGGACGGAAAGTTACGCTGGCTCTCTTGCTGGAAGGATTGTGTGTGTGCTAGCCTCTTTCGTGCCTTTCCTCCACTGCAAGTATTGCAAGATATGGAAAAACCTTGATGGGGAGTCACTGTGTTAAGGTAAGGCGTCTGGCTGTCGTGAGGTCGAGGCTGGTTGTGGTGGGAGTGGAAGGAGGCAAAGGAGAGAGATGGAGAGAGAATTATAGAGCAAGGTGAAGGATAGGCGAGGAAGAAAGGACCGCGAACGATTCGAGGATGGCCGCACGACAAAGGGAATCCCTCGTAGTCAGCGAAAGCAGTGCGTCTTCCGCTTGAAAATGCTCCGTACGCGGTACGTGATGTTTGTCGTTACAGAATCGGGGAATTAAATACGATTGGCAAGGTGGTGGGTCGTCTGGAGCGAAATATTCCAAGGTCATCATATGAATCATGAATTGAATTGCTCCTTGAAGTGTCTCCTTGAATTGTTATGCTTTCTGCGGTTAAGTTCCTTCGAGTTAATCTGTAATTGCGGCAAAGAAAATTTTTATGCTTGAAAGAGAATATTTCCATCCAGTGAAACGGCGAGCAGTTTAGCGTTGTCGCATTTTTCGTTAATATCCCTATAAAACAATACTAATTCACGCAAGAGTCAATTGATATTGGAGTACATGAGACATTCTGTTTGTGTGTCACCATTCGAAAAAGGTTTCGCCCCCTCCCCAAAAAAACACGCCTGCTAAATTTGGCATGCGTGGAGAAAGTGGGCAGTTCTTCTCACGGTTTTAGTTCCAATACTTGGGCATAGAGGGGCTATGAGGCACCTGTTGTAGCCACAGAATTCCTATATACTACTATGCTACGAGAGCCCGAGTTTCCCGTGCTTCATTCCAACTTTATGGAGACCGTTGGTCGCATGATATCACAACAGTGTTTATCGTGATTTACATTGTTTTTCTTCAAAATCACGCGCTCACTTTATAGGTGATATGTTCCTTGCATCTATCTCCCAAATGAGTGGCTATTCGCATACGATGGCTGAAATATAAAAAATTATCAGAACTCTTAAAAAAAAACAGACATTATCAAGAATGGAATAGTGGATTCTTATTCGACTGCTGGTTTTAGAATTCATCCTCTGCCCCCGATTCAGCCAGCATCGTCCTCACCGTGACCAATTAAAAGGAAGGACATCGGATGGAGAGGCTCACGAGTAAGGAACCGAAAGCAAAAAGTATCCATTCCCTTCCATCGCGCACCCAGCGCTTTCTAAAATGTCGCGATTACGTCCTTTCCGTCTTTCGCGATCGCCTCGATGCGCAACGGAACGGCATTGCGCATTCCTCGCTACTGTATGGCGCGGAAATTATCTCTTTGCAACTGAATCTTTCTTGCTTACTCGACAAAAAAACGATAATTAATCTTCGTGTGGCATTAAAGTCGGGACTCTTAATCTACAATATTATGCGAAGAAACCTAGAATAAATGCCACCATCGTGAGAACAAAGCACGCATGCTTTCAGGACTGCAATTCTTTGAAAAATTATTGTCATTTTGGTTTAAGCGACTCTTAAGTCCACTGATCTAACCACATCATAGCATCTCGCATAATGAAATTCGCATAATATAATTTTACTTTAAATCTGAGCGATGTGCAATTTTCAAAATCAAGCACGTTTCTTAGGGAGCAATTCAGTTACAGATAGATATGTAGAAATTACGGGATTTATTTATCAATAAAAATTAAAACCCCCAAGAGCTAATGGCTAGATTTTAATCCGTCATTTGGGAATAACTTTGAAATATAAAAAATTCTGCTAATTCTGAACCCATATTCAGAAACAGGAAAGATTATCTGCTACGGTAGTTCAGTGGTAGAATATCCGCCCGGCAAGTGGAAGACCCGGGTTCGATTCCCGGTCATAGCAGAATTTTTTCTGATTCAAAGTTATTCCCAAATTACAGCTTATGTCATTCTGCTTAGTGTCATATTATTCCGCCAATTTAATCCGTCATAATTTAATGTTATTGAATTTAACGGAAGGAATACTCATCTATTCCTCAAAACGATAGAACAATCTTTCGTTATTTACCAGTATGAAGAATGCCTATATTTTTCGCGCTATATTTGAATTCCATTAGATACGAGATACGAATCGCCAAACTTTCTTATCTGCGCCAACGTAAAGCTTTGGCACTCGACGCCACAATCGAAATGCAATTTAGCGCGACTTGATGAAAACGAATGAAATCTCCTTTGCAGTATTGCAAGGTGAAAGGTGGGAACATTTCCTCCCCTTCCCGTCTTTCACCCTCCCTCTTTCTCTCCCAGAGGGCAGCACCAGTACGAATCGCGGTCTCGCGTCACCGAAAAAGAAAGGGAGCGAGAGGATCAGTTCGAGAGAGGAGTTTTTGCGCTATGTGGGTCAGTGAGAACAGCGAAGAGAGAGAGAGTGGGGAAGAGAGAGAGAGAGATATAGAGAGGAGGGGGGGGGGGGGGGGCAACGGGACAACATTCGCGGAGCCGCTGCGGGGAAAAAAATGGAGAGGGTAATAAGGGAGGGAGACTGGAGGGAGGGAGACTGGAGGAGGGAGGGAGACTGGAGGGCGGGAGACTGGAGGAGGGAGGGAGACTGGAGGAGGGAGGGAGACTGGAGGAGGGAGGGAGACTGGAGCGAGGGAGACTGGAGGGCGGGAGACTTGAGGAGGGAGGGAGACTTGAGGAGGGAGGGAGACTGGAGGAGGGAAGGAGACTGGAGGAGGGAGACTGGAGGAGGGAGGGAGACTGGAGGAGGGAGGGAGACTGGAGGAGGGAGGGAGACTGGAGGAGGGAGGGAGACTGGAGGAGGGAGGGAGACTGGAGGGAGGGAGGGAGACTGGAGGGAGGGAGACTGGAGGGAGGGAGGCTGGAGGAGGGAGGGAGACTGGAGGAGGGAGACTGGAGGAGGGAGGGAGGCTGGAGGAGGGAGGGATGGAGGCTGGAGGAGGGAGGGAGGCTGGAGGAGGGAGGGAGGCTGGAGGAGGGAGGGAGGCTGGAGGAGGGAGGGAGACTGGAGGAGGGAGGGAGACTGGAAGGGGAGAGGCTGGAGCGAGGGAGACAGGAGGGAGGGAGACTGGAGGGAGGGAGACTGGAGGAGGGAGGGAGACTGGAGGGAGGGAGACTGGAGGAGGGAGGGAGACTGGAGGAGGGAGGGAGACTGGAGGGATGGAGACTGGAGGAGGGAGGGAGACTGGTGGAGGGAGGGAGAGGGGAAAGAGGAGGGAGGTCGCGGAAATGGGAAGGGGAAGCAAGTATAACGGAGCCAAGCCGATTGGATAAGAGGATGAAGTAGTGCCAACCAAACGGAGATAATTTACCGCCCTGACTTTCCAGAATCCTTTTTTATTTTTGTTTTAAATTATCGGGTTATAGTTCGCGAAACTCAAATTACTCCAATGCGAGGCTAATGCTGCTTCCTACCCTTCGTGGATTCATTTATCACGAATAGATTAAATATTTGGTTACCTAAATATTTAACCCTCTACTGTTGTGGTAAATTTTTGTCATGTTGCTGGTGTCATGGGGTCAAAAACGACCCCATGATTAAAAAATGGGTAATAAATAGTTAATGTTATTTTTTTAATCTAACGACTAATTCCTCTATACTAGTTAATATAGACCAATTTTTGCTAAGAATGGTTTACCAAATTTTGTTTTGGGGTGGCGATAATTATTATTCCAAATTATACTGAATTTTTCCCCATTTTATCCTACTTTTTTAAATAAACAAATAAATTGTGAACGTCAATTTTTTATAGTTATCTAATATACTGGTAACACAAAAAATATATATTGTTGAGATTTTATGATAGTAAGGCCAAAACTGCAATATGAAAACATTAGTCTTTGAAGAATAGTAATAAACTCATTAGAGCCTACTGTCTCTCCAAGTAGAAACGATAATTTTTTTTAAATAAACAAGTAATAAAATATGAAAATGAATCAATTAAATCACATTAGTAGTTATAGCTAACATAATGAAAAAAACAGATAAAACTGGTACCAATAATTAGAAAATAGATTGTTAGGTAGAAAAATTTAAGCCATCATTCACCAAATTTCGATTTGCACAAATTACACACTGTCGATGAACAGTCTTTGCAAAAATGGGAAACATTTGCCGCCTTTTTCCTTATTCCTCGGACTTAAATAACATCGTTTGCGTTTATTATCATTGTTGTCTGATGGTCCGTTTGTAATTGGTACATTTATAGTGCAGCTAATTTTTCGCCGCAATTCTCTCGGTAGGCTTGTGGAGGCCAGTCTTCTCATTATTTGTGGCATTGCCATCTCCGTAGCCAAATTTATACTTGGTAGTTGTTGTTTAAGCTTCTGTATAATATGTAGTTATTAACTCCAGCAATATCTATTAATTGGTAAAATATATCCATGGGCCATCTTCGAGTTTTCCTGCTCGAGGAATATGTGGTGCACTTCTGGTCCAAAGAGTTAACCCCTGCCTTTGAATCGTTGCAAAATGCTATTATTTCTGGTTTCTCCCGACCATCATCATATTCAGCTGACATTGTGAGTGATGGAAAGACGAAACTAGCATCACAACTTTGACTTTTTTAGGAACAAATTCAAGTCACTGGTAAATCCATATTAGGCCGAGCCTTCAGGTTTACTTCGATTTGGAAGAAATTGTGGTGGAATTTCCTTCTTGTTTTTTTTTAGCGTTCCAACATAAGTCAATTTTCGTATCTTCAATTCCTGTACAAAATACTGCTAAACCAGTTGTATGCTGTGATATTTCTGTTCGTGCCAAATATTGGTTGTGCAAGTCGTAACACCCGAAAAAGGTTAATCCAATGTTAGTATATTAATGTTCAAGAAATCAATTAGCTATAGTCTATAGGACATTATTGAATGTATACCCACAGACTGAATAGGCACAGAAAACCTTCTTTGGGCTGGTGGTAGGGTAGAGCTATCGCTGTATTTTCCGGT
Source organism: Tanypteryx hageni (assembly GCA_028673005.1). Taxonomy (NCBI): domain Eukaryota; kingdom Metazoa; phylum Arthropoda; class Insecta; order Odonata; family Petaluridae; genus Tanypteryx; species Tanypteryx hageni. The sequence goes on from CM054113.1 coordinate 227,210,015, forward strand.
GTATATATAATCATTGTAACAGTAACCGTTTTTGGCGTCGGATAATACAACTTCTTTGATACCATACTTTCTTGGTTTATTCGGCATATACATCCGAAACTTGCATCTTCCGCGAAAGCCAATCAGCATTTCATCAATAGTTACATGTTCACTGAGACTGTAATTTAGTTGACAGTTTATTAAAAACTGGTCAAATATCTGCGAAATGGCGGCAGCAGTAATTTCATTTTTCTTTCTTTTCTTTTCTTTTCTTTCTTTCTTTCAGCATTCTCGCAAGGCTTATTGTGCATCGAAAAATGTCCCTCCCTTTGCCATTTGTTTGAAAAAGAGATGACAGTTCTTCGTGATTTGATTTATATATGGCAGTAAAATAGAGGAGTCCAAATAATGCCAACAGTTCGATCTCATCCGTGTCTTAAAGCTCTGATCTGTCCTGATGTCCGTACTTTGATCGAGACAAAGTCAGTTTCAAATGTGTGCCTTCGCACACATCATATTTTCATCAATAAAACGTCTATATATATCCAAAATGCTGGCATGAGGCATAGATTATAGTGGACCTACAACCCCTGGCGAGAGAACTATAATATTCTCTCGCAGATTTCTTCTACATTCTAGCCCATTTGAACCGATTTTTACCATAAAAGGACGTAACAGCATGGTCTTCAGCATCATCATCGTCATCTGCAGTATCTGCAGGTAATGGTTCTACCTGATCTTCCTCAAAGTTCGAATCACAGGATTGTTCTGATGTAGTATTATCAGTATCAATAAAATCAGGATCGTCCGTGTCCTCAATGTCACTGAACTCCCTTTCAGAATCGTTCAAAAGGACCGTAACAATACCTTCCAAACCGTCGTCGTCATCCCACACACTCCAGTGCCTATCAGACATCGTAATGCCCTAAAAGCCAAAAACACTACTATACTGTGATATGCGAAAAAATTATATTGGTGTGGTGCGGTCGAAAACGACCCCAGGCGGACTTTGAACTCTATTTGCGGGAGCCGGTGAGCGAGGAGCACGGCGACCATTACTGATAACAACTCAAGGCCAGCTGACTGAAAGATAATGAAGCACTTAGAGTTGTATATGGCAGCATTGGTGAGATAATTCTCAAAACTAAACCCATGGGGTCGTTTTCGACCCCACGACATCAGTAGAGGGTTAATAACCGGAATATACTAGCAGCAATCAAACCATTTAAGTATCATTTTTCCCACTTCTTTGAGAAAGAATGTTCATACTTATAATAGAAGATCTTGGCTGGCTTAGAAAAAGAGCAGCTCTGTTAACAATTTCCCTGCATAAACTCGCATGATTCATCTACTACCACATTTTCTTTATAAGACAGTGCTTGCTCATAAAATTATTATATCGAGAGATGTGGGTTCTGTTTTACTAGTACGCGAACAGTCATAACGAACCGCACGTGTACGATCGACATTGCGGGTGCAATTTGCAGCGATAACTCCGTCGTCCTCATTGCAACCGGCAGCGCCAGGAACGGTGCGGAGGAACTGTTTTTGCTATTCTTTAAAAAGCCTTGGGAATTGCGCGAGAGCGCCCTTGTTTCGCAGCGCGAGAGGGCGCAACTTTCCTCGTCCCCCGCCCAGATGGATGACAGACGCCGTTCGAGGCGAATCTCAAGGTCAATAGACTACCCGCAAAAACACGTCGGGAAGATAGCTCCCATCCACACCGCCATCGTCACAGTCGATAGAAGAGAGGAATTCGATTAAATTCCGGGCGAGTGACGTAGTGTTTAGATCGGTACCGGACGATATGCCGACGAACGTTATGTGGACAGGATGTAATAGGCGAGAAATGTTAACATTCGATATCTTGCCTACGTTCGGTTTTACTAGTGGTGGTAAATATTTTCCGTTCTGCTGTTAATAATTTTTTTACACATCACCTGTTTAGTTGTTCATAATACGGCTAGTATAATTGACCCGTTCAAGTGTTTATACTTCTTGTGATTCACATTACCCGTTCAATTGCTTATACTTTCGTCGAGTCAATCCACTTGTTCAATTGTATATACATTCCGGTGGTTTATATAACCTGTACAATATTGTATACTACTGATGGTATAAATTTCCCGTAAAATTCTTTATAAATCGGTTGTTAACATTTCCTGCCTATCCTATCCTGTCCGCATTACGTCCAGTCGGCAAGCGTCCGTTCGGCATAACGTCCGTTGGCATACCGTCCGGCATCGGTTTAGATCAGGGAGTTTCAACCAGGGATACACATGCCCCTTGGGCTAAGTTCCGAGTTTCAAAGAGGTACCTCAAAATATTATAGATCATAATTTTTGTTTCTTACTTCAGCTTTCGTGCTTTACGTCGGAGTCAAACTTAGTGATATTACAACTATGAATATCTTTCTAAAAAGTAGTAATCACGTATTTAACGAATAAATGGGGTATAAAAATCATTTCAATATTTTCGCGCATCTAATTGTTATTACTTACATAACAATTGGTAAATAATTGAGGGATGGGGAAGTTTTTTTCGCGCAAGAAGTCTCGAAAGGTCGTTAAGTTTAATACGAATAGGAATTAATAGTGTCGATTTAAAATGATTTACATTTATTAACATGTGTTTCAATATAAAAGCTTTTTTGCATTTCCTCGTCACTTCAATATGTCTTAGGAGGGTTCGCAACTATATATGAAAAATGAAAAAGTGGTTGAAGACCCCTGACTGTAAAGAATCCCACGAAAAACCTAAAAGGGTGTTAATTATATAGAGAGGCTCATTTCAATAGTGGCAATATACATTTTTCAAATTGCTGAGATGAACTAAAAACGACACGAAACGAATTACCACACTTACGAAAACGGTTTTCTTTTGTTATTACTGCGAGTTCATGGAAATTGTAATCCGACTTTATTTATCGCTTTGAAGAGTGAAAGGGAAGAGACGAACAGATAGAAAGTTTGAAAAGCACTCCGTTGGCTTCAGTTACTATTGATATAATCTTTTGGAAAGAACAGATAAAATAAAAATGCAAACATTTTTATATTATATATTTATGCATCTGGGTTGCGTTAATAACGAATAAACTCCAATTACTTCCAGATAAGATTTCTCGGAGTGCACATTTTAAATGCGTTCATTTACCCGCAATGATTCCATTATGGAAATCGGATTAGCGCCGTAATCCGACCCATTTCTTTGATCGCGTATCCTTGTGATTAATGGCCTTTTGATACAAATATTATCGCAAGCATTAAATGCTTTCCTTTTCTCTCCTATGTGATTAAGACTTATAGTGTCCTTAAATAGGCAAATTCTCCTATTGATTGATTAAAGCGCACTACGAAACACTGCTCGAAATCCCCAGTGTCTCTTTAGACAACTTCAGAATGCATTTCTTGAAAATGAACTTGAACGAGAGAAAAACCATTGTAGCGCACTTCATTAGCCAACGAAACATTTCGATTCGTACTGAAAAAATGCTAGTGAGGTGTCGGCAGTGTGATTTTTGAGTTAAATTGCGGAAGTGAACGTCGTTGGTTTCGCCGATTGGTAAATATATAAGCCTTAATGGAGGATAAATGTAAATATGGTATGTGGAGGAATTTTTAGTTCAAACCCCGAGGCAAACACGTTCTCGTGGCTTAAGAGGTCTTTATACGACCGCTCCGGAGACCGCGATCTAACAGGCACACACGCATACCCGCAAACGAACACGTGGCTAATTTGCAAAAGATATAAAGAGTTATGTTCGTATAGAGAACGCCAAGGGTATTTGTCCGGTATAGTGAAGGTGTGGATTTTCGCGTGACGACGAGGGATTTGGGGGATATGCAAGCAAGACCGCTTACATTATAATTAAAAACTTTTGTATATTTGCGTGCGCTCTTGTTTGACCTTGGATCAAGACGCGTCTCCGATAAAACCCTTGGGTACGAATGTGTGGGTTTGACTACCGTGGAATATATTGGGTACAGAAGCACCTATATTTATAAATATATAAACGGAGGGTTTAAGCTCTCCCAATACGTACATTCTTTTCATACGCGTTGCCATACCCAAGTCAACCCACGGTATTTAAACCATCAGTTATCGGCCTTTTTCACTGGATTCTGCGTTTAATGCATTCGCTTTTTTTTGTTTGGATGCCAATCGTTAAGTTCACGGCGCGTTGAAGATGCCATGCTCGCACTTCTTCCACTTGGGCACAATCAAGACCGTCATGTATTTGGCGCGCCATAACACGTGGCCGACTGTAAGAAGAGTTTTTTTTAAGGAAGACATCGCGTTTAGCAATTACGTTCTACGCGCGCGTGTAGCACACTCCCGTAGCTCAAGCCACCGCGGCGAGCACATGTGGCTAAAAAATCGCAAACGCTCTCGGCGAGGTTTTTACAAGTGCGAAGGTCCATCGTGACCCAATTAATCGGCGACCCACTGAGCCAAGGGAGTCGAGTTTCGTCATAGCGAAGGAAGCGAAGGGCTTTTGCAGGGTTCGATTCGCGGTGCGTGTTTTGCGCGCCCGTCGCCACTATTGCCTCAGACCAATAGGCACCCTGCGCCGCCCTCCCCCCACGCTTCTCTCCCCCGCTGTCCCTAATCTCAAATGCCCACCCCCTCCGCCCTTCCACGCAAAGTAGGCCACGGCCGGACGATTCACCGGCTGTCCATCTCCAGCGACCCGCAAAATACTTTCCCCAATCGGCATTCCGCCCCTCTCTCTCTCTCTCTCTCTTTCTCTCTCACCCGCGAGGTATGCAACGCCGCGACGCAACTCGCGTGGGATAGGCGTGGGTGCGAAAGAGTGAGAGAGAGGGAGGAGGATAGAGGGGAGGTTAGGAGAGAGGGGAGGGGGACAAAGTTGTTCCCCCGCAGGCAAAAAAGCAATGAATCTATTAATATACTCGTATACGATGTTACCGACGTCACGGGCGGGCGTGCGATTGCACGAGAAGCGGCTTTGTGTTACGTGCGTGCAGTCCATGTTCCGTGAATATTTTCAGCTGTGACAAAACAGCGTGGCTCTTAGATTTTGAGGCTTTGATACCGTTACTGTCTAACTCAACGTCAGCGAATATTCTTAGGTGATGATGTCGTAATTGCGTTATTGGTCATTAAACTACTCGCATTCTCCGTCATAATAAGATAAACTCTATGCCATTAAAGCACTTACAGGGGAATGTAAACTTCCGACAAGTGAAAATCACTTTAATTAACAAAGCAGATGTATTTCTTCTTTTGACTAAATTTCCTGATAATTAGACGTCCATAAAAGAAAAAAATGGAAAGATATATTTTTTTAATCTGAAAGTATGACCTACACCCAAACTTTCATCATAAAGAGCTCAGCACTAGTATAATTACATGAATTCTTTTAGCAATGATATTATAATATTAATATTTTGGCTCGTTTAACAACAATTTTTTATTCATTTTATCGATAAGGAAAGGTTTCAAATTTGTAAATTTCCAAGGATTTTAATCGTGAACTAAAACTGCCCATAAGTTGATTCCGAATAAATCTATAATATATTATTAGCCTTAATTTAGGCCGCCATCACTCACTTAAATATGTGAAGTACTATACTGGATCTATTTATAGCAAAAAACTCTTTAATTTCTGAATTTAAAATGGCGAATCTCCCGCGCTATTTTCTAAAAAGAAATCTTTTCAGCCGATGGGAGTGAAAGCAAGGCAAACCAATTAAAAATACACTCCTATTGCAATCAAAATCATTAAATATTTTCAAATTTATCAATCCACTTTCTGAAAATAAGCCTTCGCATATCGGGGAAAATAAATTCAAATGAGAAGAAAACAGTTTTGCCGAAAAGTAAAACAAATCAAAGTTATGTGTTTATCGTCCGCGGTGACAACAAAAACACCGTGGGTTTTTTTATATTCTGTTCAAATATGTCCATTTGCGAGTGCGGACACAACGCATCTCTCTGGACTTTCGAGGCAGAGCTCCGCTTTTTTTGTCCTGATAAATGAGCGTGATAGCGGAATGGACCTTGTGATGATTTACCAGAAAAAGAGGGAAAAGTGAAAGAAAAGAAATTTTGTTTTGTACAAAAAGTCACGCGTGATTTTAAAACGCTCGGGAGCATTTATAACCCATTTATAAAACTCCAACCGCAACGTTGTCGCGCAAAAACGAAATTCCAGCGAGGATACTTTATCGCTCTCCCTGAAAAAATCAACTCCACATTCCTCTCCACTGGACTATGGAAACGTGGAACATTAAACAACTCCACCGCCGCCCCTCGCCGCCCCTCGCTGCCCCTCGCCACCCCTCGCCGCCCCTCGCCCTGAGCGGCATCAAGACCGCTCGTTGGATTCCATCCTCGCTCTCCCTGCATTTCGAAGCGGCGATTCTCGTCACCCAAAAACCTGATGCAATTTGTTTTGGAAACAGGTGACTGTTTTTCTCGTCGCTCCGTTAAAACTGACTTGTATTTACGGAGCTTATAATTAATAGAATATGTATATGGTTTTGCCGATTTTTTTATTGCAAATTAAAATGGAGCGATCGGAACTACTTCTCTTTATTATAGTTGACCAATATTACAGCGTTTTCAAAACCTTCGGTAATTTTATCTCGATATTATCTCATGTTTTTTTTAATGTAATGTAATTTTTGTAGAGTTAAAATTTATTTTGTTAATTAATTGCAAGAGGAAGTGATGAAATATCGGAAGATTTATTGATAAGATTTTTCAAATAATACATCACTGTTATTAAACAATTTAACACGTGATTATCTTTCTCTGGCGCATTAAATAACGTTAAATAATAAACTCGGTAAATTTGTGTAAATAATTTTATAGGGTATAAAATAAAAATGTCGTATTTTTATTGATTATTGAATTTTATGCGTGAATAATTTATAAAACACCTCAAACACAGTGTATAAAAATAAATTAAAAGTTCTAAAGAAAATATTTTAAAAACATATGCGTATCTTATAGAATTGGGCTGAACCGAGTTATTTTTTTAATATAAGAAAAATTTCCGCTTGTGTTTTACATCCTGCTGCTCGATTCATACTGTGCGATTTAATTCTTTCGTCCCCTTATTTTCCGTATGACCCAGAGCAACTTATTTCCTCTCGTCTCCATATTCATCACCTACCTCGCACTCCCTCTCCCTTCTACCTCCTAAAACAGTCCTTACGTCGCGCGTAAGAATGATTTTTCCTTCATCCGAATAAGAAGAGACAGATGATGTGAAACCGTCGAGCGACATGGGAGATAAGGATCTCGCAGGATTGAGAAGGCCAACGAGTAGGTGGGTTTACAGCGAGAAACGGCCGAGAAAGGACGCAATATGAGTTTCTAGAATAGCTCCGATCTGGGAAATTTCGACAGTGTGGCAAGGTTTAGACGTACGTGATTAAGTTAAAAATCATTCTGGAAGTGCACAAAGAAGTCACGTGAATCATACCGATGACTGTGACGAAACTCTTCGAGGATTGATGAGATCACGCATTATGCTTCTTTGCTATTTGTAGAGAAAATATTTCCATTGCGGCGAATGCGGGAAGTGATATCTACTAAAAGCTATTGTTGCTTAATTAATGGAATTACTTTCAAATTAAATGTAGGTAATCATTAATCTGTGTGGCGATTGACTATTCTATGATAAACTAGTAAGCCTATATTATGGATGGTACGAAATGAATGGTATAGGTTACAACTACATGCTTAAAACGGTAGTGTAAACCATATTCTATTTCAGCTACAAAGCACCACTCATCGACGTTAATTCACTCATTGCTCATTAGACAGTATACGTAAATTTTTCGTGGCTATTGAAGATACCGATGCCATGCATTCGTTGCGAGGTTTTTAATTGTTTTATATGCTTGTAAAACGTTCAACAATCAGACAGGATTTTTTACAGACTTCAATTAACTTGAATAAAGAAGAGTTGAACTCTATCCTCGAATGCACATAAAGTAAATTTTACAGAAGGTAGACGTTTAATAATAATACAAAGTTTTCATATGCGTAATTTTCTCCATAATACTATAGGGCGCCTATTGAAAATTATTAAGAGTTTTCTTTCGCGCATTAAATATAATCAACTTAGCTTTTTCACGCTAGTGTAAAATCGCTTTTAAAATCTTAGCCGTCACCCTACATCATAATCACAAGGACATCTCCCACATTTATCTGCGTCAAGTGATTCACATTATGCAATGAGTCGTAAAGGTCGTACTAAACAAATGGTTGTATGAAATAAGGCTGTTTATGTGCATACATTCGCATATAGATAACACCCATAATATACAGACACAGGGCCGGCCACGTGGAGGTGCAGCGGATGCAAGGCATCCGGGCCCCCAAATGTTGACTATAGATAATATATTTTTTATTTTTGTATTTTATTTATTCAGTAATTCCACACAAAGCACTGGCAGTCATTTTACAGTAGAAACAGTAACAATAGACGACACATACAACCATGACCAAGGCGGGACTCGAACCCGCGACCCTAGCATTGGGAGCCAGACGCGCTAGCCACCCCTCTGCTTTGCTTTTTTATTAAATTAATTATCATTATAGTTACTTTATAATTATAAGTACATATTCTTTCTAAGTCAAAGAGAGATATGTAATATGAAGCAATAGCTTTAGGGGACCCTTATAAATATGAGCGAAACGTAGCAATTTATACCCCTAGCGAGAGTTGCCTCGCAAGATGGTGTGCGGGAGATAGGTGAGTAGGCGTGGGAGTGGGTGGTAAGGGGAGAAGGCAGGAATTAAGGAGGAAAAATGGAAGCGTGAGGAGAAGTGAGGAACGAAGCGGGAGAGACGAAGATGGGGACAATCGCCTCAAGCAAGGATGAAGAGAGAGAGAGAGGGCACGAAAGGAGATGACGAGTTGAGAGGTAAATGGTGGCGGAATCCACGCTGTGAAGTCGGCATTACGCGACCTTTAAGGCCATAACCCCAACGATCGGTCAAGGCAGCGGCTTATCGGCGCTGGTCGCCTCCTTTACTCCGTCCATGCCTTTTACTTCCTCTTCTTTGCTCTGCCTTCCCCTCCCCTTACTTGTTCGCCCACCACCTTCTCCCTTCCATGCCTCCTCCCCTTAATGAACACTACCCTTACCTCAACCGCTAAACTCTCGCGAACAACCGTGTTTCCCTATCACCACCAATGCAAACTTAAAAACCTCTCGCCATAAACCGCAGGTCCAAACAAACAAATAATATCCACCCTCTGCCGCCAATTGCATGTTGATAACAATCAAGCTATATTCATACATTTATCAACCTTCCCGCGAAGAAATGTAGAATTATTTTAAAAGTTAATAATAGAGAGTCTTAATTATTTTTCCTTCGTGAGTTGTATGCCATCAAATTATGTAAGCATATACAAATACGTTATCGAACATATGTTGGTGACGTGTGTAGGTATAGTAGAATATGTTCTTGGTGGGTTTCGCGATAGCTTACGGCAGGAGTCCCCAAACTACGGCTCTCGGGCCACATGCGGCCCGCGCAGCGATTTGATCCGGTCCGCCTTATCAGCAAGAGTATTCATTAGATATCATTTATGATATCTAAACGACATTTTCCGAGTACTTGGGTGAAATCAATTTCTAGTATAATAATTACACACATACATAATTTAAATACAGAAATTATAAATATTTTAATTTTAAAGAGTTATTCTATGTCATCAATAGTATCATCGAAATTTAGTTTCTGCTATGCGTAATGTCTGGAACAAGTATAGTAGTGAAATCTCCCGTCCTTGTGACATGCACAACAGTTACGCCCGGGGCAGACGCCCCGCTTGCCCCGCCCTAGTTACGGCACTGTGTATATGTTTCTTTCAAATATTTCTCGCTTTATATCTCTGCCCCTATAAATCCTATGGGGCTGAAATTTCTGGTATATTCTTATTTCAGCTGACAACCGACGAGAAAAATCGAAAATCATTTAAGGGGTCTTTTAAACCCCAATGTTCCATTTTAATACCCAATAAGAAAAGCATGGGATTCAGTGCAAGGCTTTCTAAAATGCATTTTAAAATTACTTAAAATTTTAATACGGATTCGGGAAAAGAACAGTTGCCTAGCTGAAAGAACGGTGTTCTTAATTTTTTTAAGGCAGAAGTCGTATACGTACCGAATTAGCGTAAATATCTGCTTTGAATCGGAAAAAGTGTGAATTTTTCCTCTCTTCAACAATGGAAATGTATAAAGACCATGGCAACGACATTATTGCTTTTAGAGGGACTTTTAATGCTCTTAATGGAAATTAAAGACGTTTTAATGCTTTTTAGGGAAATTAATGCCGCCATAATGAATTATAGTGGAACTTCCAATTATTATAAGAATTTTCCTATATTGAAATAAACTTTGAAAATTCAATTTATAATCTTTGCAATTTTCCATAATCCAAAAACTCAAATTCAAAGTATAAGAAGACTAAAAAGGAGGAAATAATATGTTCTTTTAAATGTTTTCAGTACATATACACACTTTTATGTCCACTCTAAAGTAGAAAATAAATCTTTCTGCCCTCACCTTGAATTAAATTTGTTGTGCAGAATAAGAGTGGGTGGCAATTTTTTCCACACACATTTATTCTGCACAGCAAATTTAATTCAAATTGAGGGCAAAAAAATTATTTTCTACTTTGGAGTGCACATAAAAGTGTGTATACTGAAAAAAAATTTAAATATATTTTTGTATCCCTCCCATTGCCATTTGCTTATCTCCCTCGAATACCTCCTGTTCATTATTCAAACCATCTACCACCTTAAGTATCCTCGTCTGCTTCGTCCTGTGCGCTCACCTCCCCTCTTCCTACTCCTTCCGTCTCTTCCACGCCTCCGCTTCCCTCCTCCTATATTTCCCTCTCTCCTCCCCTCCGCTTCCCTCCTAAGACCTCCCTCCTATATTCCCCTCCCCTCCTATCTCCCTACCATTCTCCTCCCCTTCCGCGACAACTTGCCCTCTAACAGCTTATTTTCTCTCCCTCTCGATAGCCATCCAAGGGAGACATATTCAGCCTTATTTATGGATTCTCTGCATATCCCGCACCTTGTTTGCACTACTTTTTATTATCGGAATCTGTCGCTACACCGTCACATAATTGGAACAAATAAGAATTTCCCCACTTGGGATTGGGACTCGCGAATTATCGCACTTAAATTTTTGAGGAAATATTCAAGGAAATATTTTGGTAGTGCAATGCCTGTTAAAAGTTTCTCTTATATTAAAGATGGATACTAATAATAAATATAATAAAATTCAATCTCTCGATTTTTAACCTTTACGTATGTTAATAGTACTGTTGGGACTTCCCATCCCTCCACTTGAATCATTTGATTTGAATAACACTAGACTAGTCGGACTAATAATTGCAGTACCGTTGTGGATTTGAAATTGTTTTATTTCCTTTTATACACGCCGTCTTACAGCCCTCGAATATCGTCAAAGAATTTCCGCAAGGATTTGCATTTAGCATCCCACATGCGTCGTATAGAGTACTAACAATCACGTTTAAGGATAATAATTAACTTGCATCATTTTAATTGCATATCGCATGAACATAGTCTAAGGAATATATATGTTTACCTATGACTACATCTTTTTTTAATCCCGCTCGATATATTATTAGTTAACTGTGGCAAGTGTCATAGACGGTTCTGTTTATTTTAATTGCGCGATAAATTTTATACGTCACTGTTTTAATGCTTCTACTACCAGTTTTCTACCTGTCATAACTATGATGGTGAGGACTTCTTCAATTGGTGTCGCGATGTTCCCAAAAATCGTTTTGCATTTTCAGAGAACCAATGTGAAGCAAACAGATACTCTTTACATTCTTTTATTCTTCGCCAAATGATTTTCCACAAATGTCGAGCATTTTCACACTCTCTCGCTTCTTTTTATGAAACGAATGTGAATCGATAAATCGATTTTTTTTATTGAGCAGCGTTTGCGTTTACGACTGGGATAGTGAAAGGGCAGTGAAGGGGAAAAGGTCCGCACCAATGTCGCCGGAGAGCGAAGGGAAAGGAATTTCAAAAAAGTAAACAAAATGGCAGAGACAGCGGCCGCTGGTTGGTTATGGAGAGAAATCGCTGTCGGCTCATTCTCTGTGACCGTATCCAACTGGTGCTGCTGCTGCCTTTCAAAATGGAGCACGCCGGGGGAGTGGGTGCTTAAGAGAAGGGAGCGGAACGGCGAGAGAGAGAGGATGAGAGGGAGAGAGAGGCTTAGAGGGAGAGAGGCTGAGAGAGATGCTGAGAGAGAGGCTGAGAGGGAGAGAGAAACAGGTTGAGAGAGAGAGAGAGGCTGAGAGGGATGGAGATAGAGGCTGAGAGGGAGAGTGAAAGGCTGAGAGGGAGATAGGTTGAGAGGGAGAGGCTGAGATGGAGGGAGAGAGAGAGGCTGAGAGGGAGAGAGAGGCTGGAAGGGAGGGAGAGATAGAGGCTGAGAGAGGCTGAGAGAGAGGCTGAGAAAGAGGGTGAGAGAGAGGCTGAGAGGGAGAGACTGAGAGAGAGGGGCTGAGAGGGAGAGCGGGAGGCTGAGAGGGAGAGAGTTACTTTAAACTCCTCATTTTTTAAAAATAAAGTGAATATTATTATATAAATATAGATAATTCCCTCATATATCGTCCTTGCAAAGGCATTAAGCAACCGAAGTGAAGTTCTCACATATAGTGATAATAACAAATTCCTCGAATGAAACGTGTAGCATTCAGTCATATATACATTACTACATATGAATTAATTCTTTTTCTTAATTATTTTGAAATATTTATCGGTCGATCTTGATTTAAAATTATTATTATTATTCCATAGCCAAATAACCGCCAATAAATACTTTTCCTGCGCGTTTTCTTCTTCGCTCTTTTTTCGGTCATGTTCCATTTACGAATAGGAAACCTTATATTTGCTGCAGCGCAACACTCAAGTCTTTTGTTTGTTATTCATCGCTTTGAATAAAATGGAGTTCGATGAATTCGGGTGTGTGCATTTCTTCACATACACTATGTTTCTTGTTACTCAAAACTATGCAACTATAACTCATGAAATTTCACTAATGTCTACAAGTATACCTGATTCACATATAAATATATGAAAAAGCTAATTGAATATTATCTCCTTCTCCTATGCATCCAAACACACACGTACGAGCTTGAAAGCGTATGGCGACCACTGCAGACGAAAGTTAGATACGAGACCACGAGAGGGAGAAGAGATACATACGTCCTCACGGGAAAAGCTTTAACGGATTGAAGAGCAAAGGAGAAAACGGGGAAAAGCGAGAATGCGATGGCGAAGAAGGAAAATAAGGAAGCAGGAGAAGGTAGGAAAACGGTGATTAGAGCAACTAAAGAGTGGATGAGAGGAACTCAGAGGAATGGAGAGAGAAAGGAGAGAACGACGAAGAAAGATATATAAATAAATGTCTTTATTCAGGACAATTTTAGTCCATAAGGTCCACTGTTACATTTAAGAGGGAAGGGAGACACGGGAAAGGAATGGGAGTAAACCATTGAAGCAGAGAGGAAGATGGCAACGAGGAAAGGAGGAAGATGGAGAATGGAAGTGAAGGAGTTATAACTAGCAGGAGGAATGCGAAATTCACCCGATTCGAATTCCATTGGAAATGGCGACAAAAAAGCACGCAATGTTATTCTGGTGGTGTGGGACTTTTTTGCTCCTTAATGCATATGATGAAGGGCGAACGATTATGCAATCCCAGGATCGACAACAATGGATGCAATAAGTTAATGTGGTTTGCACAATATCAGAAGTTAGATGTTCTACGAAAGCAAAACCATAAAAGTAGATAACGGGGTCATTAGGCCAGTTGATGGAGAAAGTAGGGAGATGGGCATTTGAGACTTCTTGGGTCTCGTAACCACTTAGTTGGAGGTGATTTGCTAAAACGAAGCAGAGAAACCAAACAACAGACGCTGATTAGTTATGATATCGGATGTGTACATATTTATTTTTTACCCTCGGAATTCGATGCGATGTAGATATCAATGTATTCTTTCGGCTACTAAGGTGTGTAGATGGAACTGCACCTAAAGCGACCAACCATTCTGGGCTATTACACTGATTTTGCGGAAGTTATACTGATTGACTTATTTAACCGATTTTTGTACTGATCCGAGAAAACTATAATTTTAATTTCTTATTTACCTTACTTCAGTTATTTCTCTTTAAATTTTTACATTTGAGAAGAAGAAAAATTCCTGACCGGGATCCTTCTCAAATGTCAAAATTTAATTTCAGATTTATGCGATCATGCATTAAAGTCATTCCAACACATTTGTTTCCTATTTCTCTTTATTCTGAAACCTCGATTTCTGTCCCCTTACTTTAAAGTTTTCGTACCTATTCGAATATTTGAAAATTATCGATGGTCTTCTAAATTTTATTAAAATAATATTAGTAGAACCGAAACAAATAGTTTTCGGAGTTACATGGTTATACTACAACTTTTAGTCTTTATTTATTGATTATTATACCCCTTGTAATGATTTGGGCACGATTGAAAATGGTAATTTTTAACTATGCCCCACTTGCAGTGCAAATCGCGTAATACATTGTCTCCATTGGGAATGCTCTCACATTTCTCAATAGACAAATGAAACAGTGAACCCGGCGCATTACCAATATTAGGGTGTCTTGCATTGAGCTTCGATATTAGCTCATTTGCGACGTCAGCGCCTATAGACGCCAGCATTTTCCGCCGTCTCCGCCTTACACCGTTCCCCTTCGCTCCCAATGAGCGCTTCGAGCGTTTAGAGTGCGCGTCCGTATTCTCGAGACAATCCCGCTTCTTTCTAAGTACACTTTGAGCAAAGATCAATTCCAGAACAAGGTAAAACTGTGGACTTTTTGTAAATAAAATCTCTTGCCTAGAATAATACATTCGGCTTATTCATGCATAAATGTTTCTGATTTTGTTTGTCTGCGGAGACGGTCTCAAATTCAGCCCCTTAAAATGAGTACATAATCAACTGTGAGCAGTTTAAAACACTGGTAATATCGATCAAAATAAATCACTGCTAAGGTAAAAGTGGATTATTAGGAACTAGGTTATTGTTTATTTGTCCATGTTATTTCCTCTTGCTAGGGAAATATATATAATAAAACGACGATATTATGTAGTCGGTAATATACGTTATAATTTAAGGTGAATAAATATTGATTTCAACGATAGATGACGACGTCATTCGATCAAGTGCGTTTAGGAAGACGAAAACGTTGTAAAACCGTCATCCATAATTTCGAATCGTATGAGATATTTGGCAGAACAAGAGAGCATGGAAATAAACAAGAATCTGAGAAATGGTAGGTGAGGAGATTGGCGCGAGGTGAAGACGTGGAAAAGGGGAGAGGTAGGGAGGGGAGCTATAGGGGCGGTACGGGAGGAGGGGTTGGGTAGGGAGGAGGGGAGGAGTGGAGTGGAGGCTCTTGTGTCCGTGGATGTGTGCGTGTACAGAATGGCGTCGGTGTGAGAGGGGAGATGAGGGCGATGAATGGATTGGAGGAGAGAGAGAGACTAAAGGAGGGATAAGGGAGAAAACGAGGGAAAGAAGTATGAGAGGAGTAGCAGAGGAGTGAGAGAGAGGGAGAGAAAGGTCTCGGGAACTGAGGGATCTGACCGAACCGAAACAAAACCCAGCAGCAGTGCGGAAGAGATGGAAAGTGGCAAGATGGCCGAATCAAGAGGATGAGGAGAGAGAGGGGGGTTCTTTTTTCAGGATGTGGCTGCGGACGAGACAAAATAAGAAGGGGGGATGGATATGTGTGATTCTTGTGGGGCACAGCCGGGTGAAAGAGGGTGAAGAAGTGAGATTGGGAGGGAGAGAGAAAGGAGTGGCTTCGATGTAGGGTGGCGTGTGACAGAGTGCTCTGTGCGTGATGCGGGGGAGGAAGGATGAGACCGAAAGCGGGAGAAGTGGCTCTGTATGGTGCTGTGCTCACAAAGGAGGGGATCCGACGTGTGCGTAGGAGGAAAATACTGATGGCATCGAATAAAGACTTCGCATTGGCGGAAGGGGTGCGTGTGTGTGCGTGCGCGTGTATTCGTACCGTGTAGGGCGTATATTTTTGTCATTGTCTCGTAAGCGGTGGGAGCATACGAGGGAATTTTTAGAAGAGACGGAACAATATCGCTTTTCAGAAAAGGGTTATGGCATATTACCTTCTATAATTCTATGGCCGCTTATTTGCGCTCAGTCTGATACAGGGCTGCAGCAGGCCTTTTGTTGCAATCTGTCAGCTCCTCGAGAGATTCCTATCATTTTTATTATTCATATTTGCACGGGGTGTCCTTCTCTGCGCACTTGGCATCAAAATATTTTTAAATAAATCTTTTGTTTCGGTTATCGTTGAAAACATTATTATAAAAAATAATAACCTAAGGTACAGTGACCTTTTGGACACCCTGTATATTTACTCATGATATGAAAATTAGCTTGTTCTCTGAATGCAACGGCACCTTTGAAAGCGATAATAACACTTTGGGAAGACCATAATCGAACGCTGACAGCTAATGAATGGAAAAACAAACAAAGAAGAATACATGAATTATGTCGATATATCGTAAGGACATCGCGAGCCCAGCAACGGAGGAAGCGTTTTAAAGCGTCGTTTTCCACGGCGTCGCTCTTGACGATGGCAGTACGTTTACTCTTCAGATTAAAAGTCCAATTTCCACACGCATTCGGCAATAGTACGTCTTCGGTTGCGTTAACACAAGAGTAGAGGTTGGATAGAGGGGGAAAGAAAGGTGAATGAAGGAGAAATGAGGATTTATACAAAAAAGCGAAACGAAACAAGGAAAGGAGAAAAAATCTTTTGTTACACTTAACTCTGAACAGAAAGCCTTATCCAAAAAAAAGGATGAAAAATATGCGCGGTATTGTTAGAGAAAACGAAATTAAGGCAATGAAAATGTAGGATGTGAGAGATTAGGAGGATTCGACGAATGAGTGAAATAATTGCGGAAGAAAGGGAGAGAGCGAATGGATGCTGTTAAAGAGTGCGTGGTGCCGTTCGGAGGGTGCGATTCGGTGCGGCGCGTAACGGATAGGTGGGCTGTCGCTGCCGGTCGGGAAGACAGGGCGAGGGATCTAATGCAATATTACTGCAGTCGGCAAACCGTGGTGCAGCAGAAACAACGTTGGTTTGCGGTGGCAGTTAATTGCCGGCCGTCTGGCGTCGGCCAGGGAGATGGCTGAGGAGAGAGAAAGAGAGAGATGTGAGAGGATCTGTTGAAGATGGACAGAGAGTGGCGTTGTGTTTTATAAGAGAGAGTTAGTTTTGCAACTCGGGAGTTGGACGGCGATGAAGAGGGCGAGGCGATGGGGGGGGGGGACCAGGAGGAGGTATATGGGGCGGAGCGGCGGCGACCGGGCATGCGCAAGGAAAGGAAGTGCATATCCCGCGGAGGTTGTCGAGTCGAGGTCATTAGCGGCGTAGACGAGGGATGAAGACCAGGTGTTGTGCGGGTATTCTCTCGCCCTGATCTTTCCCTTCCCCTGACCTCTTCCCCCCTCCCTCGCCGCTCCCTGGACCTCCCCTTCCCCCCTCTACCCTCTCTCCCCCGACACACGCTGCCACTTGGGTGTTTTGCATGCCCTGCTGCCGCTTCTCTTATTCCCCAAACCACTTCGAAGGAAAGCCTCGACGTCCCTTAATGATAAGGGAACGGAGCTGACGCGATATCTCCGCTTAATTAAGAGCGCGCGTTGGAAGAGGAGGAGGAGGGGGCGAATAAAGGGTATTGCTCATCCTCCTCCCTCTTCTCCTCCCCCCCCCCCTCCCCCTCCCCTCCATTTGCTCCACCACTCACAAAACTGACAAATCACGACAGCAGAGAATCGTAATTGCTCATTTTTTTACTTTTTAATGTTTTAAAATATTGCAAAATTTCTAAATATAGAATCATAGAGTACTATCGTTGAATCATTACGAATGGCGGATGCTTTGTAGCCGAAATCCGAATCAGAGTTTGTGAAAATTGTCATGTTTTTTAATGATACATGTATTTATCAATTTAAAAACTTAAATTTCGAAAATATTTTCAAAATTTGAAAATATAACAATTTTCTGTTTATATAAGATGGCATAACGGACTATACTTACTGTAAAGTAAGACTTAGCGGACTACTTAACTTACCTTGTTTTGAGCAAACATCTTGTCAAACAAAATAGCAATATTTTTTCACTCTTTTTCGACTATATCATAACGCTTCTGTTTCTTTTCATACCTACACACGAATCTTTTCCTTTGTTTTCTATAAATTTTCCGGCGCACATATTTCTGCATTACAGATGTTCATCTTCACTCCGAGTGTAATTCAGAACCTCGACCTAGCTCTATCCATCCAGCTCTGTAAAATCTTTTTTTCTGTCCTACAATCTCGTATCTCTGAAATGTTTAGGTTAACTCGTTGTTGGTGACAAATATCTGACAGCGCTGCGGTAGATTATCTGTTAGCAAGCACTGCCCCTCCCTTCCACACCCACTTCTCCCGTCTCCTCTTTTAAAAGGTCTCTAATTCGCTTTGTCCTTGCTTCCTGCTCACCACGGACACCTCAATATGCAGTGCCAGAGGTCATATTTTAGTCGCGCTCTCCGAGGAAATGATTGAATTTTCATGAAAAAATAAGCAGACGCCCTTTTTTATTTTACCGCTTGAGAAAACCTTTTTTGTATTTGTCCCTCCATCTTTTTGATAAATAACTAGAATTAGAAATTGGAGCCATAAAAATAAAAACCGTTATTCCTGTAAATTTATTTTTAAAAATTTCAGTTACAATGCTAATTTTCCTGTAGCGTAGGAAAGATATAATTCATACGAATTAAGAATTCTACTTCCATGTTTAAATAGGTAGCCTTTTTATTCCCAAATATTGAAATTCATCACAGTAATTGCTTCTCGATTCGAAGTAGCCTATATACCCTTACAAGTGCACTTGTGTTTTATTCCCAATCGCCACTCTCCAGCCTCTGAATCGAAGTCGGAGGAGACCAACTCGCCTTCGGTCGAAAATAAATGACAAGGTTCAAAGAAGCCCCTCTTTTTCTCTTTCCTCCTCGAATTGACTGCTTGGCTTCTCCAGAGCTCGCCAGAGACAAAGAGAGGGACAGAGAGAGGCACAGAGAGAGGGGGACCCTTGTTATCCAAGGCGTATAAGGAAAGAGGAGGAGGAGAAGCTTCGTAGGTGATGGAAATTTGCTGGCCCCGGAGGTGAAGAGGGTGTGGCGAGAGTGGTGCTGGAGAGAGGTCGAGAGGGCGAGAGGAGTGGGGGAGGGTCAGATGGGAAGGGAGAATAGGTAATGCGGGACGACGACGACGACTGTGGGGCTGAAGCGGAGTGCGGAAGGAGTGAGGAGCAAAGAAGCCCTCCGCCACCCCTCTTCCCCCTCCCCCGAGGCAGACTCGTGGCAGGTGCGAATAGCTTGTCTGTATCTTGGGATAAGGGACGTGGGGAAGAGGGAGGGAGAGAGGGGAGAAATGACCGAGTAAAGGAAGATAAAATTGAGAGGCGTGGAAAGGAGAGGGGGAAAGGTATGAAGGCGAGGAGGCAAGGTGTAGAATGGAGCGTGAGAAGAGGTGCATGAGGGAAGGAAGAGAGAGGGAGAGAGAGAGGGGGGGGAGAGAGAGATTGATTGATTGATGTGGTCTTTATTTGGGGCGAGATTGAGACTAAGAAGTCCCATCTTCCACCTAACCTCTCGTCATGAAACATATATAATTATGCATAAAACATTAGCAATGCAAATACAAGTAACAATAGAAAAATACAAGTATTGTAAAAGAAAAGATGTGATTTTGTGGGAAAAAATATGGACTGCTGAATAATGAAATCCATATTTTAAAAACCCACTGCAGGAAAACACCCACACAAGAAGGGGGGAGGTATGAAAAACCTGCTAAACCTACCGAGATTCAATAAATTAAATTTAGAACAAAATATAAATAAATGAGCATCATAAAGAAAAAAAAATTGGCACAACACGAATAGATTATTGATAAAATAAACTTATAAAAATGACAAAATGAATAGATATTAACATTGGTATGTCCAAACAAAATGGATAGAAAAACAAACAAATTAATAAAATACAATAACAAAGTATAAATCATTTTCAATAAGTATTGTTTTGTCAAAATCAATATTTAAAAACAAAATTGAAGCATTAAGCGTGTTTAACTGTTCCTTTGAAAGGATAAGAGAGATTGATAGCAGTGTCGCTTGAATGAGGAGAGCGAGTGCAAATTCTTTGTTTGAGGAAGGTCGTTCCATAATCTGCATTCAGTTACAATGAAAGACTTGTTGAAAATTACTGTTCTGTGATGAGGAATAAGGAGTTTATGGATCCCTCTGGTATTAAGGTTATGTACAGTGTCTATACTTCTAAAATTCGGCGGCAAGGTAATACGGATTGTTGGAATTAAGTAACTGGTATAGCATGGAAAGCAAGTGCAGGCGTCTCCGAGACTCCAAATTTAGCCAGTTCAGTTTGACGAGTGACTCAGTGATGTGGTCTGATTTCATCAGATTAAAAATATATCTGATGCACGCGTTATACGTTCTCTGAATCTTTAACGATAGCTCTTGAGATAAATCTTGGTACGCTGTATCAACATAGTCAAAATGCGAAATAATTAGCGAAGTTACCAGATGCTTTTTTAGAGAAACCGGAGTACTGCTACTTAACTTCTTAAGTGAGTGAAGAGATGAGTTTACTGTTTTACACACATATCTTAGGGTAACCAATTAAGATGGGCTGTGATTTTTCTGAATTGATACTAAGAAAGTTTTTATTTCTCCAGACCTTTAGCGTTTCTAAGTCTTTATTGATATTTTTTAGGGTTTTCGCGAGATCGTTTGTGGTAGAACTTGAGTATACATATTTGCAAGTAATCTGCGTAAAGGTGATGATTGCAGTATGTGGTCACGTGGTGCCCACTGAATGGGTGGAGTGGGAACCGGAAAAGGGAAGGGTGGAGAGAGAGAGAGGTGAGGAAAGGAATAAAATTCCCTCCCACACACTCCGCCGCACTCTCAAAACTCCTATTGTTTTTTGACTTCTTCTGCCATAAATGCTTGATAATTCAACGAGGCCAATGTTCGGCAATATTTTCCGGAAGTTGTTTTCCCCTGGCTTGGTAATAACCATCAACGGTTTCACGACGCATATACCTCCGCGTGTGCTTAGCCTATCTTCAATTCTCTTTCGTATTATGCCACTTATCTCTTTCTCTTATTCTTTCGTAACTTTCGTCTCTCGTTCGTCTTCCCTTTTGAATCCTTTGATCCAACGATCTTCGCCTGAAGCCAGTAGGTGGCGCCCAATGCGGATGGAATAGAAACTAGAGTTTTTGAATCTCTAATGCAGCTGTTGCGTGAGGAGTTAAGAGTTCACAGTTCAAGCACCGGAGAGAGCAAGGTTCGTTTGCTGCGTAACACGAGATAGGTTGATCTTCATAAAAACTTTTACATTTCGTGAATTAAGCAAGTATCCTGAAATTTTTAATTGTAATTCGAAGATACTATTATTTTACGGCCCTCTCCTGTTGAATTCCCATTTCTATCGCGTTATAAAAAGTTCCGTAGAAATGAAACGCTGTTTATTAAAAATGAAATAAGACTCGCTCAATCTATATGGAAGAGTCAGAATTATTCATATGAAATGCGTGGCATATTAGCAGGGACTCAAATCCACTTGGAAATACATTTTTCAGTAATTTATTTAACTAAAGATAAGATTTTAGAAAAGAAAACAGTAGAATTTGTGTAAATGTAAAAGGCAGACCATAATTCCGGCTAGTGGTTCTGAGAGAATTGTTTGAAACTCGAGGCTGCCCGACGACGCTCCAAAACCTTTTGCTGCTGACCGGCGCATAGTGGCCGCATCGTCCAGCGCCGAATGAAGTAGTTTGCGTTGAAATTTTCCAGCTAAACTGCACATTCATTTCCAAGGCAAATTCTATAAACCAGTTTTAAAAGGTCTATATCATTTTAATTTTTGTTTATGTAAAGAGGTAACTACAGTTTAAACTGTTATAAGTCGCATAAAAATCAGTAATATGGGCTTCTATTTATGGTATAAAACCGAAAGGAATACGATATTTTAATTTTTAATTTTCATACTAGTTAATATCGTTTGTCCATTTTAACTTTTTAGCAGACTCTTTCATGTCTTTAATTTATTTTCTAAAATTATTCTTTCACTATTCTTAATATCCAATAGTATATTAAATCGATAATTTCGATTTTCGCAAGATGAACGACTGTAACTCTGGGACTCTAATGAATGCCAATTGCGTGAACACTGCATGTGGACTTCCCATGAGTGTTTAGACATTTACTTGCTATTTAATTGTGGACCCTAGGTTCTAAAGCATCAACACCGTATTTCCTCGAAGTAATTTTTAAAATATTCTCATGAAAAGAC
This sequence comes from Tanypteryx hageni, assembly GCA_028673005.1. Lineage (NCBI taxonomy): Eukaryota > Metazoa > Arthropoda > Insecta > Odonata > Petaluridae > Tanypteryx > Tanypteryx hageni. The sequence goes on from CM054113.1 coordinate 227,232,475, forward strand.
GTGTGGCTGATATATACAATTTTGTGTTTTATTTATTTTGCTTCTACTTCTCAGAATACCAATTGCGTCTGGAATATAACGGAAACAAGTTCTGGGGAATTATTTTAATCATTGAGTGATCGAAAGAGCTCTCAAGTTGTAAGAAAATATAGCAACGCTCGGAGACAATGAAGGATTAGAAAGGATTAGAAAAACCTGAACACAGAAACTTAAGCGACTGAGTGAAATATTGGTTGATTGAACTCCTTCACGAAATGGACGTCGATGTTGTTGCCCAGCCAGGAAATTTAGTCACGCGATGACGCTTAGTGTTGCGTTCGCTTTTGAGTCCTACACAGTAAAAAATAGTCGACAGCTTTTCGTTCTCTTTAGCGTGCAATTCAATTGTGACATCGAAAAGAGCGAATTGAGAGAGAAAAGGAGTAAATAAATATTCCTTAGTATCCCCGCGTTAATCGACATAACCCGCTGTGCAAAGAATTCCAAGAGTTAATACGTAATGCAGACGTTTGCGGCTGACATGTTTGTGTAAATAAATACGCAATAGGACGCGAAATCGCAATTGCTGCGTTAAGGTTAGATAGAGGGAGCTGGTAGGGGTGGTGGTAAGTAGGGTGATAAATGGAAAAGGAGGGGGTGGGGACGAGAGGGAAGGTTGATGAAGGGGAGGAAGGGGAGAGCCATTCGAATATTTGGGCGGACGCCTTGTTAGCGTAACCCAATTCCAGCATTTTTTCTCCTCTAATGTCGGCCGAACGATGCTTTCGCTGCGAATATCTTTGACGACAGTGCTGCATACCATTACTTGGACAGCGAGCAATGAGTGCCGAGCAATCAATTCAAACGTTGTTTTAAATTGAAATCACAAACAAAATTATGAACAGCATGTTCTTGTATATACTTAAATATTTGACCGACACTATGTATTATTGTCATTAAGCAAAGTTCGCTCGCTAATATTAAAAAACATAGGAATAAAAGTTCGGAAAATTTGGTTATGGCGGTTAAATTGCTCTTAGCGAAATTAGCCTGTAATTTAAGCGTGGTTCCTGGCAAGCGACTTAAATTTTTATCTCAAGTTACACCGCTGCACTCTGGAGGAAATAAAGCAAAATACTGATTTATCTGAAGAGAAAATTCGAAGTTTCCCTTTTTTGGGACTTACAATTAACGTAAAGCGTTCATTAAACAAACGATGTACTTCCCCACCGTTTTATGGCCTTCGGAGAGACTTAGTCTGTCAAATTATTGTTGACGTATACTGTAGGAATGCCTAGCGTGAATCACGAGCTCAAATGAGTCACTTTCATTCAGGGACTCAGCTCTAAGGCGACGCCACCCTATCGGGACCATGTCTCGAATTATTAACCGGGCCAACGTAGAAGCCCATGATGGTCCGCGAAACACGTGCAATCGGATGATAATGGGTGATCACAAGAGACGGATAGAAGATTCGCACAGGCACGCCCGATCCAACCCTTCCTCCGATCAATCCACCCCCTGCCTCCGCTTCTCAACGTCTCGCCTTCTTGGAAGCAGCCGTACAATCTCCGGTCGCCCTCCGACCAAAATCCTCATCCTCATGCGATGAAGGTCGGACTGAGCTAAACTCCAGATATGCCCAAGAAACGCTTGGACGACAACCTCAACAATTGGTCATTCAGATCAAGCAGAAGGATAACGTCGACAACAATGCGTCCGCGAGGGAAGAAAAAGGGTGGTTTAGGGAGTGGGGGAGGGGACGGCTCCTGTTAATGGAAGCCATAGAGAGTCAGAATAGCGAACCGAATAATTCCCCATAGTTTGTTCGGAGTGTGGATATGGGATAAGATAGAGAGAGTGCTTCAGGCTGCGGAGGAGGAGAGGGAGGCGGAGAGGGAGGCGGAGAGGGAGGCGGAGAGGGAGGCGGAGGAATGTGGAATGCGAGGCGAACAAAGGTCAGGTGGGCTTTTCCCGTCTGAGGAATGGGAACCGAATGGGAGGACACGGGATATGAGGAAGTCTTTGGACGGGCGGAAAAAACTCGGAGGAAACGTGGAGGGGTGTGGTGAGGGGGTGGTGGGGAGGGGTGAAGAGGTAGTTAAGCAAAGTTAAGGGGATTCCTCTCGTATTTTCCATCACCCTTCCATTGATCATTTCGCTCCTAGTTCGCTGTAAGTTTTCCAAAAACGGGATTCCTCTATATTTTTTGTTTTTTCTTCACGAGCTAATACATTTCTGAGTTTATAATTAGTAATTAGTAAGAGGGCGTTTTGGCGTTAATTAGTTATGAATGTAAGCGTTCAAAATCCAGGCAAACGATCCACTCCATATTACTATTTCTTTGAATGATTTTAATGCTTTATGAAAATCAATATGCAAGCTATTAATTCCATGAGTCAATAAAAATGAAACCACAGTCCATATTTTGGCTTCAATTTCAATTCCATCAATGCTATCTATCCTTTATATAAAAATCTATGGTTAATATGCAGAACCGTAACTGCGGTATGGCGAAGGAAGCATTTTCCATAGACGCCGCTCGCAAAATGTGACCTCGTCTTCCGTAAAATATTCGAAAATAATGTATTTTCATTAAAATATATACATATCTAGTTTATTTTCACATATTGCAGAAGATGGAAAATTTTCTTTCGATAGGTGCTACGACTCAGTTAATATGCACTTTTCGACAATGTTATTTTCAAATTTCATTTAAATACATTGTACATATGTTTAAAAGATGATATATAGTTTCAGCTTGTAAAATGAAATTATACCCAAAAGGTTTTCACCTGCCGAATTAATCCCCACGTTTGGGCAGGTAACTTGACTAATTCTGATTGATCAAAATATTATTACTATTTATTCGCTTTACCCAGTCAAATTAGTTGACTTGCTTTGTAGAGGGGAGTTCCTGAGTTTAATCTTTACCGAGATTTTCGGATTGTTAGTTAAATAAAACCGATCGCATTGTCCCAGTTGTAAGACTTTGTCATCAAATAGTGTAAGACGAAAACTACAAACTCCTTAAAATCGTGACATAAGGTATCTCTCCCCCACGTATTCAACCTTATATCTGGAACAAGGATAACAGACGGCTGTTAAAGATGGTCCTTAAATACATATTTTTCGAAAGGAAAGTGCTGCCTTAGCACTGGAAAATAATTGTAACTTTTGTAGAGTATTTTCAGATAAAATGAAAAGTTCCAATTCTCCTAATATTTCTTTTACTCGATTTCTGGAATCCGAGGTTGCATTGAACATAAGGTTGCACTTTATCCAGGGTGATACGGTGTGTGCTTATATTATTCGTAATGATAGTAATAATACTTCAGCGATCAATATACCATAAGGTTTCCTGAAATGCGGCTAAAAGTAATAACGACTTGATAGGGAACTAGCAAATGTACGTTTTAATCCATCTTTCTCTTTTGAGCCCGCCGAGTAATTCATTATGATTGGCGGCGATGGCTCAGTTGAAAGTCGAGGAGAGCTTGCCTTTTCATCCGGATTCATTCATTTGCGGTTTTTAAGAGCGATCCAATAAAGTTTGTGATATGATTCCCATAACTTCTTTGTATATTTTATCGATGGAGCACGCGTCTCGCTCTCTTCCAATGATACTATTTACTATTCAACCATTTAGCTGCAGCGTCTTCATCGGCGAGTGAGGGGTAATGGGAGTTGGGAAGAGGGAGAGAGGGGAAGAGGGAGAGAGGGGAAGAGGGAGAGGGGGAAGGGGGAGAGAGGGGTAGATGGAGAGAGGGGAAGAGGGAGAGAGAGGGGAAGAGGGAGAGAGGGGAAGAGGGAGATAGATAATCGTCTTTATTCGGGCGAAATTTAGACCATAAGGTCCATTCTTACATTTAAGAGAGAGGGGAAGAGGGAGAGAGAGGGGAAGAGGAAGAGAGGGGAAGAGGGAGAGAGAGGGGAAGAGGGAGAGAGAGGGGAAGAGGGAGAGAAGGGAAGAGGGAGAGAAGGGAAAAGGGAGAGAGGGGAAGAGGGAGAGAGGGGAGGAGGGAGAGAAGGGAGGAGGGAGAGAGGGGAAGAGCGAGAGAGGGGAAGAGCGAGAGAGGGAAATAGGGGAGAGGAAATCCCTACTTGAAAGTATGCGACTCTCTCTTTCTCTCTCCCTCTCTCTTCTCTCTCTCTCTCTCTCTCTCTCTCTCTCTCTCTCTCTCTCTCTCTCTCTCTCTCTCTCTCGTGCCGCTGGGATTTTCCGATATCGAGGAATTGACGCTGCGTAAAGAAGGCGATCTGAGGAACATGGCCACGGTCGATGAGAGAGAAAGGAGAGATGGAGGAAATGGAGGTGGAAAACCGGGAGAAAGGGGAGGGAGAGAAAGAATATAGGAGATTAGGGAGGGAGGTAAAGGTGAAGAGATTAAGAGAGAGAAAATGAGGGAGAGGAAAAGTTAGAGATGGAAAGTAAAAGGAGAAAGTGGAAGAGGTTTAGAAGGGGTATGGGGAGACAGGTGGATGTGGAGTAATGAAGGAAAGGGATGCGAACGAACACTGAGTAAGATAGAACTTATCAGGAGAAGAGGTAGAAAGAGTATGGCCGTGGAGCGAAATATACGTGTGGAAGAGTGCGAGTAAATGGTGTTGCTACTTGTTGAGGCCCAAATGCCTTGCTTCGGGAAGCGTCCGGTTTAAAATCAACGGTCCATGCGAAAGATTATAAGATGCTACATTCGATGGCCTAAAAGCAATCGCGCTGGTGTAAGTAGTTTATAATTTTGTATAGAAAATATCGATTCCGTTCATGGCGATGGACTTCAAGTAAATTTCTCCTTGAGCAAAATAACCACAAGGTTAATCCTCAATTTTCATCCCAAATTTAACATACATAACTTTCTCTTTGTCAGGGTTGCCCTGTTACGAGGAGAGATGTGTACCAGCCAAAATCCTCCTTATGCTATTTTTAGGAAAATTCTTCTTCGTAATTAAAATGTTCTATTTAATTACATGTTACAAATTACATATTGTGTTAAAGCTCAATTCTTTCGTGTTTATTTTAAGGCAAGCCCGTTGCTCAACACTTAGACATTTCACGTTGTTAGGAAACGCAAATTTCTTTGCTCATCTTTTTTTTCTTTTCGTCACTTTTATTCTCTGCCCCTCAGTTTCACCACTTACATGACAGCTTATGTTGTAGATTTAGAAGAAAAACAATGAATATTGAAGAGCATCGGAAAAGCAAGGAGAAGATCTCAGGCGCCTATCTTATGTGTACAATAAAAACCTTCTGAAAAAATATTTGAAAAGTGACGAACGTGGGTCAAAAATTGTTACACCTTATTTCAGAGCCTGGTTCAATCATTTATTTATTCTTAAAATTAAATAAATCATCAAATGTAAATTGCAAACACATCATCCTAGCCACTATGCAAAGTAAATTCATTACAGATATGGCGGCAATTACTGCTTCCGATTTCTTGTGTCTGACTCGATTAATTGTACTTAAAGGATAGGTTTGTCAACCATCAGTTATCGATTCATAAAAATGGTCGCGAAAAATCAGATCCATCATTTGATTCGATATCGTTTCGCTCTAAGTCTTTCGCCCAAGTGTCGTTTCGCACAAAGTGGTTTCACCCATTATTGTGCGTTTCACGTCGTCCGTGCACTACGTGTTCTTATGGGAAAATCGCTATCCCATGTCATTTCCTTATACTGCTAATTCTCGGCGTTGCCAATTCGTGCAAAAACCAGATTTTTGTCGTTTTTGGCATAATTACTTACTTAAAACACCTAACGAAGGATGGGAAATTAACAAAATGAGTAATTAAATAATCTAAATACTTTTTAAACCGAAAAATCGCCTTTTTTGCGTGGTTAAAGAATAGTTCCCGCGTTTTCATCGAAACTTTCAAGTTTTTTCAGCCGCATTCATATTTGAACGGCCAAATCTCGCAGTCTATTCGCTAAAATCGCACGAACATTTTCCTTTAGCTTCCGCAACTGTTCCTTAAGCCACACATAACATTAAAAGGATCATGTAATACAATTAATTGTTGTTAAAAATTAAATAATACCGAATGAGGCTCTCATATTCCATCAATGCACTAAATTTTCACTCTCTTGCTAACTTATGTACTATTAGGCATATGTGGGTATTGTATGTACATGAAATGGTGAGAAAAGATTAAATTTATATTTGAAAGAGCAATGAACTCAACATCTTCGTTGGTTTTTGAGATATGGAATTTTACATTTGAGCGCAAGTAACTTCTGCCGTCTCGTCGGAACTTTCTCGCGTGCCACGAAACGTAGACCAAAGAGACTTAAATTTCTTCTTCTGTGTTACTCGCGCTCAAATGTAAAATTCCATATCTCAAAAACCAATGAAGATGTTGAGTTCATTCCTCTTTCAAAAATAAATTTAATCTTTTCTCACCATTTCATGTACATACAATACCCACATATGCCTAATAGTACATAAGTTAACAAGAGAGTGAAAATTTAGTGCATTGATGCAGAATATGAGAGCCTCATTCGGTATTATTTAATTTTTAACAACAATTAATTGTATTACATGATGGCCCATCAGAGGTTTTTCCCAACGCGACATTTCACCCGTACTGTTTTTAGAATATTATTTATATTTATATTCAAATACGGTCTATGGAATCTAGAGGATCCAGGTTTGTTGACTTAATTTTACAGGTTTAACAGGATGAAACTTACTTGTTTAATACATTAGTTTAATAAATATTACTTAAATAAATATCAATTTAATAGTTTATTTTTATCATTGGCCACAAAGTTGGTACAGTATTAATTGATTGTAAAAATAAACTGCTAAAATGCTGATGATAGGAAACAAATTTCCATCTTCTGTCTTCCCTTGTTCTCAATGGAGATTATCTATTAAGCCAAGGTAATATCATATTGTTAGATATATGAAATAATAGGTGCTCTAGGTATAATACAGGTTTTAGTGCGATGTCAACCCCTGCAATACGCTGCTGCTGGCTAACATAGTAACGTTGTAAATATAAACAGAAATTTTCGATTTAATAAATATGCTAAAATTGAAATCCTATGGATCATTTCAATAAGAAAATCAAGTCAACAAACCTTTTTCAATCTTTTTCAACATGCGGACCCCTAGTGGAACATCAGATATCCCACCGATCCCTTGAACACGTGGATTTGGCATTCGACAATACCCTGAGGAGTTAGCGCACGTATTATTTGCTTTGAAAGACCTGACAACTGAATAATATTTCCATGGAAATAGAATCCTATTAAATAATTACAAATTAATTATCACTTCTCAAAATTAGTACAAAAGTATTTTTCTATAAGTTTCGCGGACCCCCATTTGGGAAACGCTGCTCTATAAGACATGTACTATACTTGAATATAAATATAAATAATACTCTGAGAAACTTCTGGTGGGTGAACTAACTAATGGGCTAACTGAAAAGGCATGGGTGAAATGTCTTTGGGTGGAAGTTCTCGTGGGTGACAAGTCTCGTGGGTGAAACGTCCTGACCCCCATCCTTCTGTATATAGATAAATAGAAGATAAGATGCGGACAAGCGTATTGGTATTGAAGTGTGGCTTGGGAGGCGTTTTTCGATGCGTCCGAGATCTCTTTGGTCTGCCCGAGGGTAGTGAAAGTGCGCCATCTGTAAAAGGTTAGAGGCGAGGAAGAGAAGCGGTCAATTGGTCAGCGGAGGAAAGAGGGAAGAGAGGATTGGGAGGAGAGTGGAGGTAGGTATGGGAACGTTCGAGGAGGAGGTTAGGGAAAGGGACTGGCCGAGAGATTTCACTCGAATGTCCCAAGAGAACGCTATCGATATACTATTTGTGTCACTTCGGCAGCGTGCAATAAGTTATGGCCACGTTAGCAACATTGGTGTAAGGAATTTTTCGAGAGTTTTTTCGCTTTGCGTTTGATTTCTCAATTAATGCAATCAAAAAAAACTCCCCCGAAATGAAAGATTAGTATCATTTTATCAATTTATTACTGAGAGCGTGAAATATTTTGTCCCAAATGGCGATGCATCTTGAGAAGCACGGGTAATGAAATAAATGAACAAAGATCTTACAATTAGTAACCCCTTCCGCACAATGACGCAAAAATTTGATCGAATCTTCCCCACCCAATTTCCACAACGTGTGGAGATATGAAGCTGAGCGCACTGCATTATCTTTGGATTGCCGGTTCTGCGCGTCGTTGCCACATCTACGTCCCAAATCGCGAAGCAAGCTGTTTCATGTGGGAAATGTAGTTCGCTCGACCATATGTTTCAAGCACGCGATCTTTCTCGTCGTAAATTTACGCTCATTTCCCGCTACCACCGGAAGTTTCTGTAGGCATCGGATTCTTTTCCTACGGAATCGTCTTGTTTGTCACACAATCTCGGCTTCTCTTCGAGTCTTCCGTTCCAATCGGGAATGTACGACGGCCGTGGCTTAGTCAGAGACTCGAGTAGATCATCCGCCAAGGAGGGACATGATGAGATGCTGACCAGTTTTATATGCAGTTAAGAGGACGCTAATTTTCATCATTCTTAGAGACAGAAAAGGGGCAATTTGATGGTAGACTTCCATAATTTTGGTCAAAAAAAGTTTCGAGATTCGCTAGGCAAAATTTACACTACAGCTTTTTAATAAATGATATACCGTGAAAATTGGTCCTCACGAAATATGTATCGTCGGAAATGGAATTTTTAAATATTATCTTCAGTATATTTACAGTGTAAATTGAACCTGTTTATAGAGACGGCTAACGTTAGTTTTCGTAGCGTTTAGCTCACGTTCGTATTTCTTACAATTAGAGCGTATACAGGCGACGTAAATGACAAACGAAGCGAAATCTCGGAATTGCCTGCTTTGTATTTTCTCCCATGATCGCACTGAGAAGCATTTCTCGATTTCTAACCTTACAAGAGGGAAGATCAGCTTTTCTCTTAATTTTTTAAAGTCTAATTTTGATAAGTTAATATATTCTAAAAATTCTTTGTAGAATGTCTTTGCTTGTGAGATTCACAGTAGCTAATAATTTAGGTGTGATTCCACCCAAAATGCATTTCCATCGCTTGCTTGCGGGATCATTCCTCTCGCCTTCCACACATCGGATTTCAATCACCTTAAAACGTTAGAGTAACGCAGATAATAAACAAGAGGCCCTGCCCCTTTTTCTTTAAAAAATAGATTAACTTGAGGACGAGTTTAGTCGTCGCTGTTATTGTAGTCGGCTTTGCTACGTTATTCGGTGAATGGTAAAATACTTCGCTGGCTTTCGTTGAAAGAACAATGACGTGTTTCAGGGAAATTTTACGTGACTTTATTTCATTTCAGTGAAAAGAAATAAACTTATAATTCAAGGGGAAGGTAATTTAACGCTGCAACATGAATGATAACAATGGCGAGCTTATGGCGAGTTTAAAAAAAAATCCTGCAGATTGGAACATGTCCATTTCTTGAGAAGTGAATGAGGCTGACTTACGTATGCCCTTTATGCCAATCAAAAGATGTGTATGTTCTCAACTGAAGACAGCCCAACCCAATACTGAACAAAATGACTTCTGCCCTTTTGACCGCCCACCAAAGATATTGCACGCAATTTTATCTAGGTTAATTCTCGATCTCTCCAAATGTGAGGGTCACCGAATGTATGTATATACCCCAGTAAGGAGACAAAAATAAGATTTAAACGTTTATTTACATTAGGGGAGTGTGTCCTTTTAATTGCCGTACGTAACATCTCTATTTTTGGATTCTAATTTAGAAGTGTGTTCCATTCATACTCAACGTTCTATAGTGACTGCTCAAATAGGACTAGTTCGTCGGGTAAAAACAAGTTCAAAGCCCAGAGGAGTTTTTGTGACTGAATTTAATCAGAGAGTCTGAAACCCTTCGTGCAATTGAATCGGTGGGAATGAAAAGGGCACTTGTCATTATTTTTGAGAAATTGAGTCAAACTCATAAATATGCTACTCAGGCCATAAGCAACAATAAAAAATAAAGAAACCTACGTTCATAATATTACTCTTATTGATTACGTATTAAGAAGCAGAAATGTTGTAGATGTTAAGTCTGATTTTTTATAAACAGTTTTTTTCCATTTCCCCAAAATTCTGATTTATATGACATGTGCCCTTTTCATTTCCTTCGATTCAATTTTATTGTTGCTAAAATCCATTTAACGTACTCAAAAATTAGTAATTTGTGATGTGAAATTCTTGAATATAAGAGAGTTTGTGCAGTTTCGAGAAAGGATTCGAACCTTTTTTTAAGCATGGCCGATTTTAATGACTTGAGAGGGGACGAACATTCTCAATGTAACTAAACAGGAAGTGCATTTGGACGGTCACTGTACAAGTAGTAAGCGCTAGGTTAAAGTTGTCGCGGGACATATTGATGTATGCATTAAATGAAGCTTTTAATTCGTTCCTAATTTTGGAAAGAACTAAGGCATATCGAAGAAAAACTTGGAAGAATATGAAGAGGAAACTTTGGCTTGAATGGTTTAACATAATGAAAGATCGTAATAGAATGTAACTGTGGAACAATCCTAATGACTCAAAAGATATATCATGTAAGAAAAAAGAAAGATACCTATCTCATCAGTCATTTAATTTACGTAATGGATCTGATAGTGATTTGAATGTTTAGATTCTCATTATACCTATGCTATTTATAAAATTACGAGCAAAAATTGCCGAAAAAATGACGGGATGTCCAATTTAACGCAATTATCTATTTTTTTATTTTAGAAATACGAAAATCTTGGTAAAATGTAAACTTTTAATAAAATGAAAAATATTCTAATAGGCGTATTTTAGACATACTGTAAATGCAAAATTTCCTTCTCCCCCTCTCACCCTCACCTTACCTCTTTCACTTCCTTTCTCCCTCTTTGACAATACTTCCACTATGCATGAATGTGGGTTTGCCTGCTGGTTAATTAAATCCGATATACTTTAATTGAAATTTAATGTTCAATTTTGTTTTAAAGTAAGGCCAATGTTATTTAGAGAAAATCTTATTAACAATAATTTCACAACTTTTTTCTCTTTATACAATGCTGTTGCGTTGACTACGAAGATTTGAACCTTAGGGAATGGATACCAATAGTACTCCTAATAACTTATCGAGGAGTAAAATGCAGAAAAGTTAACACAAACATGTTTTTTGAGTGTGACAGATGGAATGACAAAGTCACAAACTAAGTAAATTTTTTAGACAATATTTAGGCAATAACAATTAATATTAAGGACCATTAGTGCTTTTATGTATGTCTATGAGTCCCCAACATATCGTCAAGTAATTGAAAACTAAAATCATAATTCTCCATTTTCATGATCGTGTATATTTTTCCGTTTCATGCGCAAAGTTGGATTATCATTTTGCTATGTTGGGATGGTTAAACGTACTATAAGTGTTCGAGTCTACTGTGTGAGTGCCTCCTTGGAGTGTGTGCGTGTGTGTGTGTGAATTAGGTCCCGCCGATTCCTCCGGAGACCTGCAGCGCGTACGTGAGTTTTCTCTTTCCTTTTTTTACGGTGAAGGATCAATTAACTTTTACTTACTTTGTACTATAAGTGGGTAAAACGACAACTACTACCATATTTATTATTCAGTGAATTATTTAAATTCTCCTTCTGTTTCAATCCTGTTGACAATACAATACACAATTCTTGGCAAAAAATAAGGAAAGCCAAAATACAAATTCCGCCCTCATTCAAAATCTCGAATAACGGCGCTCAAATCGTCCTTGAGAAAGAGAAGACGATGTAATTTTGGTCTCTAAGAAGGACTAAATCCTTTCGTTGTTTATTTTCTTCCGAAGCGATGCTATTTTCTCATTGCAACAATTTAAAATTTTACTTACATTCTGTAGATTGCATGAAGTTGGAGTTTAAAGTGAAAAACTTGCGACCCTTTATGAATACTGAGCGGGAAATTCGCTCTATCAATTACCGGAAGAATGACACAATATACATATATCCAACTTAGTATTTGTATTTTAACTTAGTTCCTCTTTTCCTTGTACTAGCGACTATGGTATTAATTATTACACTTGTAATTTAATTCTTTATTTACGAATCGCTGTATTGAATACGTACCCGTTTTAAGTTAATGGATTTTTTGTTAATTTGATTTAATCTTTGTTAGATAATCTTCGTTCTTGTGTGATGTTAAGCATAAGTTTTCATGCATTATTTTTTGCATCCCAACAGGAAATCAAATGTTTTTCGATCCAAAAATTCCTAATTTCGGCAATATTAAGCAGCCGAATAAATATTATAAATAAAAAATTAATTTAAAATAAAGCTTTATAACGATGCCATTTTTAACTTTTAAAAGCCCATTTTTACTGCAGGAAAACTGACAGAATTTTCGCTTGAGAAATGTGAACCTTTAATTGATTCCATATTGAGGTCCGAATTGAATGCTTCATATTTTGAAAATCATTGGCTCAATGACTGAAATATTATATGGTAATGAAGTTAAATTTGTTAGTTTTTAATGAGTATTACCGTTCCAGACAGAACGCGTAGCATCGCATAATTATGAGCTGCATTCTTTTTATCTACAATTAGAATCCTTAACATTTATTCATGTTTAAATGTTTAGCAAAATTAAAATTTTGGAAAAGATTTTGGTTTTGTATAACAGCACTTTAGCGATTCTCTCTTACAACTTAATGTATCAATCTCACGAAAAGATTAAAATAAAAACAATTATTCCGCGAAATATACGTCAGAGATATGCGTTCCAATCATTAACTCCGTCACAGTTAAGATAAAATAGCTCACGATATCGCCGTCATTTAAACCCGCGCGAGTTAAAATTTCAAAATTGCAACGCTCAAAATCACTCGAATAATACGCAAAAGTCGTGAAATAATAATGTTCGGAATGACCATTTCGCATCCTTCGGAACTCTTTCGCACACCTCTGCGGTTAAATCGCGAATCAAATTATCGGTGTCCATCATATTGATTAATGAGTACATTGCAGTTGACGTATATATGCTCAGGCTGAGCCTTAGCGTGATTGGAGATTTCGCAATCGATAGCACATCGCTGCACGATAAAAAAGTTCTCCCTCCTCCCCTCCCTATCCCTCCCTCCCCACGGCCCCTCCCTCCCACCGTCGACCGATCCCCGTGTAAACACGTCACATATCATTCTCGCGTTCACTGTTATTATTCATCTGCTGTCCCTCGGGATGCGTTTATATTCGCACCTTGAATATAAAGCAATATTCCCGCTCTTCTAGTGTACACTCGCGAGGGCTTTGATGCGACTATTTTTTACTCTCCTATATGGAGGGTTGGAAACGCGGTCGAGCTGAATGGGACGATCCATTAGGGGGGAATAAAAGATCGGGGTGTGAGGGGGATTGGTGCAGGGGGATGAGGGGAATTGGTGCAGGGGGGTGATGGGGATTGGTGCAGGGGGTGAGGGGGATTGGTGCAGGGGGATGAGGGGGATTGGTGCAGGGGGATGAGGGGAATTGGTGCAGGGGGTGAGGGGGATTGGTGCAGGGGGTTGAGGGGGATTGGTGCGCTGAGGTGAGGGGGATTGGTGCGCTGAGGTGAGGGGGATTGGTGCAGGGGGTGAGGGAGATTGGTGCAGGGAGGAGAGGAGGGGCTGGGAAGAATTCGGGGAGAGGAAGGTGTGAGGTTTTGGGTCCACCTCGGAGCTGGGACGGAGGATAACGGCTGCGCTGGAAAGTCTTCCTAACCGGTGTCATTGCTAACCGATTCAAACTCATTTAATATTTATTTTTATTAGAGTTGGTCGTGCCTATTGATACTGCGGTTCTTCTGCAGTTTTTCATGGAAACCCCCTTCTTACATGCCCCTCCATAAATATCTTGGACCCATACTAAAGACCGGTGACTTTTTTTCCAATTTATTTCCGCTACCAATGCGAGTGCGCCAAACGAACCGATTTTGCGCATTGCTATAACCCATCCCAAGTGAATTGGTCGATTAAAGAAAGGTGCATTATCCACGAGCATAAGGCGGTTACCATTCACAGCATTTTTTTAAAGAAGACACGAGAATGGTTTATCGGGTACTGGGGTTTTTCCTACGAAATGAGGTGTTGTATATTATGACCGCAAACCATAAAGTTGAAAAAAAAACTGAAATGAAAGAAGCGAGATGTGCGCAGAATGTGCACCTATCTCATGGAGGGAGGAGGTGCTAATAACGCGATTCTAGCGCCATAGGTGGAGAATAAACGACGGAAACGGGCGAGGAAAATTCATGTGTTTACTGTCGTCAAAAGATGGGACAAGTAGCGGGGAAGTAAGAGGAAGAGAAAGAGGGAAGGAGGAGGGAGAAGGGAGAGGGGGAGGAGGGAGAGTGGGAGGAGGGAGAGGAGGGAGAGGGGGAGGAGGGAGAGCAGGAGATAGAGAGGAGGGTGGAGAGAGGGGGAGGGGGGAAGAGGAGGGAGAGAGGAAGAGGGGGAGTAGGAAGAGTGAGAGGAGGGAGGGAGAGGAGGGAGGGAGAGGAGGGAGGGAGAGGAGGAGATAGAGAGGAGGGTGGAGAGAGGGGTGGGGGGAGGAAGAGGAGGGAGAGAGGAAAAGGGGGAGTAGGAAGAGGGAGAGGTGGGAGGGAGAGGAGGGAGGGAGCGGAGGTAGGGAGAGGAGGGAGGGAGAGGAGGGAGGGAGAGGAGGGAGGGAGAGGAGGGAGGGAGAAGAGGGAGGGAGAGGAGGGTGGGAGAGGAGGGAGGGAGAGGAGTGGGAGAGGAGGGAGATAGGAGGAGGGAGAGAGGAGGGAGAGATGGAGGAGAGAGGGGGAGGAGGGAGAGAGGGGGAGGATCGAGAGAGGGGAAGGAGAGGGAGGAGGGAGAGAGGGGGAGAAGAGAGAGAGGGGGAAGAGGGAGAGAGTGGGAGGATGGAGAGAGGTGGAGGAGGAGGGGAGACTGGTGTGGTGGGACTGGAAAGGGACTGCCAGATAGGAGCAAAGCGAGGTCGTTAAACTTTGGGTCGCGTGCGAGTAGGGAGGGGAGGGAACGTTCGGAGAGGTATAGGATCCTCTTGGAGAGAGAGGACGACGGGAGGGGCGTGGAGGAGTGTTTGGCGTGGAGGAGGAGTTTTGGTGTGGAGGAGTGTTGGAATGGAGGAGAGTTGGAGTGGAGGACGCGTGAGGGATTGGCAGAGTGAGGGAGGGTGCGCGGAGGGAGGGGCGGAAGGTTGACTAGGCGGCGGTGTAGTCTGCTGGGAAAGATTGTGGGAATACGCAAACATCGGTTGTGTTGATCGTGTGATTACCTTTTTCATAGAGAATAACGCGCGTGCGCCATCGACAGTCCGAGTCTCGACGCTGCGTGTGCGGTGTGGCGCACTTATTGCAAAAATATCTTTGTCACGCGTTAAGGGCTGATACTAAACGGTACCATCTTTCGGTGATAAATTTTGTTATTTATGCGCTCAGAAAAATACTTCCACTTCTGAATTATATTTTTTTTCCTCTTTATTATGCGGAGCGTGGCCATTAATGCCTCATTATCACTTAAGCTTTGCTCATGTGTTAATTGAGCATTAATTATGGGAAGTCCATCTGTATTAGGCTTATATTAAACGAGGCGTTTATTTCCTGTATTTAGTTGTTACAATAATTTCAATAGAGTTAACGGAATTGTTCATTTTTATATCCCATTATCTCACTGCTGTTAGAGAAACGCGTATCTGCAATATTAATTCTTAGTTTATTCTAGTTTATTGTATAATCTTACAAATTTCAAGTTAATCTGGGTTTAGGCTTCAAAGTAAAATTAAATGCCTAATGACAATAGATTTATTTATATTTAAAACGAAATACATAATAAAGTATAGTAGAATTTAATTTTGTTGGTAGTTATTTTATGATGAAACTTTTTACAAATATAAGGAAAATTAACACATTTGATAGTTTTAAAGTGAAGAGATTTAAAGTTATTTTTATTATATTTGTAGCTGTTGCTGTGAAATAATTCATTCTTAGAAGGGAAGTTTTTCATTGAATGAACAACTTTCTGTGGAAAACTTAAGATCTATATTTTATATTATTATAACGTTTAATAATCTCGCCTTACTTTCATGTTTGATTTCAGGTAAGTGGTCCTCCCGATGACTTCCTCACCACTTAAACTTTGCGGTGAGTAAAATCGATATCGAGAAATTTCATTCTATTCAATATAATTTTTCAATTGTAGAAAGTCTACTGCATGTGCTCATAGTTAACCGCGAGTTGTTTCTTTTTTTACTCTATGCAAAGGAGGATTACGAATGGCAATGGTAGCTCAAAATCATTTGTAAGTTATTATCATGGTGAAGATACGTTAAATTGTTTCTTATATAAGATATGTTGATTTTATCGGCAAATCGCAAAACTTTAAATTGCTTCAGAAAATATAAAAGGGTAGCTTTTAAATTTTCTTGCTATGAACCAGAGGACCAATGCCGAAGACAAAAATTCACGGCAAACATTTAATTATATGAATGCGGAATTGCAAACGAGGCAGAGAAGGAAAGAGCGATTTTCGCCTTCCCTGCACCTCCGGATACACACACTGCAGGCCTATCCGGGCTCGCCAGCGTCGGCTCTCGCCTCATTACCATAATCAAATTCCAATCACGTGCGTAGGCGCAGTCTGAGTTTTGACGCCTGAATTTTTCTGTCGTTACTCACGACTCACTCACTCCACTCATTGCTCCCACGAAATATCATTCGCCCTTGTCTCCACACCCAACCAAAGACAACGCAAAAAGAATGTTTGTTTTATGGCGCGGCATGAAGATACAACGCCTTTATTCAAGTTGTCGGATCATTTCAAATTTAACGTTAATAGCTTTCACTTTTGATAAGTTTCATTAGTCGATTCGATTTCTTTATTGATTGTTAGGTTGTAATGATATACTTATAAATGTTACGTTTTATTTTTCAATTCAATAAATTTAATACATGTTATTTATCATTCAATTGAGAACATCATTAAATTATTATGAAGTTTATCCGATGATAAAGCTAAGTGTGACATATTTAAAATCATGGGAAATTGAATGTAAGGGTATCAAAAACTTAACATAAGATGTTTCGATAAACAATGTCAACCTTTGAGATTTAACAAAAAGATCTCTTTTTAATGGAACCCGATTTGATTATAATCTGTTATATAAAACATTAAAAATTTTAAAGGCAAGCCGATAGAATTCTCCAGCGACTCACTCTTCATTGCTTAGATAAAAAATAAAGCAGTAGCGATCTCTTCCATTTTTTACTGTTCCCCGATTCCGATTTATATTTATCTATTCCCAAAAATAAAGTTTTGGAGTCGTTTGATTCCATAAAGGGTCATCGACCACCTAAACGAAGGAGACACCTTTTAGTG
Organism: Tanypteryx hageni; assembly: GCA_028673005.1. Taxonomy (NCBI): domain Eukaryota; kingdom Metazoa; phylum Arthropoda; class Insecta; order Odonata; family Petaluridae; genus Tanypteryx; species Tanypteryx hageni. The sequence continues at coordinate 227,249,810 of CM054113.1, forward strand.
GACAAGGGTTTTGAGGAAGTGTGGGATTAGGTTTTGAATAGATTGTGAGGACATGGGAACGGGTTGGGAATTTCGTAGGATCTTTTCACGGTCGTCGAGCGCCTGATAATCATGAAGCCACTAGGCTGCTCCCGGGTGTGGGCGTGGAATAGAGTGGGAGTTGGTCGACGGCAGTACTGAAGAGAGAAGGGCCATAGTTGAAAGAGTGAAGAGAAATGAGAGAGAGGAGAAGAGAGGGTAAAGCAAGAGACAACAGCAGAAGCAGCTGTGGATGGGTATCTCCTCATTAGGGTTGTGTGCAGTTGGGTTGGCTGGTTATAAGTGAGGCATAGGAGGAGGGGAGGGAGGAGAGGGAAAGGAGGGGAGGGGGAGAGGGGGTCTGGGAATTTCCCTGAATGCCTCTCTCGCTCTCCTCTTTGCCAACCCGTTTTGGACTCTTTCTCGCTTTGTCTTTCTGCTCTCGTAGCGAGAGAATTTTTCCAGAGCCGCAACCGCGAGTCGAACGCCACAGGTCAGTCCTAGGAACCCTTTCGGAAAGGTTTGGATCGTTCGCAGAAATGTTCGTTCCGTTTTCTCGATAATTCTCATGACACACGGAATCGTTCTTTCAACTAATCATCGCTTTGTAATTCCGGGTTCTGGCGAAGCAAAGCGATAAACTATAATTACTGTGGCGATATTGTGACAGCATTGTAACTGAGGTAGTGCCACCCAGAACTCTGTTCTTTATTACTACTATTTATTCAATAGTTATTTCTACAAATGAATTTTCCGCGTTAAACAATCTGCCATGAGGGCTAAGAGATAATTAAGAGAAAAACTAGGTTCACGTTGTTTCTTTGTAAAATGTAAACTAGCGGAAAGCAAAGTAACGTAGTAATTTTACACTATAACTTACACAGACTGCACCTCAGTAGTTTAATCTTAAATACCGTATTTACCTGACTATAACATTATATTTTCCTCTGTTAGCATTTAAAAATTAAAAGTCTTTTTATTAGCGTAATGTGAAATGTCACCTCGTAAATCAATTCATTCATGTTAAGGCCTGACAGCACGACGATTCGGCATAACTGAAGTGAATTTGGTGTGTTATATATTGTTGAAGGGATGATGAGGTACACCAATGACACGGCATAGTATTTTATGGACCCAAGGATAGTTGTTAGTCGCACTGGATCGAATATATAACATCTTATAATATAGGTAATTATTAAAAATTACGCTGCGCCGTAGCCAGATGTCAGCATTTGGATCAGGAAAGACCGAAAAATTGAAAGGTTATTTTAATCGATAAAATTCTGTGAAACAAAAAAAAACCTGGTCCAGGCGGATCTGATAGTATGCCCCGCCATTGTTAGAAGCTCGAAATCAAGAGAGCGAGAGTTTTTCCTCCAATATGAATCTACGAATGGCTTAAGGAGCCTGCCTTCTTTCGCTGCGTGCCGTTCGCTCGCCGCCCGTGTGACGTGAGCCCGCCGCCGCGCAACCTTCGCTTGCCTCTTACCCAACGGACTGCCTCCGCCCCTCTCTCTCTCTCTCTCGTCCCCCACGTGTCCTTGAATGCGGCAGTTCCCCTCCCACTCCTCTGTCATCCGCTCACGACGTCGCTAAGCCAACAACTCGCATAGAACGGACTAATTTCTCCGCCCTCCCATCATTCGCTTCATCCATGTCTTCAAAGGCTCTCCCCCTGCTAACGCGCCCTCTCTCGCCCCACCTCCGCCTCCCCCTCCAACACGCCCCCGCGACGCATTATCATATCTCGCAACCGCCGCCGTCGTGGTGTTCTCCACTCCGCCACCCCGCATCTTGCGTCGTTATCGCTGTTGCTTCATCGCGGCGGTTGGCGGTGTCCTCTTCATCGGATCTACATATCTCATCTCTTTGAATTCGAGTAGGTAACTTTGAATTATTCACAAATCTTCGGGACCGCCTGTTTAATGGTTGCCGTTTATTGTGGTCAGCCTTCGTGGAATAAGGTTTAATCTTGGAAAGTTTTGGACGTAGCCAATTAAAATGAAAGCAAGATTCAGCCTATCTGTTGCATCTTAACTCCTGTTCACGAACTTGTATCTAACTGCTAATGTATATTAGCATGTGTGTACAAAATTAAAATATGATTAAAATCGAATCTAATAGTGTGAAAAAGAAACACGACAAACTTCGTTTCAACGTAAATAAATACGGTCGGGGAAAAATGTCTTCTTCTAAATCGCAATAGTCGCCCTTGAAATATATTGAGGACTATGTAATAAATTTAATCAATCAAAGAAGTAGGTAGTCTAAAATCGGCGAAACAAGTGCACGGAAAGTTTTAAAATTGTTCTTGAAAATCTATATTGTCTTCTGAGAATCCGTTCGACTTGTTAATTTTTGAGGTTGATCAGCCCGGGGAAATTTCAGGATCCAGTACTAGACGTAGGTGCGACTTTGCAGCTCAGTCAGTAGGAACGCAGCTAATAGCATTACAGTCCAAGTTTCCCGAGCCACGATATGATCGCTCGGTCTTTACTTTCTCAAACTTCAGCCGGCTATGGAATTTATTTTTGAAACTCGCCTACCGTAAGTATAGCGGAAAGAATCCAATGGCGCCTAATGCGGGTCTATTTATACATATCTAGAACTGGAGGGTGGCGGCTAGTGAGTCATGCCGAGGGAATGCCCATGTAAATTTTTTACGGGGGTTTTGTCAGGATCCTTCATGGCCACCAATCGAGATTCGTGCTATAAAGGAGAAGTTAAATCGAGGGTTCACTGTATATTTTTATGTAAATCTCTTCGCTCGGTGATTTTTCAAAATCAGAAGTTTAAAGCTCTCGACAGCTAAGTTTTGGCCCTATTGTAGACAAACGGGCACACGCGAAGAGAAAATTATCTAATTAAAAATTTTAATTGTGGTGTTCCCCTACCCTATCATTCCGTCTATATCGGAAATCCTTATGATAAAAGTTCTCGTGCCATAATTGTTTGTCTACGTTGTCTGCGTTGTTTTCTAATGGTATGCGTCGGAAATAAATTTTTCTTTGCATTTTCTGCACCATCATCGTCCCCTGCCCCACTTTTTAGATAAAAAGTGTCGAGCAGGTTAATACGAAACCGAAAGTTCCGCAGCTTTAAAGCAGAAAAATTAAATTTTATTAAATTTTTAAGAAAATGTGAATACATCCAATGCGAAAAAAACTCGTTTTTTTAGATTTATTGCGATCATAAATTTTAATTACCTAGCACATTGTTATCGGATTTGATCTGTCCAAACAAAAGCTCTTCATATCTACTGTAAGGAGTAAACAACGTGAGTTTACAGTGTTGAAGGATTCCTTTTTCAGTTGCTGGCAAAGCTACATTAGTTTAAACGTTTTCATTATTTAAGATGTGATGTTGTGCATTTTTATACTCATTTGAACATGAATTTAGATATATTGTTTGTAGTTGATTTTATATTTTATTGCAAAGGTTTTCTTAATTTGAAAATTATCAATGTCAGGTTAGAGAGTAGATAGTTAGATTTGTTGCATTTAATATTTCAACTGAAATTGATACGTTTAATTTAGAAAATGGATGTTTAATAATGATTTTGTTTTAAACTTTTATTTACTGCATCATCTCGATAGTATTTCTTCAGAAAGCGAATTTTTTTAAGAACTGAGCAATAAATTAGAAAAAATAAGAGCACAGGAAAACTGCATCTATAATTTCCGTAGTTTTGCCATTTTTCAACTCCGATTAATATTGACGCTCTATCACTTTTAAATATTTATTAATCAAAACTACTGTTACATATGTCCTATGAGCAAATGCACCAGTTGTTCAGTATATGGAGCTGTTTTCTTCACTTTTATACATATTGCATTTTTACAGTTCGAAATATTTAAAATGCTACATAATAGTATTTTAGGTTAAATATCTATCGGCATAAATTCTGGTCACATTATATATAGGGAATAATGACGACGCCAAGAAGACTGGAAACCACTGCATTAATGTGATGGCAGAGATACAATAGCTATTGTTTGTTTTTTCAGAGTAAGCTGTAGTCTTAGTTCAAAAGATAAGTATTGGTTCCTTTTCTCCCAGTCAAAAGAAATGGACTACAAATGCACAAATCCTGTATTGACTATTATCTCTAGTTGGGTTGGATTAGATAATTCATGGGCTAAAGTGGATTATATACTTCCCCCTGGGTTTGGGTGGGGGCAGTGATAGGTTAGGTTTTAGGCTTCAATACAACTCATGCCTCTTGCTTTAGCGCCCTTCGGGTTGGGTTGGAGTGGGTGGGTAGATTTGGCATGGTTTTAGGATCTATAAATTATATATTATTCATGTAAATATATATATTCATTTATGAAGTATTTACTTGTGTGCTTCTTTGTTTTCTTAATTTTTTTGGTGGTGGAAAAAGGGAACAATACCAAAAGATATAAAAAATAACGGCGATAATGAATTAGGAAGTTGCATGATAAAATATTAACGCGAGCCTTTCCATTCTAAAAGTCATTCCTTCGTATGAATTATCAAGGGATATGTTATCGACCGCGATTATATTTGTGTCAACGCAATGGCTTATAACTACTTTTATGAGGAATATTTCACTCTTGCATTCCTCACCGAGTCTTGCAGGCAAAAGCCGTTAATAAATAAGTTTCACCCTTTGATAAAAATAGAATCAATGCCGAAGTTATTTGCGGCTTGGTTGCCCCGCGCGCCCTCTTACGTCCACCGCACCTCCATGGCCTTCTCCACCCGCCCTCAGCACCAAGGGAGACAAGCCAATGCCCTTTGTACTTTCACCAGTGCCGCTCATTCCTTAGATTTCAAATGAACCGCTAAATGAAAATTACAGCTTTTTATCCTTTCACGCCAGATAAACTCCGATTGTAGGAATCCCGTTGTTTTCACAATGCAGGCGCAACATGCTTTCGCAGAAAGATTTATCACATTCGCCTGTGTGTCTTAGTTACTACCATGGAATGAAGACTAAATCGAGGCGCAGATTATTCATGTGAAATGTATTCAAGTATTGAGCGAGATTGTCCGTGGATTTCGGGCCACAGATTCTGACGACGGACTCTGAAACGAAAGCGCGCCTACATAGCAACACCCGACTACGCACCCACCAGTGTAAATATTTCGTAGCGAAATGATGACGGCAATGCCCGCATCCGTCCGTTAACAACGCGTGCCATCGAACGGCTTAGGTCACAACTTCCCGCCCTTTCTTCCCTTCCCCCTCCCCTCCGCCCTTTCTTCCCTTCCCCCTCCCCTCCGCCCTTTCCTCCCTTCCCCCTCCCCTCCCTCCAAATACCTTGGACGAACCAATCGCATTATTAATTTCTCCTCTTAAGAATACCTTTGTAAACGAATTCGTGTCATTTAGCAACGCGCAGATTGTTTCGGGAGTCGGTAATATTTGTTTTGGTACGATTGCTATTTCTATGCTTGATAAATGTAGTACACATTCGTCTCGGGACTTTATATTTTTATTTTACCAATGACTTAATGTTCACTTTTACTAATCAATGGTAACCGGAAAGAAGTAATTTAATTTTTCGATAATATATACTGCAGCCTTTAATTAAATAAGAGCGACTGTTTGCGTGAGAGACTATTGCGCGAATCCTTGAAGCCAAGGATATCAAATAAACAGTTTTTCCCAGATTTTAGTTGCGGCCGCAGAATATTCATAGCTTTCGTCGTCAAACTATTTACTTCGGCCATCAAATGCACATATTAGCCGACTCTTTTTGAATCGCCATAAATATGTATCTTCCAGACGAATCGTGAGTCTAGAATTGCCGTCTGATTTGCATACGGGAAGGGTTAAATGGCGAGGAAAAGTAGATGAGACTGGAAGGCAGCGTAGTTTTCAGGAGTCCTGGAAGTTCCTATTGCCACACAAAAAGTTTTCCTTGAGCAATTACAAATGTTTTTCCAGAGACTGACCAAGGTCACAAAGGAAACGCCGTATAGCGAGGCTTACGAAACTACTGAATCACTAAACGAATCCCATTTGATCCATTATATTCGCCTATAAAATACTCATAACTCTTCGAGTGAGCTGGCTGAACAAGTTTTTGTTGATGCTACCCGATGAAAACGACGGAAACATTTGTGGCAAAACATTTTACTCTTTTTATGAAAAAATTATTTCATCCTCTTCATGAATTGAAGAATCGAATATTTACAGTTGAAAATAGACAGTAAATATTTTTTAAATAAGCAAAAGAATTTAAATGTTTATTTGAATTGAAAGGTGAGTTATATTTTTCATCAATTTAATCACATTACGCTCCATAAAATATCTGAATTCTGCGAGAAAATATTTTACCACGACACCTAACACACTAATTGTCGTATAAATATACTAGAAAAACACTTGTGTAATTTGACGTGATTTATAGCACAAAACAATAGGAATGCGCCTTCTTGATTTTTTAATTCCTTTATTCGGGATATCAGCAAAAAATATATGCCCTCGGTTACGTAGCAAGAGGTAAGACCCAATAAGCAAAAACGTTTGTTACGGAGGAGACTTTTCGACGCATTTTCTTTTGATTTCTCAACTTCTCTTTAAGAGTCCGGGGCATTGTTTATCAACCCAGCGATTCACTTCGCAGCAGTGTGGGGGAATAAGGTGTTCCAAAACGTCAAATTCTGTTAAGCGCAGAGTTGCAACACCTATGGAATTCCGTGAGCGGAGATGAGTGATTATAGATAAAGAGAGAGTTTACGTGTATTATTGAGAGGATAAATTCGATTTCAGCCATGCTGATGGCTCTTTGCTTTTATTCATTGATTTAACGCCGTGTGAAGAAGGTTTGGTAATCTAGTCTAACTTGATTTTTTGGAGTGAGATAATACTTATTACTTCGAATTGTAGAAATGTCGTTTATTTTAATGCATGCAAGTAGTAAGCGTATTATAGTACGCCAATTAAGGTATGGTTACAGCGAAAAAAAGATGAATCCATCGTGACGGTTATTATGTGTCCGAAAATTATCGAAATTCTCCCTAGAGCAGTGATGGGCAACATTTTCTACATGTTGGGCAGTATTGATTGCAGTGAATCCATCGGTGGACCGCATTCGAAATTGCCAATGCTTTGGCGGACTGGATGTAAGTTAAATTTGAAGTTATCTAGAGATTATTAGGCCCCATATGAGTGCAAATCAAGTTAAAATTAGGTTTTTAGAGTTAACATTTCAATATTAAAAATCATGAAGATCAATTATAGAAATACCTTTAAGAAAATATCAAAAACAAAATTAAAAAGAACTTATTCGAATTGAGAAATATTTACTAAGAGATTCGCATTTAACGCTAGATATTTTAACAGATTTTGTTAAATAAAAAATTATGTTTGGTATTTAAACCAAAAGAAAAATGAAAAAGTGTTGAAAACTATGAAACGCGGTGGGCGGCATAAAATTCCTTAGTGTCCGCTAGTTGGATACCCTGCCATAGAGTTTTAACTGCGAAATTGAGATACATATGGACAGTTATCAGTATTTTAACTGTCGACTGCTCTTTAATTTAGTAGGTACCGATTGTATTCTTTCTTCCTCGTTTGCTGGTGCATCGACGATATTAAAATGTATGGTATAAAGGCATTTTTATACAGTAGACGCGAAAAAATATATGGTACAATTATTAATTCTAATAGTAGATGGTAGCTCGTAAACACTTTGGCTCCAAGTTGAACAGTTGTATAAAACTCCTTCAGCCAAAAAATTGTAGGGTAAGCCCAAAATTAATTCTAATTAATTAATTCTAATACAAAATAATAATTGTTTCAAATCCACGATGCGTACATTAGGAATCAAAACAAGCTTAATGATTCTCAGTGATTTTGGCAGTATGAAATAAACAATATGGGTCAGACCAGGATCAATACTGGCCCAATTATTCTATCTAAGGTCCTAAGATTTAATATGTCGAATAACCAAATTGAGCACCAGTGGAACAAATATTTTTCCATGGCTCGATGTGTCTCTCAAACCCTTGAGCAAAGCATTCCAGAGGGTCTTCTCCGAACCCGTCAAGAAGCGAAACCTTACCGACCAGAGTAAGCCGCGCATATTTTTTATTCACAGCTACAACGCCATAGGCCTGTCGCGGGCGAGAACACCCTCGTGTCCTACTTTCGCCCTGAGCCATCGTCCCCTTCCTTCCCTGCCTTCTCCCTCACTCATTCCTCCCTCCTCCTCCCCCCCCCACTAAGTGGGCGGATTCAAACTTCATCCAAGGGGGGGGGGGGGGGGTAATGTAGGAATGAAAAAGCATTTGATACATTTTTGTTTAAAATATATTTTAACCAGAAAAAAGCAAATATAGAACTTATTAGTAAAAAGGGAACACATTAAGACTGCACAGGCAATACATCGATTAATACTGAAAAAAGAATTAAATAGAATTTTATTCAACAAAATTAATACCACTTAACAATGTCTTTATGATTTTAAATTAAAGATTATACATATACACAACATATTTTACGAGGTTATATATTTATATTGCATTAATGGCGAATGAATGCAGTCAGTAAGCATAAATATGCAATTAATTAGACATATTTTACATTATAAAAATCAACATCTCAACACGAAGAAATGGAGTTGAATGGTAATTTTTTCGAGTGTTCAGATTATTACCCCCTTTACCCCCCCTTGAATCCGCCCATGCCCCACTTGCCCCTTTCTCTCTCCATTCGCCCTCAGCCCTTCCTTCCTCTCTCCCTTCGCCCTCATTCTCCCAAGTTTCGTCCTCTTCCTAATCGAGGGTCCGAACCGACGAATCTATCGAATAGTTATCGCATCTATCTCTCTATCTTACCACCATCCCTTCCATCCTAACCCTCCCGCCATAAGCGCTCAAAAAGGAGGAGTTCTTTAAAAAGGCCGCTCCCATGTTGTCCGTAACAAGGGAATTGATCGATTTCCATTTATTGGGGGCCTTTTCAAAGGAACAAATTTCCTGAATCTTTTTCGCGTTCATCCGGATGATCTCCAGTTTTTCTAAGCCATAATTTATGCTTCATAAACTTTCTTCTTTCAATTCTCTCTTGTTTTCTTGTTTCCACGTATATATATAATATATTCATGTGGCTTGCTGTAAAGTTACGAACAGTAAGTTATCAAGAAAGTAAAAATAACTAGGTATGTGACGTAACATTTTATTATTAAAATTTTAATTATCGTGTACTTTATATAAATTTACCCATATAGCTGTATTTGTACCTGCAAATAAGTTATCTGCTAGAAAATTTCCCATATAGAAACACATTTTCATAAAATACGTACATTCGGTTAACTTTCTCATGTATTCATATTAATTTAATTGTAATAGCTGCAAATTAATAGGAGAAGTGCCTAGTGTGGAAAAGGCCCATATTCTTTTTTTTTACTTTTACAGGCAATGAAATATGTGTTCAGTAGATTCGTACGAATATAGCGTAGTTGTAAAAAATATGATATGCAATAAATTTCCGTTAATTTTAATTTTGATAGAACGACAGTGCACTCTTTGGGATTTATTCGCTACACTGCTTAGAAAATCAGAACGATAAATTTTAAAGGAATTATTCGAGTAGATGTAGAACCCTGGCGACTCCAAAAGAGATTTCTGGCGATAATGGCATATCAGGAAACAAACTCGGCGGAGCAAGAAGGAACTTAGCGGCCGGATTATCTCGATTTGCGGACTTATTTGACGGTAACTGCTCTTACCGATAGATCCCTTCGCTCCAACGATCTCTATTATTTCCGAGATTGACTTCCGCAGTAAGTTTTTCTTCCGTTTTATTAGCTGATGTCAGATCACTAACCAAATCTCATCCGAGAAAATACCAAAACGTTGTACTTAATACGATGACGAATAAAACTAAATCTGTATTGCCGGAGTTCCTTATTTGAAATTAAAAAATCTTTTATACGTTTGTAACATCTCATTTTATAATCTAAACTGGGTTCGTATAAATCTCTACAACAATATAATAGGTAAAATATTTGTATAATACTCGTTTATGATGAATATATGTATAAAATAATATGGAGAGGGGAAACTTTTATAAATACAAAATTATTGCGGGAGAAAAATGAAAATGTTTTTACCATAAACCCATTTGGGAATGGAGACATAAAATTTCTGGATAGAGAAGTTGAGAGCGAATTAAGGTGCGGGAGCGAGCGAGTTGAATCAATATCCCTCGGAACTGTGAAATATTTCGAAATGCGTCGGATATTTCGAAAGAAAGAATTAAATCTCTGTCTCTCTCTCCCCACCTCCCTCCCTCCCTCTTCCCCCCTCTTCCCCTCTCCCTCCCCTCTCTCTCTCTTTCTCTCTCTCTCCCCTCCCTCCCTCTCTCACTCTGTGCTGGAATGTTGGAAAAGGGTTTTTCCTTTTCCTTCTTACCCTTCCCTTATCCTTTAGCGGCTTATCTCACCACGTGACACAATGACAACAGCAGGCGTACAAGGCGAATCCTTTTGTGAAACATCCCTATCCCGCAGTTTTATTTTTCCCTTTGCATCCGTCGTTGGTTTTGCAGTAACATTCCGAAAACATTCATACCGCGTAAATGTGACGTTGTTACATTATGTTGAAATTTAATTATTCAGTTGCTTGAGAGCAAAAATAATTTCGGCGCCTGAAATGTCTACTCTGAACTTTTTTCGATACTTTCACCCTATAATTCATCTTCGATACAGTTCATGCACTTGTTTATGCCTTAAAAACCATCGGTCCTATTACGTAAAGTAATTGATAGGAATAACTTATTTTTAAATTAGTTTTAATTTCTCGGAAGTTTTTTATTTAGTACGGTCCATAAATTTCTTTTTTAACTTGTGAGCATACTTAGAGCTAGATTAGAGGTGGCTAACCGGCCGCTCCAACTCTTCATACGGCCAGCTTCCATATATAGCATCATACACTTAATTTGTAGGCAAAACGTAAGCGTCCTGACAGAGGCTGTACGGTGGAACTAAAAGTCTATGGGGAAATTGTTTTTAACGAAACATAGTCAGCCTTGTCCTATATTTTCACCTGAAAAGCAAGAGACTAAGAAAGAAACTGAAATCCCCTGGCTACCTAGTTTATTTATATACAAACATACGTATTAAGATAACATATTACGTTGGCTCCTTAGAATCGTGCATTGGTGTATTCTAACTACTTCTCTGGCTCTGATCGGCCACTCCTGAGCTAGACCATTATTTGACTTTATTGCAGTGCGTTGTGCGCACGGCGATACATTTAATCCAAATTCGTATTCCGATGTAAAAAGAAGCGATACCCAGAGTAATAAAAGTTTTGTAACTTTGCTTAGATTCGCTCAACATAAGGTTCAATGATTATGGGGAATCTATTTGTTTACCTTAATGATCAGTCGCTATGCAAATAAATTCCATTATCCTTCAAAGTAATATCTAGAAACACTGCTTCGGGTTTTTTCGAATGTGCCATCGATTTGCGCCCAATTTCATGGCAATTAATTAAGTTTAAGCTGTCGTAATTATAAGTCCTTGAACATTAGGAGATATTATCTCTATGCTTGAGGCAATTTGTGATATTTCAACGTAAAAATAATGCGGTGATTTTTTCCTAAAAACGGCGGTTAGTGTTTGCCCCTTTATTTTTGGTTATACATAGAAATTTCCATCGGATCTTCTCCGTTTTCTCACGCTTATCAAAGTACACAGAATTTTTATTCTACACTGCGTTTTTTGGATTTCCTCGACGGAAAGTGAATTCCAAACCCAAAATTGTGGACTTGGTGCTCACAGCATACAAAGGTCACAGTTTTCGAACGAAAACGTCAGAGGACACCGTTTTCCTCTTTAAAATTACATCGACATTTAATTCTGAATTTAAAAATCATATATTTTGCACAAATCTGAAACCTAAAGGAACTTGGAGAATAAAATGTGTAAAAGATTTGATCACGAAGTATCGTTCCACTCGATGTAGCTATATTCACATTTCATACCATGGTTCCTCAAATTCAATATTTGCGTTGAGTGGGTCATTTACTAATTTTCAGGCGCTGTCCTGACTCCATCCATTTGGATCACCAAAGAATAATGTACCACACTTATCAATTTCAGCGGTATCGTAATTGATTTATATGTAATGAAATTAAATGTAAACACAGGGGTTTATTAGCCGGAAGTGGAACATAAGTGTCGCAAATTTAAAATACCTTCACTCTCGAACCTCGGGGTAAGAAATTCGATCCTCGACAGTAGATCGTGGTTTGAGCTCCTCGCAGGTTGGAGGAATATTCACTTCCATAGTTCGCTTTTATTCCCCCATACGTCTAGAAAGCTGCGTATCGCGAGAGCAGGAAGGAGTTGCGAAGTCCGAGCGCCGCAACGACCGCGACAATGACAGAAATAACGACCGGAATGTGTTGCTTCAGCTTTCACCAGAGGCAAAGCGCGTGGTACAAACCGCACGGCAACCTCGGGGACCCTTAGTCGGCCGCAGTCGATCTTTTCATAATTATTCCCTCCTTTCGCGACTTTGTCTCTCCCATCCGACCCCCATTAATACCCCTATTCCCTAAAGAGCCGAATTTTGAAAGCGATCAGTTCGAGATTGATATTGGCATATATGTATGCCCCGTGTTCCGTGGTGGATTGGGCGGGATGAGTTACCGGGGAGGGAAGGGTGAAGGATATTAGCGGAGAGGGGGAGGAGGAAGAGAGTGAGAGAGAGGTGGAGACTCGTCATCTGCAGATGAGGCTGATTGTGAAGCTGAAGCTGCGTCGCGGTTAGCGGAAATGAGATGATAAACAAAGCATTGTTAATTTGTTGCGATTATTCTCTATCGCCGAATCCATACCGGGCTCCCTCTGCGTCAGAAAAGGGTTTTCTCCCTTTAGGTGGGCCTGACCCTTTTTTGTCATGCTTTTTCCCATCTATTATTTCTATTTATTGTTATTTTTAAACAACCGGAACGGGAAATCAGTATTTCAAAAGTGACACGATTGATATTTCGGAGCATAGTATTGTTTTGTCGACATCGAGAGAGAAAGAGAAAGACGAATTAGTAGGGGTAAATATAGTTTTGGGACGAGTCATATTTTTGGACTGGATAAAAATGGTTTCTTTGTTTGATTGTTTTCGGTGGGGAAACCTTACAATGTTACCCAGTCAAAACATTTTTCTATCAAAGAAAAACTTTTTCGTTTAATATGAAAGCTATACTATACCCAAGCAATAATTCATGCAATTTGGGTAAAAATTTTAAAGTAATCGGTCTAAAAAAAATTTTATGACTGAAAATAATTTTGTTTCGGTTTAAAATTTAAGATAAAATGCGCAAAATTACAATTACTTTTATGGAATGGTATTAAATAAATTCATTATTATCTGATTATTTCCTGAGAAAGTCCTTACCGTATTACGGAAAAATAAAACATCCTAACTTCCGTCTGTTTCTAACCTATAACTAATTTTAATATTTCGAAAAATCTCAGAAAAATAATCTTAATAAATTTACTTCAAAATACACCGGTTTCGGAAGCTTATCCTGTGGCAAAAATTTTCAGATATTTATATTCAGTAATTTGTATCAAAAAGAACCTTAAGCTTTTTGAGCAAATTAAACTCTTTCGTGGAGAAGTATAATATTTGCCAAGGACATATTGGGTTAGTGCTCGAGTTATGCTCTCAAGGTAAAACTTTGCGCTAAACATTTGTAATGAACGGATGGTTATTAAAGGATCCTATTGGTTTTTTGAGCTCTTTTTAGTTCACAAAGCCGCCGCGTTTATCTTCTATAAGGACACGAAGAGGCGATGGAAGTGCATGAATCGAGGAAAGATCTCTCCTGGAATTGTCTCCCGATGCATAGCGTCGCTTCTATAATATATTTCCATTCCCTTTCGTATTCAACTCTCACCCAACTCGCTCGAATAGCTTGCAATGGGAAAGCACGTTATGGCGATCCGCCCGAGACAGCACCACCATTGCAGCGCCGCTGAAAATGGGGAAGGGAGGAGGAACACCCTACGGCCGTCCTACGCGCAGCACATCCAGCCCCCGACACGGGACCAGAATGGGAAAACACACGGCCCATCCCACCCTCCGTTTCTACACCTCGCCTCCCCCTCCCCCGAATTCTTCTCGGGAAATACGACCGGCGAATGCGCTATCATCGACAACCTTTGCACTCGAAAAACATTCGCTGTTTAGATTGTATCAAGTGAATCCCACTGGCTACCTTTAAAGGCTGGCAAATGGTTTTTCAATGAATCCCATCTTCTTGGCTCGTTTTCTTTCGTCTTTTCATCTCTTGGATTGACCAGTGACGATGGACGCCACATCTAACGCCATTTGCCTCTTCATTACATGCGTGCTGACGGAAAAGTTTTACCTCCGAAGGATAGGAGATTAGGCTACGGAAAATTAGCGCCAGATGTTCCCAACTTGGGGCTCGTGGGCACCGCTGCGCTCTTGGACAATCTGACGGTGCTCTCCTGCGATCGTTATAATCACGCACGCGACATCCAGGAATTTTATCTACCAAGTTGTTTTCTATTGAGATGTATTCGACAGTAATAACTTTGGCGGCGGTCATTTTCGAAAATGTTTCTCTTGATGCATAAGAAAATAGCATGGCGCTTGCCGTATTGCAAAGGCTGTAGACCCCTGTTAAATAGAGAGGGAGAGAATAAAACATGCTTTTGCCAGCGTATCTTTTAATCTTTAATTGAGCGTAAGAAAAGAATGTCATAGCATCGACGACTCTCCCTCTCTGAAACCGTTCGTCCCGAAGGCAGTCGAATCTCTCCCACGAGCCTCGGACCGCGGAGCAAAGGTTGTGGAGTGAAGAAGAGAAAGAGGGGCTGGAGAGGTTGAGAAGCGAGGAGAGGGAGGGAGAACGGGAGGTCAGAGAGAGACAATCTTGCGCGTCTTTTATCAACGGCCGTGCAGCGCATGGCAGGGAAGTTGTTGGCTACTGCCCTTCTCTCCAAGTCCAAACACGAGAGGAAAAAGGACGCTTTCGGAATCGCTAAAAGTCCGTCCCAGCCGTTGAGGAGGTAGCTAAAAACAGCTAAGCTACCGCAGACACAATCGTAAAGAGAGGAAGAGGGGAGAGTGAGTGAGGGAGAGAGAGAGAGTAGCGAGGATGTCGGAGAGAGAAGGGGATTGTTGATGAGAGATGGAGGGAGAGGATTTTCGAGAGAGGAGGGGGAGGAAGGGGAGGGGGTGACGTCAGCGGCAGTGGCCATTTACTCTCTCCCCGTAACAATAGCCGAGAAAAGAGGGGAAAGGGAGGAGTGGAGGGAGGCAGAATATGGACGGGAGAAAGGAGTGAGTGAGAGAGAGAGGACGGAGAGCGAGGAAATGGAGGCGAGTGGGGTGGAGTTTGTTTTGTGAGGCTCAACCTCCGCTTACAGTCAGCTTATAGGCGTGTTTTTAATTCGGAGGATGCGGTCGTGATAATTGAGCGGTGTTGAATGAATTCATAACCCGCAAAGCTTGCTTGCTGAAGCGGGATTATAAAAACCCTTGGCCTCAAGATCGCATGAATGTTGCCGCCATTACAAACTAGGCTACCAAAGCCGGCCCAATGAGGGCTAAAAAGAGTTAGGAAATGACAATAGGAGAAGAGGGGATTTTTTGCGAACGCTGGAGAAATTAATCCCTTTCTATACAACTCTACATGATTCGATACAGGAGACGACGACTAAGTCCTTAGAGGGGTGTGGATTTCATGATTAAAATTTGCTCGTTTGGCTGAAAATCATCGTTTAGTGTTGGTACAACGATAAGTTGTTCGGTTTTGCTTTGGCCTCTTTACGGTCTGAATTCATGTAGCTTTTTGAGATATACCAATAGGGCACGGCGCCGTTGCCAATCTTCTAATCTGTCCCCAAGATTTGAGGCAGGAAAACTGGTTATTTGAATAGACTATGACTCCTCGAAACCAGTCAACGTCGCTTCCCTAAACCCCTTCCGGTCGCTTCATATTCTCCTATTCTTATTTGTTTTGACGGTATTTGCTTAAATAGTCTTATCGCTAATGTTCTTAGACGATTAGGTAAGGCCTCCAATAGGATGGGAAATTTTATGAAAGCGATTTTCGAATACGCGCAACTCATCTAGTGAAGATGCTAAAATCGATGCATATCAACATCATTTAGAGTAGGTCGGCGCTTGCCATTCCATGCCACACACCTTGGCGAACTACAGGACACAAATTGTAATCTCAGAATTAAAAAAAATTCTCTTCCGTAACTACTTCGAAATCTATGATCGTGGTTCCTCTATTCCCTCATAATTCCGCACTTTCTACAAAACACCGCGATATCGAAAAGCCACGGAAAGGGCGGTCTTTTTGCCCCCAATATTCCAGCGTCGAGCAACACGAGCGTGTCATCGCACGGAGAAGAGAAGCGCTTCTGTCAAAAGAGGAAACAATGAGTGGCCATGAAGAGAGGTCGGAGAGAAAGAGAACATGGCCGTCGCCCGCCACGTTCTATTTCCATCTCGGCCGTCAAAATTTCCTCTCGGTCGACGTAAAGCGACGGACGTACGAAAACTATCACTAATAGCGCGACGTGCCGCATAATAGTTCTGCGGCAGTTATGGAGGTTCCCGCACTCGCTGACTTTGATCGTCGCTCAATGTCACATCGGCACCGTTTCCGTCGACTCCTGGGGTCCCTGTGACGAAACACCACTGAAGCAAGCCTGAGTTACCTTCGCGAGGGTGAACCGGATGCAGCGGGTGCGTGGCGGAGGAGAGGGCGGGGTGGGAGGAGAGGTCGGGGTGGGAGGAGGGGTCGGGGGAGGAAGGGCGGGGAGGGAGGCGGAAAGAAGCGGCAGGGAAGGAGGCGGAAAGAAGAGGCGGCGGCGGGGTACAACGCCCTCTGGACGGGCAGACGGTTCTCTCTCTCTCTCTCTCTGGGTATTGCGGTGCCGATACTGCGATTAGAGTTTCGAACACTCAACTCTCGTTAACGCGGTGGTCCTAATAGCCGCCGTGATTTGCGACAGCGCCCCAATGGCACTCCCCTCCACTTCCTCTCCACTTCCCCTCCCCCTCCACTTCCCCTCCCCTCTCCCCCTCCACTTCCCCTCCCATTTCCCCCTCCACTTTCCTTGCTCACTTCAAAAGCATCCCTCCCCCCTTTCACCTTCCCGAACGGAATCTGCGAGCGACGGTGGGTCGTCGGAAGGCTGTCGGAAGACCTTGATCGCGGACGACCTGCCCGCTCCGTGCGAACGGGCGACCTGTTATGTCCGCTCGGAATATGCTCAGGAATCGATCTTTTTATTTTCGCTCAACGCTCTTAAGAGAGGCAACTTACCCGATCTGTCCATTCCTCTCTTCCTCCCCCCCTCTCTCTCTGTGTCGCATATACAATACAAACAGGCGCTTGGGTGCCAAGGAGAAGAAGGCGAAGGGGTCGGGAGGATCCGGGATGTGTGCCGTGTGAAAAAAAAACTTATGTCGAGAAGAAAGCGTCATTATGCAGGCTTAAATGAAGGACACAAGTCTTAAATCTGAAACATTTCAGTTACTAAGTGATAGGAAAGTTGTTTTTTTAAACGTAGAACGGTGTCATAATGTAATTCATCTATTATGCTTGAGGACATGTAGTCAGTTGTCGCCAATGTTTTATTTAGAAGTGTTTCTTTCTTATAAAAATTATTGAAATTCGTTTTTTAAATACATGTATACTTGAGCGATATTAGTATAACCATGTCAAAGTCCAATAAATTTCCTTGCACGTTACTTAAGTTTGTCCTCGATATTTTAGCAGATGCCAAACTCCCGCACTTGTTGTTGCTTACTTTACCATCATGTATCTTGGCTACCAACGGCTAGATTAAGAGATTATTTCATTATCGGAATCTGAATTATACGGACATAAAAACTGTAAATATTTAATGGTGACCGTAACCCAGTTAATGATGAAAATGGAGCTACCGCGGGAAGCATAGAATTAAAAAAAAATGTTTTTCAAAACTCATTAGAGCGAAACTAATGGCAGAGCAATGGCGTAGCGTAAACCTCTTGCACCGAGAACCAGTGATTAATATGTTTTCGGTTACTTAAATAATGGAGCGATAATTGGATGCTTTTGCGTCCGATTCTTCGGAAGTGTAATGGGACACCATGAAACCTATCTCTTGCGCCCACCTCTCTTGGATCACAAGTCGTTGTCTTATAACGAACAAAGATTCATCGCTTTTGCGTACAATTATTGATTTTATCGGTTGACCATTACAGAGCGGCTTGTATTAATCTAACCAGTTTGTAATATAACTGCTCTTGGTGTATAAAGCTCAGCCCCAAAAAAGAAGCGGTCGTCCTTTACACTCAGTATTGCATCGATGAATCCTCATTTGCTGAAACTGCTGTGATCGAAAGCAAATCAGCGACATGTGGAGCAAACAAACATTATATTTGTAAAGCCACTCATGCGTCGTGCAAGTCCTAATCTTAATCGAGATGCATTTATTCGGTTATCCTTGGCATTCAAGCATGCCTTTCATGATTCGCTCATAAATGTTTTAAATTTCTAAATGAAAAGCCACAAACAAAGTCAAATGTACGACATCTTGCTTTCACAATGTAATAATTTCCGTTGAAATGATTAACTTTCTCTTAGCCGTGGGCCCGTGGACTTTTCAAACCATCTCCATGATTTCCTTTACCGCTTGTTGAGATTTTCACACGTGCGAAAATTAAAGCATGATATTTATTACTATATGAATTAGCCCGTTTAAAACGGGCTTTGTAATCAAACAAAAAAAAAACAAATTAGACCTTTTTATTATAAATTTATAGTATACCTATCCTACCTACATCCTACCAAATTTGGTTGAACTTGCTGAAGAAACGGATGAGATATTGAGTGTTACAGACAAAATGACTAAGTGACTAAGAGAATAAGGGTTTTATTATGTTTAGATAATATTACGTTGAAATGATACTTTTGAGGAATTATTTTAGCTTTCTTTGTTTTACCGGAGTACCGCTTTGCTGCGACTAAAATAAAAACTTTTCTCACAGCATAAATTCGCACGCAACATAAATATTATGTAATATGTTTCGAAGGACGAATAGATCCTGTTATTCTAATATACTCCTAATCTAAACGAGGCAAAGGAAATTAAATTCGTCGCTCATACTAAAAGCTTTCTCTGGGAGATGAAGGGCCCAATCCGCGATAGACGATATCATAGGTTAAGAAAACAAACGGCGATCGCAGGGGACGGTCGCCAAGCAAAAATGCCATTCGACGATATAGGTGTCAAAAGCGAACGAGCGCCCACCTGGCACACCCAAGCCATAAACCCCCTCACCACACCCGTTCACCCCTTTTAACCTGCTGTCGCTGGCTTTCAAGGTCTATCTATCTACCGTTTTATTCACGGAGATCTCGTCAAATGAATGAAGCCGGCCATTGTCTCCGACGGTTCGCCGAAGGGTGGGAGAGCGAGAGTAACAGGAGTATGAGGGAGTTGGGAGAGAGCAGGGGGGAGGGAGTTGGGAGAGAGCAGGGGGGAGGGAGTAGGAAGGAGAGGGAGGAGGAGGAGGGAGGAGGAGAGGGAGAGAGCCAGAGAGAGAGGAATTGGATATACAGATGAGGAGGAAATTGACGATGGCGGGAGTGAGGAATGGCTGAGAGAGGGAAAGAGAGGCAGGAAGAAAGAGAGGCAGAGGGAAAGAGGGAAAAGTAGAGAGAGAGCGCTGGGAAGCGAGTTTTAGTGGACCGAAAGGTCACCGCGCGAGAGATAAAAAGAAAGACGATTTATTTTGGAAGAGGATCCAATTTAAAAATTTATTTCTAATTAATGAGAAAATTCGTCGAAACTGATTGAAGGGAGAACTGAAAAATAGTATTTGGATGTTAATAACTAATAAGGCAATTCCCCGACATACAAAAGAGTATAGATGGTGACCATTTCCATACGATATTCTTTCCGTGATGTTTTATTTTGAAGAACCTTTTTATCTATTTGCCCCAGCGCTACTATAAAAACCCTGTTAGTTTGGCTTTAAAGAATCGTTTAAATTACCTGGATTAGATTGATTTTTCTTACGAAAAATATAAATGCCAAGATAATGTGAATATCTGATCAGCTGAAATGGCGGACCAATTACAAAAAAATTACAATGAAAAGGATTATAACATGTGGAGTTCCCAAACAAAATTCAATAATTCTGCTCAATATAGCGAATCGTATCATTGCAGAAAATTATTTAATAACGCAAATATACAGTCCTAAAATCCATTCATTAAGTATGCGTGAGAAGTTTCCGGCGAATGCGTGCGAACGTGACTCTCATTGAGCTCTATGGTGGCGCTTTAAAATGCATCATCCTCCTCGATCGACGCTATCGCATAATAAATCGATTCATCACCTCCGTCAGTTCCTTCACTCGCTCTCTCTCTCTCTCTTACACTCTCTCTCACACACACTCTCGTCATCTCTTACAGCCGCGTGACAATTTTTCTCCGCGGATCTAGGATGTTTAAGAGAAAAGGAAGCTCAGGCGCTCGTAAGACCACAACTCCATTACAAAATGAATGCAAATGGGTGTGACTCCGGCTTGATTATGCGGCGGGGATCATTTTTTCCACCAAAGAACCTACTTTTTTATGGTCTGAGCGAGGCGGCGGCTTGGGGGCGGGATACTCCATTTCCTCTTATTTCTTCTCAACAGCTTCCGAGGGAGGGCCATAGGTCAAAATTTCTGTCTCGTAGAGAGGACAGTTGGCAGGCGGGTCTCGGGGAGGAGGGGAGAGGTGCGGAAAAGAGGAAGGGAGGGAAAAGGAGAGAGAGAGAGTAATGATGCGGGGGAAGATGTGGTGTAAGGAGGGCCGGGGATATTGGGTTGCAATGCGTAGGGTGGGTGGAGCCAATGTGTAGTATCTCGGTTGCTCGGGAGGCATGAGATGGCGGAATGGGAGGGACGAGGACCGGGAAGGGGCGCGCGGATGGGTTAGGAATCTGTGGAGATGACAATAGGGGGAGGGAGATGGGGGCAGGAGTGTCGGGGCGCAGGTCGGAGTAACAGAGGGGGGAGGGGGTGGGAAAGAAGAAGGGATGGTGGCGAGACCAGATTGAAAAGGAGGGGTATTGAAAGGGAATAGGGGGAGAAAAACAAAGGGGTGCTAGGGATTTTGGCGTTTGCGGAGGGCGGAGGAAGTTCGGCGGGAGTGAGGGAGAGAAGGTTCAGAGCGAAAAGGTCTCCGTTGCCTCGTGTGGGTAATGAACCAAATGCCAAAATAAAAACGGCTCGATTTTTCCGAGGTTTGTTCCTTAGATCGTTCTACATTAGCATTCAATTGTCTATTGATTATTTGTAATATATATATATATATATATATATATATATATATATATATATATATATATATATATCCATGATCTGGCTTGGTTTTCAGTTCATAAATATTTATGCCCAATCACTTTCGTAATTAAAATTAATTTCGGTGACGGCTAATTCTATTTCTGAAAGTGCTCTTAATGCCGGATGTACTTCATCAAATATGGTAATGGTATAGATAAATTTCTTTTTGATTATGCGCGATTGAAGTTTTTATAGCAGGAAGGCGAATTTTCCGTTTTTGATTTCGGATCGAAAAAGTAATCTTGAAGCATTTCTAGTAATGCAAAGATTGCGCATCTTAAAAATTTCAGTGGAAACTATTATCAGTTTGCGGAAGAATATTCGGCGTATTACTTACTCTCAGTTTCGGAAAAATAAAATCTGAAAAGCGATAAGGCCATCTCCCAAAATCAGATAGGTCCTAAAGCTGCATTAACTTAAAAGTTGATCAATGTTAACTGTCGATCTAATCTGTAAATGCGAGGTCGGTTAAAGTCGTTTACGTAAAACCACTACTAAACTGCGTGTAATTTCGGATTATGGGAGAATTAAAGAGAGAGAGGAGAGGGGCTGGAGGAAGAGGAGGAAGGAAGGAAGGGGAGTTTGATGGGCGTGCAGACTCGGCGCTGTAGGTTTACAGAGGGGGCGGGAGTTTTTTCTTCACGAGAGAGGGGGTGAGAGAGGGGGAGGAGAAATGGAAGAAGGGGAGACCGCGAGGGGTGAGGCGTTAAATTCGAGAGCAGGGAGTGAGTCCATGGAAGCTTGATGTTCGAAAGTGAGATCGCGAGTGCGGGGCTTAAGGGATGAGCTGGGGGAGCACAGGAGAGGAAGGGGTAGGCGGAGAGGAGGAAAGGGAAGCGGCGTAGGGAGGAGCATCCTGGGTTTTGGACCAAGTTCTTCTCGAGAGTCAGAACGACGACATGGAAGATTAGTAGACGAATAAAAGGTTCAAAAAGTGCTTTCTACAACTCGTTTTCCGCTAACAAAGCGCTCAACCGCCGCGCTGATTTTTTCTTGCTTCTTGCAATTTTGTACGTGGTAATACCGCCCAGCTGATAAGATTCGGAGATTTTTCAAATAAAATCATGTTCGTTAATTGGCCTAGGTTAGCTCAACCACGTAAGTGACCCTCAAATATTCTCCCATGGGGAAATTATGCTATCTCGAGTTTTTTCCCTTTAAGTCACCCGGTACTTTCTGCGTCCTTAACGGTTTATAGGTATAACTGCGAACGTGAAGACATTCTGCCAGAAGTCTGGGCTGTCCCGGATCACGCATTCGGTTAGGAAAGCAGAAAGCTACACGGTGCTAGGAATGAAAGGAGAGACCTGTACTCGATGATACATTCAGGCGATTTTAAATTTAAAGTAAACGATTTGATGCGAGTATGTAGTTTTCGTTCTACTTAAACGTAAATCCTTAATACTTAATCAAATTTAAATAAGTCCAGCGGCAAAGCGCCCGATGTGTTCTTATAAAACGACAGACACGGACAAACCAAACAACATTCGACTTTAATTTTAAGAAACGCGCCTAAATATGTGAACCAAACGACTATAACTTTCAAAATAGAAATAACCATATATATGCACACATTCAAACATGTTCTGATCAACAATAAGGGATTTCTCAGAGGAGTTCTATGGGCATCATGTCAAAGTTATTACGCGTAACTTGAGCGCTGGAATTAGGCTTAATTGTATTCACATGCCATGGGAAAATCTTTCTTTCAAATCGTGGAAAACTGGACACATTTTACTTTTTATCGACCGTTATCTGAAGCACAAAAAGGCATCCTTACACTCTATGGCAAAGGTCCGCAACCTGGTGCTCGCAAGCAGTTATACCGTGCGCTTCTTCGATGCTAAAAATCGTCTTTCCTAGTACCATTAATTTGATTTGTTCGCCTGTTTTCTTTCTAAACGTACAAAAGGACATTTTTAATCACTTCGATGTTGATATGTTTTTATTTATGAAAATTTATACTTTAAAAAAAGTACAGTGGTGCTCGCTGGGTGCTCTATAATGTAACTTGGTGCTCACCACATTGAAAAGGTTGCGGACCGCTGTGGGGTTGTTTTCAAGATTCTCCTTAGCCCTTAAAAGACGAAACCCCAAAGAAAGGACACATTATAAAATCCTAAAGATGCCTTCAAATCGAAAAAAAGTATCAGATGCCTGGAGCGGCGTGAAGGGAAAAAGAAGAAATGGAAAGGAGAATAGAGGGAAGGGTGAAAACCTGGTGGAGAGGAAAGATGAGGAAGTGAAGGAATCTAGTAGGAGAGAGAGAGCATGATGGGAGTAGAGCGTTAGGGAGGCAGCGTACGGGTGATGAAAGGGCGAGGTTGCGGGAGAGATTGAGAGAGAGAGAAAGGGAAAGTGGAGAAGCGATGGGAGAATGTGGATTAGGAGAGAAGTGAAGAGGGAGAGTATGGAGGGAGGAGAGGAGTGAGGAGGGAGAGTATGGTGGGGAGGAGGAGTGCGAGAGCACTGGATCGTGGGGTGGGGAGGGGCGCGAACGTGTGTGGGGTGAAACTGTAAAGGAGAACTGAGATATCTTGGATTGTCGTATAATCGATTGGTGCTAGAGAAGGAACGGAGGAGAGAGGGGAGTGAGGAGGAAGAGAGAGAGGATAGGGAGAGTGGGGAGGGAGAGAGGGGAGGCATGATATGGAGGAGGAGGCGGCTGGGAGGAGTAGGAGTGGCGGAGGGAGGAAGGGAGAAATGGAAGAATCGGGCAGGGAAGGCAGGAAGATGACGAGGAAGGGTGGGAGTGAGGGAGGGAGGGAGGAAGTGAGGGAGGAAGGGAGAGAGGGAGGGAGGAAGCGGTAGATACTAAACAAGAGAAACGTGGCTGTGAAATGCAAAAGGCGAGGCGTCGAGAGGGGTAAAGGAAAGTCAAAAAGAAGCGAACTTGAAAGGGTGAGAAAAAGATGGAGTGTTATGGGAGCGATTGTATTTCGAAAAATAAAGACAGAAAATGAACGAGGGGCTTGTTATTATTAATATTATTATTAGTAGTATCGTCGCAAATATTGCACTGCGAAGTATATATATATAGAGATGAGAAATTCGGGAAATCTTAATAACCTAAGCATCTAGTGAGTGTCACATCACGCGATGAGTTGTCTCTCTTCGACCGTCTTCTGAACCTCGAGGGAGAGCGCAATGGGAACGCTGCAACAGCATCCGTAGAGGATAAATACCGATACGTTCACGCTGCTTCGGAAGGCAACAACGGTTACGAAATCTTCAATGCTATATTGCTTGATTAAAAATGATTTCTCCTGGTAGATTTCAAGCTTAAAATATTTTAACGGGCATGGTATTGCGTAAGACGTTTTTCGCAAAACGTTTTACATGACTGATTTGTCATATCTTTATTTGCTTCGAATTTTCTCAAAGCATTCCTGCTGTATTCCAACAAAATGCGAAATGCGTCTGCAATTTTGGAAAGACGAAACTGGAATGACTCCGGTGATTAGGAAACCTAAACTACTCGTCACATGAATCTTTTGCTGCCTATAATGTTGTCAAACATTTAAGCATGTAAATATTGCTTAATAATCTACATAAAAGTTCGAATGACTGCCAAATTCAATTTTTAATTTTAGTAGCCCCTCGTGATATAACATAATGAAGAAACTAGTAAAAAAAATATAATTCAGTTTCATCGAGCGTATGGTCTGCAATGACTAAATTCTCTCGGATTTACTTTAATTTCACTCAGTTGTATAAATAATTCAGGAAACTGCTACTTTTCGAACAAAATACTTAATTGTATTCTTTTTCGTAGTTTTCACATCACTCAGATCACAATGTTAATTTTTTTGGCGCCAGCTACACCTTATTTCAGCCTCATTTGTACTGCTTCTGATATTATTTATTACGCTTATTGGATATTCACGCTTAATGTTATCCCACCTCTATTTACCCTAGTATCTTTAATCATCTCTCAGCTTAGCGGCCGTTAATCTTGGTCTAAAGAGGAAACTTTAATCTTGTTGGAATCTCTTCACCTACGGTTGGTAAGGTCTTTGTGCATTACCTTCCCGCTAACAATTTCGTGGGCGGTGGAGGAAAGGGAGGGGCGACTACATGGGAGGAGGGGAGGGGAGGGTGGCGAAGGGTGGAGGGGAAGTCGAGAGTATGAGGCAAAAAGAGATGGAGCAAGGATACGTTTGAATGGAATGCCTTTGCGCCTCGGGGAAGCTCGTAATGTGAGCGTACCGAGGAATCCATACACGGCAGGGAGAGAGAAGCTCGATAAATGAGGGAAACTGCATGGAAGCGAGAGAGAGAGACGGGAGGGAGATTGTTTGGGAAGAGAGGGATATGAGTGGAAGGCTAAAAGGGTGGGAGGTGAGGCTGGTGGGGAGGGGATGGAGGAAGTGGATGAGGGGGGTAAAGAAGGAATGGGGATGAGGTGGATGCCGAGTTGAATGGCTGCGATAAATAAAAGACTTTGAAGGAATGAATTCTTGTAAATCACCATGGCAATCTGAAATGGTTCCAGAATGATAAATGCACATTTACGGCGTAAGCTTATACAATTTCCTACCAACTACTTGATGTTTGATAGATATGTTAAGGTCTAAGACACCAATTGGGAATGATCCTCTCCGAAAGTTTTTCTATTTTGTAATTAGGGTTTTTTGAAGAGCCGAATTGAAATAATAATTTATATATTGATAACCTCATTAAAATTATTCTATTTATTAAATACAAATAAAAATTCCATGAATTCCTGACATAACTTGACACTTGACTTTGAAGTGGAAAATCTGCGTTTTTTCCGGTTTTGAAAGTGTAGAAATTACCTCAAGATAAATTCTTTTTAAATGAATTCTAAAACTGTATTTCTTACTTGTTTTGGACATATTATATCTAATTTAGAACATATTAGTCATTGGGAATTTTCATTCAGACGATCGTATAAATGTGAGTGCATTTTACCCATCCTTGGGAAGAAATTTATTTATAACTTTCACTCTGGCCAATCCGTAGGCTATACATACTGCGCCGCATATTTTCTTTTACTTGCGGGTAACCTATCTGAAAAAATGAAAAAGTCTATTCGAAACCAACCTATCAGTTGCTGTGATAACTGACGCCATTGACCGAAAAAATAGAAGTTGTGATAGAATTTAAATCAGGTGATCTTTTGATTTCCCTCTCTTTTGATGGTAAGTGATTTATAACGAAGCAACATAGACAGCAATAGAGTGAACAGTAGAAATAAAGTTGATTCAATTTTTACGCAATATCAACTGATGTAAATAAGACCGCAATACGAATCTTACGTTTTATTTATAAACACATACAATCAACTCTATTAGCTGGAGATGATTACATCTAAAAAAGCCGAAAATAGTTTTTTTAATGTCGAAAAAAGAGTAAACATTAAGCGAATCAGTCAAAGCCGAAGAATTATTACCGGGTCCATTTTCGAATCGAGAAGCATTTCCTCCATTTTTTTGAGCGCGTCAAGCAAACCGCGAGCTCTCATCGCGTGCCTCTTCTCCGACGCCTCTCTCTCTCTCTCTCTCTCTCTCTCTTCTAAAAAAGACACAAAGCGTGCGCGGGTGCGTGCCTTTAACGCACCGCCAAGACGCTCGCTTTCCTAAAGCACTAAAAAGCGAGTTCGTCGTCGCATCCTCTCTTGCATGCGTGTGCGAGTGTTTCTGCACCTGCACGTGCTAATCTGGAAAATGTCTGTAGTGCTTCGAATGCTTGGTTAAGCTGCGAATAGAAGGTTCTCGGTGCAGCTTCCACAAGTCTACGAAGCACGGGAGAGAGGGAGAGACGAAGGGCTCAGGGGGACGTTTTATACGGGTAGAAAATATACGATGAGGAAATTATGGCCTGTACTCAAGAGGCATGTTGGGAGACGCTGAGATGCTTGGTTTATGTATAATCTATGCATGCATGGAAATATTTAGCAAATGTTAAGGTTTATTTCGAAACGAAAATCGATTTTTGAAAATTTTCGGATTTTTATGTATAACTTGAGGTTTATTTTTGTTATTTTACAAATAGAAATGGATGTGGTTTACATTATTTTCTCCAAATGGAATTTTAAATTGCTCGTTTCTTTTTATAACTCATTTTACAAGCTTCGACTTCATACGATCTCACATAAAAGAAGCACCGATTAAGTCATGCTATGGAGCTGGATACTTGTATTAATCTGTCAAAGATCGACATCGTTACATTACCATGTCGTTTGTATGTTTATAGAACTTAGTGGAAGTTATTTTTCTTTATTTATATATTAATATTAAATTAAAAAAATGATAAGCTATATCATTCCTTATAGCTTGAACTGTTTATATTTCTCGAAATCGACATCCTTTAGCGGTATTTCTTTTTCTCAATACTCTTCTGATAGAAGTTTAAGCAGCTAACAATAGCAAATAAAATATTTTGACACTTCGGTTTAATGATCGAGAAAGACAAGCACTAGTAGAAAAAGATATTACGTCGAGATTATGGCAACAAAAGACGCGAATGTTTCAGAAAGAAGAGAGCGCCTGCGGTAACACGCCGAAATCAAAGAGGTCTCCACCGTCGCCGAGACCGTGAATAAGGAAAGAAGGAAAAAGAGGACGGGGGGAGGGAGAGGAGAAACAAAGGCAAAACTATAAAAGGGAGAGAGGAATAGAGTGAACGAGGGCTTGTCGCGAGCTGGAAGGGGTAGAGAGAGTATTCGTCTCAATCCCTTCCCACATCCCAAAATGCGAACGTACAAACACACACGACTCCTCCACCCTTCCCACAATCCCCTTCCTCCGCTCATATTTCCCCTCCCTTTCATTTTCACCATCCGCGCTCTTCTTCCTTTCTCTCTCCCGATTCCTCCCACGCGTTGCTTTCTCCCTTCCTCCCCCTCCTTCGCCCGTCTACCGAGCCAGCCTGCTCCAGGCGAACTGCATGACTGTCGCCCTCTCCCTTTTCCCCCTCCAAATCCCGCCACACCTCCCATCTCCCGCTCTTTTTCCGTTAGCCAGCCTCGTTTCTGTCCACCACTCCGCTATGGCCATATCTCCAACGCCCTCCCCTCGTTCGCCCCCCTTTCCCCTCCTCCGATGGACTCTCCCCTCCTTTCATTCTCTCTCTCTCGACTCCATCCTCTTCCTCCTTTACGTCACAGACGCGACGGCTCCTTCTACGGCAGCCGAGGCGAACTTCTGTGCAGCACGCTCCCTGTTAAAGAGTTTCCACCCTCGTTAACGTCTCGATGCCGTTATTATTAGATAAATGGAAGCCCGAAATTAAGCCTTGATGTACACCCGTCGCGCTTTGTAAATTTGCGTCGCGTCGAAGCGCGTGTTTGTCGGCAAATTAATCATCTCATCTGGCGGAATGATTTCTGCGCGTATTAGACTTCGCAGAGTGTTCTTCGAATTTTTCCCTCGTATCGATGTTCGATGGCCGATCTCTGGATGAGAAGAGGTCGTTGTAAGGTTGTCTCTCGACTTCTTCTGAGATGAATCCATTACCAATGGAGTTCGTCTCCGTTTTTCCTCTCCTATCCTTTCCTCTCGACCTCTCACCATCTCCGTTTGCTTCATATCTCTCTCCCTCTTTGCGCCTTTTCCCCTCACCTCTTCCCTCAGTCTCACTCTCCCTCTCACCATAACATATTATGCGCGCTGCATGACACACTCCGCCCTCCCTTTCCTTCCCCCTCCATATTCCCCTTCCTCCCTCCCCCTTCCGACTCCCTTACGACCCGACTTCGCATTGTAAAAACCGCGCCTCCCTCCATTCGGTCTGACTCCCTCGCCAAAAAAACGACAGCGCATACAAATGCGTCGATGGAGGTTCTATAAATCAGTTTTTCACGACCGATATATTAGCATTTATTAGTTGGATAAATCGGTCACTTACGAAAAGTGAGAACAAAGCCGTCTCTTCCTTCAGATTGATCACCGTAACAATTTCACACTTAAAACGTTCCGTTCTGTTTCTAAATAATCGTGGTTTCAGTATAAAGAATATTGGATTTGGAAAATAGCGGTCTCTCGTCCTTTGTTATATATTTCATTTTCAGGAATTTACTTCTATGTTATTTCGCTTGCATCAAATTGTGTATATTTTATCTTTGGCACTCACACCCTCATATAAGCACCTCATCCTCGACCAATACGTAATTGTCCTGTTCTGTTGTTCGTGTAATGTGATTGTACTCGTAAATACTCATTGAGTAACTTACTTATCAAGAGATAACAAAACTAAATACTATGGATTAAATTGTTGTTTGTTTGTTATTTTGATGCTCTACTTGGTTATTTTCCGCAATTGTAAGTAGGGACTTACGAATAATTTTAAAATTGGGATCTTCCTATCAGCTCGTTGCGTTAATTATCTCAACGGAACGAAATTTTTCGATCAGCTAATGCTTAACAAAGTGGATTTAGACCCCATATGTCACCCGTGCCTAAACATCCCCATCCGCCGGGGCTAAACTGTAGGGTTCACGCTGAATCGGCTGGATCGATCGAGAGGAATATGTTTCCGCCAGGCGTATGCCTCGAAACTCGTTGATCACCATCCGGTGTATTATGATTCCGTGAATGCGCTAAAAGGCACCCACCAGGCACCAGTGGGATGCGCACGTCACCGTTTAAAATGAAGCGATTTGTCTTTCCAACGAACGCTATACAAACCTAACGTCGTACTTCTAGTTAATTTTAGCGTTCATGACTATTGCTTTAGAAGTCTGACATAGTACATACATTTGATTCGCCTGAGGTTCCATTTGACCAATAGGTCCGCATTCAAACGCTCCAAATTAGCAAATCGTCTTTCGCCTTTTCCCAGTTACTTGTGTTGTCCTTTGCGATCAAAGCCCATCTTCGAAACAAATCTGGGAAACACCTAGGATTATATTTGTCATTCATCTCAATGTGTTTATTCTCACAGTTTTATCTGATATTCTCTTTTGTGCTTCTTTTGCTGGTAATGGAATCAGTATATGTCTAAACAAATATCACGAAGCGATTTTTTACTCATTCACAACAAACTTGCTTAAACTAGTGTCCATTCTTACTCTTAAATAGTTAAAAGTAATTTATTCGCGATCGTTACGCTCGGATTTTTCTTCAGTATTGTCTCATTTAACCTTCGTTGACTTCTATTTTTGGGAAACCTACACTTCAAAATCTCTCGTTATATTCGTACATAAATTACAAAAATGTTTTTTTAATGTATTTTGCTACTGTGTAATAACATTTACTCGGAGTTTTATTAATGACTAATACGATTCGATTGCCATGAAAGTATTGTATTGAGAGCCATCAAACCGTCCATCGTCCTATCTAAGATTTTTGGATGGTTAGGTTAAATATTTATTTGTATTTTATTATGGTCTTTCTTCGTTTTATCGCTCATGATTGGAATGTCACCATTTTCATTAACTCGTTCTCAAAACATATAAATACTTGTCACCACTAAACTGGAATACCTATGCTCAGGGGCAGACATAGGACTAGGCGACCGCCTAGGGCCTCGCGCCTAAGGGCAAACTAGGAAAGAAACGCGTTGATGGTGATGCGTCAGCAGCAGTGTTGCCGTTTGAAAATTTGAAATCGCGCTAGATCGACCTTCAAAAGAGCTAGAAAGGAGCTAGACTCAAAATAAATGGCGTTAAATAATGCGCTAAAAACAGAAAATTTTCCGTCATTACTTTCTTAAATTTATTGCATACATTTATTAAGATTTTTCTTTAAGTTTAAAAAGAAATTGCAAAAAAGGTGACATTATTGCGGAACACAATTTAATTCCAATTGAAGCAAAGTTGGATTTAGCAGAATAGAATTTAGTACACATCCATGCTGAATTTTGAACACACGCCGAAAGAATCTACGAATCATTTTATTTTTTACATTTCAATAAAGACATAAATAATTCAAAAAGTCATGTAGAATACATTTATAAAATTGTTTGATATTTGTCAATAGAAAATACATTATTTTACTTAAAAATATCGCATAAAAATTAAGATACTTTCAAAAATCATCACTGTTTGCTTGCTCTTCAGCAGTTCCTGAAGTTCCTGCCTCAGCAAAACTTTCATTTACATCAGTTGTGCTAATTTTCCGCAAAACATTCGCAGGCAACTCATAATTGTGACAGCATCTTCCATGTCGTCGCAATCCATACTTAATGGCCAAAACTGAGTTCAGAGTTTCATTCTGTTACGTAACTTTGATTTTACAATGTTCATGTGACTGAATAAGCGTTCTACATCAGCATTAGAATGTGGCAATGAAAGCACTGTTAATGCAAATTGAGAAAGATCTTCAAATGGGTTTTCACCCGTAGCATCTCTGTAATTTGTAATTTCTGCCCAAAGCCGTGTTGTTTCTGAGGTTTCAATCCATTTAGAGTGGTGTAATTTTTTCCATTGAAAATCAACGCGTGTAAGCTTTCCCGAATCGCTGTAGAACATTTTTGCTAGATCCAGAATATCATGCTTTACGGGATTTAGGCAATGATGTGCACTTAAATACGACATTGACTGTAAGACATTAACATTTTCTGGCAAACGCTGACGAAGTTGTTTTATGAGTTCGACCAGAAATTTCACGCAGTTCTTCTTCTGTAAGTTCACAATCAGTTATTTCCTTTTCGAATTCATAGCCCAAGTACGACTTTGGGTCTAAATTATTTTCAATTGTAGTATCAGTAGTCAATATTATTCCTGGAATGACAACTTTTGAGCTCATAGAATCAATCAGTGTAACAAGTCATTCAGCAACTTTGAAGGGTCATTCATTTCAGCTTCAAATT
This sequence comes from Tanypteryx hageni, assembly GCA_028673005.1. Classification (NCBI taxonomy): domain Eukaryota; kingdom Metazoa; phylum Arthropoda; class Insecta; order Odonata; family Petaluridae; genus Tanypteryx; species Tanypteryx hageni. Next base: position 227,281,970 of record CM054113.1, read on the forward strand.
TCTTGTTCACCATTTGCACTTCTCCAATAATGGGTTCCAAAAATAAAAGAAACAATAAATTTCTCTTATCATTAAACATTGAATGTAAGATTTCTGCTGTATAACAGCGTTCGTTTCTTCTAACAATTTCAAAATGATTCTCAAGCTCACACCATTGCTGCAGAATTCTCACAATTGTTATTTCAATGGACATCTATCTTGTCTGACTATACTGAATTAACTTCAAAGGAGGAACTCCATCATTCATTAAACTATAAAGCTTCTTATATTTAGCCTGTCGAACAGGTGAATGTGAGAACCAATTATACGTTTCTTTAATAAGAAAATGTAGGTTCCGCGGCAGATACTCATTGACAGCGTGGGACACTGCTAGTTGGAGTGAGTGGCATACACACTTGATAAGAAGCAGATGGGGAATCTCAGTCTTTAGTTTCGTATACACACCATTATTAATACCAACCATTACAGATGCATTATCAGTGCCAAGTGCAATAAGCCTGTGCAAATCTAATCCATTATTTCTTATCGATGTTTTTAAAGCTTCACATATTTTATTTATTTTTATATTAGCTCATAAACAGCCGTTAACGGCATTTTACAATGAGCGTAATAACATTAACAAAGACGAACACATACAACCATTCCCTCGGCAGGATTCGAACCCGCGACCCTAGCATTGGGAGCCAGACACGCTAACCACCCATCTACCATCTGCATTACATTCACTCGGCTCAATCATGTCAAGAAAAGTTACCACGAACTGATTCTTAAAATTTGAATAGTACCGAATTAAAATACCCAACATTTTTGTAGCACTAATGTCATTACTTTCATCGATAATTAAACTGAACTTTCTATTTCCTAAATCAGCTTTAAGTCTTCCACAAAATGTGGTGCTATAGCATTGCATATTATTGAAGTACATTTTGTTCTTCGCAGTTTGAAGTCCTTACATTCTGCAAAATGAACTTTACAAATGTCACTAAAGTGATCAACTACCTTTAATGCACAATGTACAGCTATGAAGAGTGCTACGCTACTTTCTGCCTTTGCACCTCCTCCTTCGCCAATTTTCTTGAACGGCAACACACTTTGATGCTGAGAACTAAAGGGCTCTTCGGCTTTCTTGTGTTTCGTTGCGCTACGATGTCTTTCAATGTCACTTAACTTGGCTGACAGCGTGCATTTACAATATTTACAAAAACATTTTAAATCATCACCATCTAATCTACAAAGCCAGTTCTTATATTTAGTGTCTCTGAGCCATTCCACACGAAAATGTTGAACATATTTTTTTACTCATTTTCACAAAAGGATAAAATTACACTATCGTTTAATCTTATAAACTATAATAGATTTTAAAATAGTCCCATGCTCAAAGTATCTGAACTGTCACAAACAAAAAGGAGAAATGATCGTAAACACTATTAAACGTATTCAGAACAATGGATCCCACGTGGAAACGATTGGAGTTACCGCACCTATGTTTTCGGTCGGTTGCTTCTATAATTCTTGGCAGCCACAGCTTCACTCTCAGGATTTTATGCAGAAGGGGATGCTTGCGACAGATCAGGAATTTTTCTGTAGAGGGGACGATATCATCATCGTTACAATTACTTTCTGCACACATTTACCAGTGATTTTCCTTACATTATTTTTAATTGCATTATCTTCTCAGCCTTAATTCAAAAGAAATGAGCCTTCGGACTTACTGGATTTACGCCTTAGCTCTCGCTGCCTCGGGAAAGATCTTCGACAGCAAAATCAGCACTCTTCAATGAAGTCTTCACGGGGTAATTCAATTCGCAATTCACTGTCTTCCACTTCTTTTGCAAAACGCTGTCTCACTCTGCTTCCACAATACGCACATAACTACACCATAGAGATCCCTGCTTCACAGATACCTCCTTCGTAACCGGGGATGTCTCGACTTCTTCTCTCTGAAGAAATCTTTAGAATGAGGAGTGAGAACGAGAGATACGGTATGCACTGAACGCTGGGTTACTTAAAATTCCATCAAGAACAACGATACCACTAGCGAAGCAATAACACTCCACGAAAAATGAAACAACCACTTGAACTGATGAAAATATAAGTCCAAGTCGGCCGCTATGAAGATGCAAAACAGAAATTAATTAAGTGAGAGGTTACTCCCATAACCTACAGAAATGTTTACAAATCGTGACTTTCTGAAGACAATGAGGTATTTCTTTCTCACTCTCAAAAGCAAGCCCAGGATAGCCAGACGCCATCTGGCCGTGTAGTGTAAGAAAAACCTTTTCACTTTATAGGGCCATATTTCAATAAGCGTAAACTTTGGATTGGACATTTGGGCATGCAAGACATTCGGTAGGATAATGCTCGAGAAAAATCAAGAAAGGCGTCAAATTTGGCGCTAGAAATCGTGAAAAGCGCCAAAATAACGCCATCGCGCTTAAGACAGTAAGAAGGCACTAGGCGAGCCCAAAAAGCGCTAAATCTAGCGCGAAAAGCGCTGAAACGGCAACACTGGTCAGCAGTCGAGCTCGAAGCATCGTCTAGAAAGTTTTCGCGGATGTTTATTTGGAGAATAGCGACGAGCGATTAAAGGAAACAGATCTGGAGAGAGGAAGAAAGAAACACTTCGCGTGTGCAGTCACGCACGGAATGCAGTCGTGAAGAAAGTCAAGGTTAAAAGGTTTTGAGGATGTGTTCGAGATCGAGTCGAACGATGAAAATAAATAGACCTCAACTAGCTCCACCTCACACTTGGAAATCCAAAATCAAAACAGAAATTTAATTCCACCGCTCTTTTCTGGACGTAAATCGTACGTCGGATGGCGGGATGTGAAGTTTTCGCCAGATGTATCGTACAATCTACGACGGACGGCGTTGAGTTAATAAGTCAGCAGTTTCATATTAGAAGTGAAAGAAATGTTTACAGTTTGAAAAGTCCCAGCACAAAGAATTAGTCATGCATTTTAGATGATGCAGACGATTGTTGTAAAAGAGGACTGGCGTGTTCGAGGACTTGATCAGTCGGACTTTGCTGGTTCTCATAGTTGATTCGTAGTTCCCGTGAATCGCCGATAGCTAAGTGGCATTATCGCAGGGCATTTTATTGCATTCGTGAATCACTATCATAATTAATATCGTTATTTTAATCTGAATCACAACGAAAGTGTTAAGGATCTTTGAAGAAAATTTACAAGGAGTGCAGTGAAAAGATTTTAGTTGCAGTGTTAGTGAGAAAAATTAAAATCTTATTGATGTTAGCTGTGAAAGTAAAAATGAATATATTGAAGACCCCAGCATAACTGTACAAACTGGAACTGAAACAGGAGTAATTGTTCAAAATAGCCCAAAATAGCGTGATGACTATGATAGTAGTGCTCCGTCAACTTCTACGTCAGCAGAATCTACATCTACATGTTACCCTGCAATTCACCTAATTAGTGGGTGGCAGGGGGTGCAATGCACCATAACCTACCTAAAGATTGGTTGATGTTAGAAAATAACCTAGTGTATTCGCCAATTTTAGTGATCCTGGTGAGTAGATTTTCTCTTTGACCCATAAGCAATTGAGCAATATTGTTCGGAAAGGTCCGATTCACATCTTTAGAGAAAATGTTGACTTTCATATATATATATAATTCAAAATTTTGTTTGCATGTTTTCTTCATTAAAATACAAACTCGTATTCAGAAATCGTATGTCGTGGGCCTCACAATCTCCAATCGCCTAGGGGCCTCGCACCCTCTAGGTCCGCCTCTGCCTATGCGTATATATGCCTATTAGCCTCACACTAACACCAAGCAGATGTCATAGATTACGTCTACACTGCTGCCTACTGCATTGTCCCCGAAGATCTTCATCTGTTGTTTGGCAAAGTACGATCGCACGAGTGGAACCCGTTGCACATCGTACTCCTATTCCCTCCCCCCGCTCCCTCCCATTCCTCCCCTCCCTGTATCCCCCTCCTCTCCCACCACACTCCCCCTCGCCGCCGTCAAACAAAGCCATGCAGACGGCTCGAGACGCGGTTGCGTTGTTTGAGATTCAGTCACAGCTCTAACCGGCGCCGAGAACTAAAAATCCTCTCTCCTCTCCATCACCCGTCCTTCATTGCCCTGCACTTCCTATCTTCCTCCCTCTCATTCCTCCTATCCTCCACGTCCACCCTCTTCTTCCCACCCCTCTCTCGGTTGACTCTTCCTCCCCCTCAACCAATCTGTCTTCCAACAACCCGCCCCTCCGCCCACCTCTCTTTCTATTCCGTTTTCTTCCTCCGCTCCATTCCTCGGGTGAGGGTGAGGGAGAAGTGGAGAGAGTGGTTACGCGAGGGGATGGGAACGAAATGGAGAGAGGGGCGTCGAAGGGGAAAATCCTGCAGGGAATGGAAAGATGGAGGGAGACCTGTGGAGGAGAGAAGGATTAAGGACAAGATGTTTCATTGGGAGAAGGAGCTGCTCTGTAAAGTTAAGTGTTCTTAGGAGCGGAACTCGAATCGGACGAAGAAGAGGAAGAGTTCTCGTGGAACGAAAATAATAGGTAAGGCCGAAAGAACGGAAGGGAGAGAGAGAGAGAAGATTGGAGTTGTAGGAGAGATTGCGAAGGCGGGAGAGGAGGGGTGGGGGGGACCAATTTGTATTCTTGAAACGAGACGGTAAGTAAAGTACCTCACACTGGCGCAGATTGGTTTTTTTAACGTGACAAAGCGAATGTGAAAAATGTACGATATCCAATGTTGAAGGGACGTAAGCAGGACAAGATAGACAAAATAGAAAAAATGCGATGCTTCGATAAAATTCTAATAATAAGATATATAAATAGAACGATGGAGGAAAAGTATGAGAATGCGAAAAGAGGGGTTGGCATACAAAAGGATTTTGGAACGCGTGACATTCTCCAAGAATAGAACGGTAAGCACTTGGAAATACAAAGGTGATTAAAATAAATACGTAAACAGAAATGGATGGCGTTTTTAAAAGAGATTTTGGTGGGATTAAATGAGAGCAAGGGAAGGTTAGAAGAGAGAGAGAGTAGGAAGGAAGGCGGAGTGGGGGTAGAGCGTAAATCATTAGTTATCACTCTTAACTTTGTTGGGGAACAAGGAAAGAATGTCAGAATCTCGAGAGAGAATACGAGAGAATGCTAAAGAAGGGAGCGAGAGAAAGAGGGATGATTAGAGGGAGAGCAAAGGAAGAAAGGAAATGGCAGAGTGACTGGATGGATGGAAAAAAGAAGAGGTCTGTGCGAGCACATGCAGAGAGGGAGAAGAGAGGCAGAGGGAGAAGAAAGGCAGAGGGAGAGAGAGCCAGAGGCTCTGATTGTGAGATGCGGAGTGTGGCGGGGTTGGGCACAATAACCGGGAGCGAGAGGAAGGAATGGAAGAGAGGGTATTTCAAAGGGGCGGGAGGGGAAGCAGACGGGGGAGGAGAGAGGAGTGCGGAGAAGGGGGAGAAGAGGGAAGTAGAAGACAGATTATGAAGTGGATGAGATTCGGCGAGGCGGAGTGAGGGTAGAAGGGACGGGAGGGGAACGTATGGAGAATGGGTCTGTTGGGTAGCTTGTGATGCGGGAGGCTGAATGCGAAGAGTATTAAGAGGGGAGGGGAGGTGAGGTAAAGTTTTTATGGGGGAGAATGGTATGGCGACCGAAGTCTCTGGGCGTGTGTAGGTGGTTGTGGAGGAGGGCGGGGTGGCGGAGGTGGACGCAGGAGGAGGAGGGGGACCTCCTGGGGCGCGCAAGGGCCGGGTAGGACTTCATACCTCCCTCCGCCGTGAGGACGGCACGGTTCAAATCATTCCCCGGAGATGCATGACGGGGCACTGTTCAGAGCGGATAAAACACACTTATGCATCTTCCGTTTTGATCGATTTTTTTCTCCCTAGTTACAGCAATTTAAAGGAGGATGAGACTCGCGCTCGGAAACCGTCGTTTTCTAGTGTTTACCGATTCTGTTTAGAGCTAGAATTCTAGTAATTTTTTGTTTTTGTTCTAAAATCTTGTTAGTAATGTTTCTATTTTGGGAGTATGAGTGTCATCTTTTCCTTCATCAGTGTCATAGGTTTTCCATAACGTAAACGGTATAAAATGTAATCGATTATGAAAAATTTTGATTTGTATCCTTGATTAATTATTAATGAGAGGAAATTTAAGCTGTCCAAAGATAACTATTTCGACCGCTAGCCATGCATGAGGATTCTTTCATCGCGTTTCACAAGAAATATATATTCGTATGCGTGTCCAGAGACCAACCTGAGGTCACGACTATCGATCAATCACTTGAGGCCTCTGGTGTAGACTGTGCGATTAGCTACACGCAAAATATTCCGTTCCTGATAATTGAATCCTTTATCGGTATATTAAGCCAGATTGTATAACATTCATTTGTTTTTTTTTAATTTAACCAAGAAATAAAATTCGTTTCATTTATCTTGAATCGATTTTAATTGTCACATTGTCGTAGCATAGTGTGATTTGATAAAAGGAATCTTTTTAAAATCATTTTTAGAGATACTACTACATGGCACAGGAACGCTCACCAAGAAAAAGATGTTTTTCATGCTCACGGCAAATGTAAAAAACGGTTAAAACCTATGGTGGGAGGAGATTTCCGTTAAATGTATTTAATATTCCATCAGGCATTGTAGAAAATTTTTCGATTGCTTTAAAATAAAATCTCGCATGTGTAAAAAAAATAGTTTCGGCGTCCGAAAGCCGCTGTGCATGTCGACGCTTCACATCTGAGCTACCTCTCAGCAGATGGAGATGCAGCGAGAGAGGGTGTGGCAATAGAGAGAGGGAGAGCAGAGGGGGAAAGCGGGAGATAAAGAAGAGAGAAAGGAGGGAGAGAGAGGAGGGGTGAGAAAGAGGAGGAAGGCAAGAATCGTCTGCATGAGGAAAGGGAACGTACGCTCGGTTTTTTCCTTTTTTTTCGCGACTCGATGGAAGGAAGAGGGAGAGCGCGGGTGAGAGAGAGTGAGGGGAGAGGGAGTGAGGGGAGAGGGAGGGGAGAGGGGTGGAGGGGAGAGGGAGGGGAGAGGGGTGGAGGGGAGAGGGAGGGAGGGGTGAGGGGAGAGGGGGAAGATGTGAACGTGACGGGGGATGGAAATAGCTACCGAGCAGGGAAAGAGGGCGGAGAGGTTGGATTGAAGTGGAATGGGATGGGGTATAAAGAGAGAGAAAAGGAAACACGGGATGAGGAGACGAGGGGAAAGAATGCAAGGAAAGGGAGAGAGAGAGGGACATAATGGTAAAGACGGAGAGGGAGGTGGTGAAGACATAAAAAAGAGTAGTTGCAGGAGAGAGGAGGAAAAAGGAGATGAAAAGAGGAAGATACGGCGTTGGATAAGGAGAAGGTAATAGGGTAGCAGGAGCTAAAGGAGGTTAATTGCGGGTAAGGGAAGGATTAAAACATGAGGATGAGAGAGATAGGAGGTAGTTAGGAGAAAAAGGTGAAAGGAGAGAAAATTCGAGGGATAAGGTGGCAAGCTAAAGAAAGAATGGAATGAGTGGAAAGTGAGTTTTGGGGGAAGGGAGGCGAGAAGAAAGCATTGAGAAGAGGAGTGGACATGCGGCAAAAAGGAAAAGGGATCATCAGCGGCATGAATAGCCAAGAACCGCAAGACACAAAGGATGAAAAAGTCATAATATATTAAATGCTCGCGTTTTAGCGACTACACATAAAAGATAAATAAGTAAAGTGGAGAATAAACACATAATGAACGTGACGAAAACGGAGCTGCGCATAAAGAAGAGAATGATAAGTGGGGACTAAAGACCTGCACGCCCGTAATTTACCCGACATGCAGGCATCCGCAGCAAAAGTTTCGGGTCGGGTCGGGAATGAATTGTCTGCGGGCGCAAGTCGGTTACGGATGCACCTGCCCGTGCAGGCCTCTGGTGGGGACGATCGCAAAAAAAGGAATCTTGCACGAAACATAAAGAGACGCAGACGAGAGACGAAGTGAACAAGCGCGGGGTGGATGCTGGTTGTTCCAGAACAGTTGCGGAAGAAAGGTAATGTAAATAACGATTGAAAGTTCGAAGAAGCAAATGAAAGAGGCAAGAGGACAATGCTAGGACAAAGAACGAAATGGGTTAGGCGAATGCAGGTGAAGGAAGGGGAGACGTGGGGAATCGATGGAATTGGTAAAAATGCATACAAGATGAGAAAGAATAAATTGTGTATTGGAGGGGATAAATGGGAAAATAAAGAGGGAGTGCAGTCCGAATGCAATAGGATGGGAGGGAAGGGAGAGAGGAGCCAAGGAGTTGGAGTGCGGGGGAGGTGTGGTATGGCGATGTCTGTGAGAAGGAAGAGTGGCTAGCGAGTCAAAGGAGGGGGAAAGGAGGCGGTGGAGGGGAGATAGAGAGAGAGAGATGGAGTTGAGGAGGAAAGCAATTAAGGATGCACATTTCGCCTTTTGCTTCGACGACGCGGAAAAGGACCCGTGATCCGAGGAAGTCAGTGCTTGGCCTGGTTCTATTTCGTATTCTCCTGAAGGATTAACTATTTCTCTCCATTTTATATCATACTGAAAGAATCTGAATGCCTATAAACTCGGCCATTAATAAAAAATATTAATTTCTCGCATAGTAAATTGTTGTGTTCTCATAAAAAAGTTATTTTTGGCTAATATTTATTTTAATATCTATTACCTCGAAGTCCTAGTTGAGTTATTGAGCGATGTTACTTCGAAATTAATCGGCAAATTTGATTTATCTCTGCCCTTCTTTCCTCCCATTCCTCCCTCTATTTCTTCTCTCTGATCGGCTCTCTTCAACCCAAACACACGTGTTACAGATTTAACTCCGATACCTATATCTCTTTGTCTTAATGTTCCTTTCTTCTTTCTTTTGGACAAATATTTCAAATCTCCTGTAAAAATAATTCACATTAACCAATATGTTTTATTTAGTGCTTACAGTTATCTATGGAAATTTCGAGGTTTTAGTATTGCCGAATAATTACAATGGCGTGAGTTTACATGAAGCGAATCTAAACAACAGTCCATTCATGTGTTAATTCGATTCTCTTCACTCTTTCATTTATTTGCAGGCTTTTCCATCTCTTCTCATTTCACTGCCCTTTTAACACCCCATTACTATCCTCTAGTCACCTTCTCTTTCATTTTCTCCCTCTCTCTTTTCCTTAACATTGTACAATGGCTTTCTTTCGTTCCGAAAACGAGCCTTCTTCCATTCTTGTTTACTCTCTCTCTCTCTCTCACTTTTTCTCTTTTCCTTTCCTCCAATTCCATCCACCCACCCTTTTCCTCTGCCCCGCCGACCCTTTCTCCCTTCCTCTCTCCATCTCTCTCTCCCTCTCCCCTCTCTCCATCTCTCTCTCTCCCCTCTCTTTCTCTCTCCCTCTCTCTTTCTCTCTCCCTCTCTCTCTCCCCTCAAGCTTTTCGCACCCAGCCTTTCGTCCGAGAGTGAGCGAGATCGCCATAAAACTCGGTCTCCGTTTTCTTATTTGTCCTTTTCCTTTGACGTTCTTTTGCTTTTTAACGCGTTTCCGAGTAATGAGAAAGGGCCAGAGACTTCGCTTCTTCGTCGAGCCTCTCCGGACGCGTGTCAATGTCTTAATCATCTTTCACATTCCAGCACGTGAGGAGGTGCTTAGTTTCTTGGCTCTGAAGTGCGCTATGAACACAGCCGTAAAAGAGTAGGACCTCCGCAGTGTTGGGAACAGTTTTGACCACTCGTTCACTTTCAACTGTTTTCTCCCGAAACAATATATTCTTTAATTATCGGAATATTTTTTTACGATTATTCTCGTTTGCTCAACTTGTAATTTTATTTCTGTCAACACAAACAGATTTATGTTAGTATTTTCGTATTTTTGCGTTCCCTGACCTTTTATACGATATTATTGGTATTTAACCGAACCTACTTTACTGATTAATTTTTAATTAACAATTATTTTCATGTAGATGTAAATAATTTCGATCTCGAGTGTACAATGTAATTAAATATGATAATTAATTAACTATTATCTAATGAGATCCTTGTATTATTTCATGATTTCCCTCAGTGCGGTCACTTAGCTCATTTTACGCTTTTTTGACACCTCGATTTGTCGTAACTCCGCTTCCATGCTTTTTTCATTTGCTTATACCCTCATTCGTCGATTGAACTCATAGAATAGGTATTTGTAAAAATAATAAATTTATTTTCTCTAGCTTTTGAAATTGATCCATTAATCTTTAGCTAAATACATTTCTATTGATTTACTCCGCCAATTTAAACATTTTCCTGAAATGTAATGCCACTTTTTCTGATTCGGTTTCGAAAAATTGAGCAATTTAAGTATTGATAAATTGACCAATCTTGCTGATATATCCCGTACTTTTCTGATTCTGAAGATTTTTATTTATTGTCTTTTTGTACTGACTTTTGCTCAAGTTCAAGAATGTGATAATGTCTTAATTTGCCTCAACTAGACAGGCATTTTGATATTTAACCGTTTCTTGATTTTTAATTTCCCTGGCGTGCCTATTTTAAGTAGGTCAAATTGTACACCGACAGATTGAGTTGAATTATAGAATGTACGGAAAAGCTAATGCATAAAGATTTCTGATTTTTAAAGTTGATACTCCAACTTCTGATAAAGGAAAGGCATACTGCCACCTATCCAGTTATTTTTCCCAAATTTTACTGAGTTTTGGAAAAGATATGACATGTACTGATTTTACTCGTTAAAAAGAATTGATCACTTTATACTTAACTACAGCACCATATATTACTAAATTTGTCGGTGAATATTGGTGTCAGCGCCTCTAGACTTATTTTCTTTCCTTTTCCTACTTACTACTAAGTAAGTTGGCCAAGCCAGGTCCTTCCTAGTTTTCCCACAAATACCTTGTCTTTCTCAGAAGTTTTCCTGAATATGTACCAATCTAGCTCTCTCTCTCTCTCTTTATTAGTATTTTATCATTCTAATCGTTTCTGATGTTATTTAAGGCATTTTAATATAATGTAACATAACATTGACTAAGGGTTAAATGTAAGAATGGATCTTATGGTCTAAATTTCGCCCGAATAAAGACATTTATCTATATACAGCCTCCACTCTTTCTGCACTCGACCAGTTTTCAGTTTCTCTTCCTTTCCTTGGGCACCTTCTCCGCCACCTCCCTTTCTATTTCCACAATATCGCGTACTCCTCTCCTGACTGTACACCCAATCAGAACCACCCACTCGTAATTTACAATTCCGGCAAATGTAATTGTGTAAAGAGGCTATGTACGAGTTCACAAGCCAATATACTCGCCCGCCCACTTTCTCTATGTCCCCCTCTCTTCACTCTCTCTCTCTCTCACGCACGAAGTGACTTAGCGTCAAATCATTGTCCTTTTGTTTCGTCATTCCGCGGATACAAGAGAGGGCGAAACTCCTTTGCTCTCCTAATCCCATGATCGCGCCTTCCTCCGCCATCACTCCATTTCCTCCACCGCTCCCTCTACTTCCTCCTCCACACCTCCTCTACCTTCTCTTCTACATACCCTCTTCTCTTTCCTCCGGGCTCCCCCACTATTCCCCATTTCCTCTTCAGTTCATCCCTCGACTCATATACCCTCCCCTTTTGTAATCCCTCGATCTCTCCTTTACTCCATCAATAATTCCCTCCGCTATCTCCATTCCTTCCTTCACTACCTCCATTTCCTAATTCCCTCCCTCTATCCCGCATCCAACTCCCTCGATCCTTCCACTCCCGCATTTATAAACTTCATGTCCTTCCACCGCCTATTATGTAAACCGGCTTCGGTGGAATGATGGATGGCGTGTCCGCCTCCGGGCGCTAGGATCGCGGGTTCGAGGCCTGGTGTGGACATGGGGGTCTCTTCTCCTCTATGTTTCTGTCAATATGCTCATTTTAAATGGCCGCGGTGCGCTTTTCATGAGTTTAGGATAATTAATAATAAAATATGAGTGTTTACAAACACCTAGCGCTCACATGCACGCGCCGTCATATTTCGGCGTTATCATTGATAGAATGATATTTTTTGTTATTTTTTCTGGTGTAAGATCCGTCGAAGCATATTAATTAAATCTCCCCCACCTCGAACGGGCGTCAGTGTTTTCTCACGACAATAAGTCGCGATCAGTTAACATTTCATCCATGTTTGGTATTAAACGGCAGCTCTATTGTTCTAGTCCCAATCGATCTTTTTGCGGGTGTCCGCATGCGCGTGCAAATGATGGATCGAAGATGCGCTATTGCTAACGGAACTTAATGACGCGATAAAATGTGAGGAATTTGACAGCGTTGACAAGATACGACACTTGCATTCGTTTTCGTTTGTCCTGGCTGTCCACTGGACAGTGTCCAGTCATCTAACGGCAGGTGACAGTTAAGCTAATTCACAGAGAATAAAGGACCACATGCCTGCCGTGTACGTTTTTTTCAGATTCAGGGAGATTTTATCACTTATTCGGTTTTTACGACCTGTAACAACCACAACACTGTGCAACGACAGTTTTGCGAAAGTCTTTTCAATTTCACCCACCTTATCTCTATTTATTTTTTGTGTAGTTTCCTTCGAAATAAAATCCAAATGTATAGAAAATATTTCTTTATTTTGAGGGCGATATCAACATCTGGTGGTGATAAACGTGATAATCGAAACGCAGTTTATTTATGGGCTGCCAAGACGTTTTTTCAATGCAGATAATTATTAAAGTTTTCTCACTGGAATTTCCGAGAAAACTCTGCAATCCGTGGTCATCTAACGGCTGAATAATTCCACTTTTACTCTTGGGCAACCTCTTTCCTTTCCGCCAACGAAGTGATTTTCTCGGCTCAACACGCGTGCAATAAATCGATCGGGGCCCAATCCTCAGCTTAATCCCGTCCTTCGCTGGCTAATCCGCCGCGTTCGAAACTCCGCTTTGCATCCTCCAGGTGACGGCGATTTCAAAGGCTTACATTCGCATCGCCAACAAATTGAACTCTTCGCGCAGGAGGCGGTTAAGCGAAGGCAATGGAACATTCGGAATATATGCTCCGTGCCCATCTCTCACCCGCAACTACACCTCCTCCCTCCCGCATAGCGGATGTCGAAGCGGGAAAGGCATTTATGGTCCCGGCGAGGGAAGAGAAATGGGCGACGGGACGGAAAGGGAGAATCTCACTTTTCTTCCTCCAATCTCACTCTCTCTCTCGGTCCCTTTATTTTTTCCAGAGGCGCCCTTCTGGACCCCTCGCCGCCCGGATCCGAACTCCCAATACCACAGCTCTTCCTCCCTCTTCTCTCCTCCTCTCTCTCTCTCTCTCTTATCTCCTATTCCCCTCTCTCTCCCTATCTCCTATTCCCCTCTCTCTCTTTATTTCCCTTGTCCCTGCTCCGCCGCATCTGCGTATTCCCCGGTCTCTTTCTTCATCTCTCTCTTCCTTCCACCCATTCTCCCTCCTTACCCTTCCTAAGTAAATACCTCCGTATCTGTATCTCTCTCTTCTCTCCTTCTCCCGCAGCGCCAACGTAATTTATCCGCCTCCCGTCTTTTTCCCAATATTCCCATCTCACACGTTTCTCTCTCCCAAAAACGTCTCTGCCTTTGACGCTCACTCCGTCCACTCCTCTTTCTCTCTTTCTTTCTCAATCTATAACTTGATTTTCTCACCGTTTCCGTTATGTTATGCCTAATGTCTTCTTTTTTCGCGATCCCTTCCCCTCATTTCTTTCTTTTTTGCCCTTTAATTTTCTTAATCCTCTTCTTGCATTTTTATTCTACCTTATCCATATAATACGTAATATACGACTTTGCTGTGTACCGAAGAATATTTTGCCTTAAATACTATAATGATAAAAAATAATTCGAATTCTCCGCAACTCTTTTAACTTTTTTCCCCTCCAATAAGCCTCGCCTTGTAGACCGTATTCCTCCCTCCCACCCATTTCCCCACTCAGACCCTCTCTCCCTTCGCCGCCTATTCCGATGACTCTTAACGCGTCTTCTCTACCCTTCCATCTTCTTTCATCAACTTAGTGTGAACTCCCTCTGTTCCCCTTTCTTTCTCTCCCTCGCCGCTTCCTCTCTCTCTCTCTCTCTTTATCTGATACTTTCCCGCCTCATTTGAAAGCCGGCGTGGCGGCTGTTACCCACTACCGATTGAGAGGAATAAGTTTTGAGGGACGAAGTGGGGGAGGGCATGGGAATCCCTCTCCTATTGGCGGGATGCTGGAGACACCCTCGCGCACATATAACCGCAGAGAGGGTTGGAGGAAGAGGAGTAGAGAAATGGAGAGAGAAAATGGGTGGAGAAAAGGGCGCGAAGCAAGGGGTGAAGGGGAGGGGTGAGACACCCTGCCTCGGCGGGTTATGAATGGCCTGAGAGGGAGAGAAAGAGAGAGAGAGACCCTTTACCGCTTAGGGTGAGGGAATCGAGCAAGTTCCTATCGATTGGATTGGCGCTGGAGTGAGTTTGAAGGGGAGTGGATGGGTGGGTTATGGGAGGGCGTGCCGAGGGAGGGGGCGAGGGGTAATGTGAGGTAAAGGGGGTTTGGGGAAGGAGGGAAGCAAGGAAGGATGGATGGAAGGAATGGTGGTTTCGGGCACCGGGGGTTGGTTTTCGGGGTTACAAGCGGGGCAAAAGGGGGCGAGGGGAAGAGGGTATCTCGTAACAATCCGTGTCGAAGTCGAGGGGAGAGGAGGAAGTTGGAAGTGGAATGAGGATATGGCAGGGGGAGGGGATTAGGGGGAGGGAAGAGTGTGCGTGTAGGGATGAGTGGGGATTGGAAGACAGGGGTGATGAAGAGTGTGCGAAGGAGTAAGTAAAGGCGAAATATAGGCGAGACAGAGAGTTACTTTGAGAAAGAGTATTATTGAAGAGGTTTAATGGAGGTATTTAAAGGACTTAAGAGAGCTAACAGGTATTACGGTTTAAGTGACGAGAATCAAATACGAACAGTTTTGATCAGGCATTCGTCATTTAGGTGCTAGGCAATTTCATAATTTGATTACATCTACATCATACACTGCAAGTGACCTAAATGGTGGATGGCAAGTGGCGCAATGGACCAAACATGTCCCTAGAATTTCCTATTTATCGTTTTCCTATTGTAATCCCTATTCGTCATGAGGAAGAACGATCCTTTGTATCACTCCGTTCTACAACAGATCTCGCGAATTGATTTATTCAAACAATATTTTTTTCGCTGGTAATTTGTCAATACAGCCGAGTCGATTCTGGTGCTTAAACGCACATAAATATAATTTTTGCCGGAGAAAATATTTGGGCAGATTTAGTTCGATGCATTCCTTGACTGGCTCAATATTTTTTGATTTTCGTAATTTTTCAACATTTTCTTAATCTAACATTGTGACAAATTTGAGGAACATATCATGTTATTCTTCAATTAAAAGATCTTATATGTTCGCCTGGACGTGAATTAGAATGGCCATGAATCTGACACTATCTCTTTTATTATATCTCATGAAGTTTTATCCGATACACTGCGGATTTCGACGGCTGTCGTACGCCAACATCTTCCATTCCATTACGTTACGTTTTTTTTTGGCTGCCGTATTTTTCCACACTAGCTATAACTGAAAACTGCATGCATGGCTGCAACTACAATTCCTCATAACTTTAATTTTGGAGATGTAGTTTATTTTCTGGATGACTTCTTGATCCGTCCTCTCTTCAATGCACGTCGCGTTCTCTGACATGAAGTATCACTTCGATGCCATCATATCATCTCTTCTGATTTATAATATAGCTAGAGAGGATCATCTAATTTTTGATTTTCCCACTGCTGAACAGACCGAGAAAATCCCAAATACAGTTGCCGTTGCAGAAGCGTGACAGGAAATTAATTTGGATTGCAGCAACAGAGTGGATCTGACGCGAGTCGCCGTTGAGCGAATAACCTCATTCGTGAATTTCTCTCTCACTTGTGCTAGAATGATGGTCTTTTGTTCTTCCGTTGTTTCTTCCCCGCGTGTCTCGAAATCATGCGATGTCTATTCAGCAGCGAAATAGGAAGAAGTAGGGTAATTTCGTTAGCGTTAAACACGTCGCGCACCCTCGTCCCATTCTATTACTTCAAGCTCCATTGTGAGTCGAAGAAATTATTTCGCCTAATGTTTCCGACAACGTAATATGCTAACACATTTACAGTCTGTAACCAGGCTGGGAAAAAATCAGGTGGGACCGGGCATCGCAGATTATTTTGTTCCTCTTCTCTATAATTAATTGACATTTAATCAAAGGACGGTTCTGCCGAATTATATTATTAGGCGATCAGATCGGCATTCTATTTTTTTAACTTCGGCGTTTTATTTCCGTTTCAGACCGTCTTTGGTTTGAATCTCCTGTCGAAGTGTCTCTCTCCTTTCGTTATCCTCATAGATGACTGGATACTGCAGAAATTCTGAGCAGCGGTACACGTGCAAATGTATAAATCACTTGTAATTATAATCTCTCGACACTACTATAAATTCCCTTCTTTAGGTATTTTATTCATAATAACTATATTTTTACGTGTATATTTCCATGAAGGAACTCAAGTTTTTTTAAGAAACGTGAAATTTATATTACATATCTTACCTCGGAGCTTACAGTCCATAAAAATTTATAGTCGTATTTCTCTAAAGAATGCGTAGTATTCAAGAGTTACATAGCCATTGCCGATTGCGTCTTTTCAGAAAGTGGCATTGAGGTATGAATCAGCTATTGACCCAAAATTCATGAGAAAAGTTAACTTCTGTCGCCGTAAAACAGTTGAATACACCAATGCTAATCTTAAACACAAATCAAACTTCCTCAATGATAACTCACCGACTATTGATATTTACAATATCGCTTTCATTACAATAAACAAACTATAAATTACAGCTTTGTATGATTTTAAACGCAATTTGTTTCACTCGCCTTTTACTTGAATACAGGAGTCAGCAAATGTTACATATTTGATAAGAGCCGAGCTCGCAAATACGTTCTTGATCGTGACGCATTCAATAAATCATAGTATTCTAGGTATTTCTGTCCGTGTAATTTAGAAAATACCTCGCGAAGTGATTCATCTGGAAATATTTCATATGTATATTGTAATAAATAAGTGGTTAGTTGAGGTGATGCAGACACGAATGACGAAATGACTGAAGGAGCCACGGACAGGAGAGGTATATATCGAAGAGGGGGGGTGAAGAAAGGAGGGGGAGGAAGGGGGTTAAGAGAGGAGGGGAAGGAGGAAGGGAGAGAAGAAGGAGAGGGAGGCTCGGGAGATGGAGAGAGAGAGAGTTTGGCGAGGTGAGGTTTTGGAAGGGGAACGTGGAAGTTAGCCGAGCACAACTTTCGCTTTCACACTTTGCGGCGTAGTTTCCCACCGAAGTAATTGTCAAGCAAGACTTCGAGTGATTTCGTTTTCCCGCAAAATATCGCGCATCTATTGTGTATCGAACCACTTATGTTATAAATCGCGGTTAGATTTTTTCCAAGAGACGACGAAAAGACGCGACAACATCAAGTCGTAGATTTTTTATTTCTTTCCGAAATTATTCGTTTTATTCGTATATTTTCCGACGTCCTTGGCCTCTTTACTCGGGTTGTTTTTTTATTATTAGAAAGTTTCGCGAGTTCAGCAACGCGGCCGAAGCCGCACCAGCTTCTTCGTCGCCACTTTTTTCGAATTCGAGAATTTCATTCGCCGTTCCAAAAGTTCTGAGGTGTCATAGTCGATGATCATTGGTATGGTTGTCATAAAAAAAACTTTCATTCTATTGACGTGATTGGAATTAATAATTAAAATTCGTTTTGTGCAATCCCACTATTCCAGCGAAATTCAATAACGATCAAGGTCGCGAACCGGTGCATCTCGCATTATCATAAGACACCTATGTCATAATTTTTATATGCTAACAACATGACGGAACGTAAATCTATCCAAGTCGTAATATTTCTGGAAGTAAGCTTGTTTGCTCTTAGATGGATTTATCTCTCACAAAATGGGACACTGTTATGCATGGTCAGTGGTTATTAATTTATTTTATTTCTTTGTATTCTGCTATGCATCGAAAGATTCATTTTTATCATATAAAATGCTAGAACTTCGCTGAATTCTCACAATGAAGGTCTTTTCTGCAGAAGACCTTATCATTTTTTTTTATATTGTCTCTTAGAGTAGTAACAGGGTTTCCTTCACAATTTTATTTGGATTGAACTGCTACCTAAAACTAAAAAAAATGAATAAGAGGAAAAAAGGGCATGTAAACCCTTTTAAACTGTCAGAAGTTAATATGCTACCTGTTCTTAATGATTCTTTTTCAAATGGCATTCCCCCTTTAAAGTCAGTCACCCGCCATGGATAAGAGAAGGGCGGGCATACAGTTGATAACTACGTGACGCCATGACCGTAGCTATTTTGGCGCTCCGTTTTGTCCTAATTAAGTCCCCACTACCAAAGTTCCAACGAAAATATTATCTGACTCATTTGCATGCACGTTTGTGAATGTGTACACAGTCTAATCCCGAAAACAGATGAAGCTCAGTTGATTCAATCTTCGAGTTAGAATAATAGTAACTTATGCGTGACGAGAAATATACCTTCGATTAATCGAAAATTCGCGTTAACCCTCGATTTACGGGGGTTCGACCGCATGTGTCATTTTGCTCTTTTGCAGCCCCTTACGGTCCACTTGCCTTCACCGCTTAATTCTCTCGGTTTGTTGTTCTTTGCCTTGGACCTTTCCCTCTCTCGCTATGCCGAACTACTGAGGCCCTCGTGTTTAATCTGCACCAGGCAAGAAAAAATGCCTCCGAATGAGCTGCAACTCTTTTCATTTTTTATTCTTTGTTTTCTACGCGACTCCTGTCTCGTGATTAGCTACATCTATATAGAGAGAGAGGGCGTGTTTAACAATGGGTGTGCGGTTAGCATGAATAATGGTAAGATAGACGGAGAGAGTCTCGCCTACAAAGGAAATCCTTGAATCTTCGTACGTATATACACCCAATTGCGTTGTTGGGGTTGTCGTTTCACGTGTAGTCATGTTTCGAAAACTTGCAAGGTCGAGAAGTGAGCCTTCCGACCGGGTTCCATTGTGTCCGGCTATTTTTTGTGTTGAATCGCCTATTTTTGTATCGGGAAAGGTATCTTCGTGACCTAAAATATTGCTATGGCCTGTTGTAATTTATTAACATTTGAAATGACACACCTTTTAAAAATATATTTTCCATGCCAAGTTTAAATTTATAATTGAAAATCTGTTTCAGATAAAACTTCTCTTTCTTACGTCACTGTCTTTGTTCTTTCTGACCTATTCACAAACTGCGAAACATATTCTCTTGGAGGAAAGAGGGAAAGGAGGAGGCGAGAGGAGGAGGGGAGAGGAGGAGGGGAGAGGTGGAGGGGAGAGGAGGAGGGGAGGGGAGGAGGGGAGAGGAGGAGGGGAGAGGAGGAGGGGAGGGGTGAGAATGAAGGGGAGTTGTTTAACTAGCAAAATGTTGTGCTTACCTTTTTCTAACAATTTTATTGAAAAAATAATCTTGCGACAGCTTTTAATCTCACTTGATGCGTTAAACACATCGTGAGATGATAAGTGTAAAAGCTGTGTACGATCTTATTGTCGCCGGTTAGAACGAGCGTGAGCTATTGGGTACCACGTTCTGAAGGCAATGGGCAAATTAGCTTTGTAATGAAGTTTCTTATCGATTCTTCTTCGGTGGGAAGGGAAACCGCACAGCTAAAAGGAAAGAACCAGTACCATTTTTAACGCTGCTCCCTATCCAACGATATACTAACATATCAACCAAACGTCAATTATCTACCCCGGTAAGAAAACTATACAGAAAGGCCCATTATTATCACACATACTGACGTAGCGAAATATTCCGCGCGGAATAATCATATCAAGATCATCCCGCAATGTCCAAGAAATTTGTTTTCCCAATATTTCTGCCTTCAATCACCTCTCTAGTTTCCGTTCCATTGCGGTAATTTCATTGATAAGAGTGCTGGACTCGTATGCGAAAGAAGGCCGCAAAACTTAATTAGTTTAGAAAAATCCGATGCTGCTTGGGAGGGGGAGGGAAAAAGAGGATCACAGCCTCTCACCCCACATCCCGTTCCCTCCTCCTCCTGATCAGCACGACGTTCCTCCCGCGGGTTTGGTCGGAATAGCACAAATGGGTCACACAATCCTGGGGTCACTTGGACTAGCTAAGTCCTCCCTCTCGTGGATTGAGCAGTCCCGGCCACAACTTGTTGGACTTAATAAGGCTCTCTCTGCCCCTTGTCCTGCGCGCCTTTCCATTCCGACACCCCCCCCAACAACCACCCCTCCCCTGCTCTTTTACCCTCGTCAGCTGCCCATTTTTTCCACGCCCCCGAGTTTTTTTAATAGGAGCAAAAAGAATCCTTTTTCGTTGCCCTCCATCTCCTTCTATAACCTAGCCACTCTTCCCTTTTCCCTCCATTTCCATCTCCCGAAATATTCATTCGACCCATTACTCGATCATGACCGTAGAGGAATTAATTTTAACGTAAATATCGACATGGCCATGCGCCGGTGAAATGGAGATTTATATATATTATTATATATATATTATAATTTATAATTCGTGCAAAGCAACGCTTCGTTAATATGGCGTTTCGTTCGTGACGATGGATAGAGGCCAGCCCATAACATTCCTATGTCAGGAAAAACGAATTCGAATTCCTCGAGCGCCTATCCGCAACCGGTGACGAGCAAGAACTTCAGCGAATTACGAGTGGAGTGTCGATTCTGGGCGGTTGGCTTTATTATTCTCGCGTTCCTCCAAACAGGGTGGATCGCTGGGTGACGAGGCGTCTGACGATAGTACAGCGCCCAGCTGACTTTTACTTTCCGTTCGAAAGCAATTAAAAAACGGAAGAGACAGCGGCAAATTATTTGATCCATCAAGCACTGAAAGTCACGGCAACGATTTTAATCGATAAAATTCAACATTCAAATGAATAATCCCCTAAAAATATACAGGTTGACATGTTGCTCCTGAATAGTATAATGTAAAAAGGAAATACTTCTCACTGCTAGCGAAATTCGCAACGCCATTATAAAAAAAGTCAGCTTTATTAATGGCTCTGTGAAATCTCTTTTGATTTCTTTGCGAGTCGCAGAAAATGAGTCAACAATGTCATTATTTTATTCGTAATTTGGGTAGAATTTCGACGATTTCGGAAGTGGGCTAAATAAGAGAAACCCCACCGTTTGTTGATAGTAGCGAGTCTGTGTATCGGTCACCGTGACAAGTGAAGCAGATAAGGATTAAAACAAACAAGCCTTTTTAATCTCAGTTTGGGTAGTGCTAGTTATGACGTACTAGTTTGAACCTCATTTTTCGGTATACCCTCATCACCTGCCCCATTCTCGTCTTTCCCCTTTCTCAGCCTCTCTCTCTCTCTCTTCCCTATCCATCTCGCCTTCTTTGTCCTCCCCTCGTTCGTGTGTCCTGTCCTACCCTCTCCCGCGTCATTTCCCTGTTTTCTCTCTGAACCCTGCTCCCCTCTGAATGCAGCCCCCCTCCAATGCACTGCCCCCATCTGTCGCTGGAGAAAGGAGGTCGGCGGAGAGGCTTGGCGGGGAGTTTCGGATGGCCAGGGGGAGGGCCGGAGGGCGGGAGGATATGTACGTGGCGGTGGTGCCGGAGAAGGATCGGAGGGGGGCAGGAAAGTCATGGGAGAACGGGCCCGAGGGCCGTCGACGGTAGTGAGTGCCCTGTCGCTTACACGGATTACGTAGGAGAGGGACGGATTGATTGATTTAGCGATGCTTAACGTCGACTCCATGTATGAAAATATTTGGTCTCCGCGCCACTGAATAATATAATCCAAGTCCTCTTCGCTTAGGAGGGAAGAGTGTGTGATTTTTTCTAAATTTCTAATTGCGTACGAATTTAGATGATCTCGCTCGATTCAAGAGAGCGATATTTTTCCAAAGAGAGGATCGAATTTACGATATCGCCTTTTGCTCGCACCGTTGGATCGATGATGACGCGAGGGAGTTAAAAAAAAAAACTTGATCTTCCGATTATAGCGTCACAAGGCACTCTGGGCTCCGCATTGGCGGAACGAGAAGGAAGATGGGTTCGAGCAATGTGTGAATTGGGAGGGTGTTGGGGATGAGAGAGAAGCGGAGGATAGGAATAGGGGTTTCATATACTCCTTTTATTAACGCTCTTTCCGTGCGTGAGGTTTGCGTCTTATGGGCCATGCAGCATCCATCTCCCTTGGAGGGGCGAGGGAGAGGGTGTGCGTGTGTGGGAGGGATGCGGCCGGGTAAGGAGCGGGGTGTCGGCGTGTTTTCGGGGCGGAGAGGGAGGGGCAAGGCGCGGGGGCGGCGGCGAGTAAAAATTCCTCTCGGAAAGAAGCCCCTGGCCCCCGTGGGGGGAGGGGGGTTTCGAAGCGGAGCTTAGCCGTGGGGAAGGCCGTTTGAGAGGTGAGGTGTCGGCAGAGAGTGAAAGGTATAGAGAGAGAGGGGGAGAGGAGGGGTTGAGGGAATCGTCCGCCATTATGCGGAGCAAGAGAGAGGTCACGTAGCTCTGAAAATGGGCTTGCCACCCCTCTTACGCGGGAAGGGCAAGCCGTTTTAATTCCTCATCTCGGATAAACCCCATTCTCCCTTTTATTGTTAGGTTTATCCGATGATCAGTTTACTAATTTTGATGAATAAGTCAAGGAAAACTATTCTTCTATAATATATTCCAATTCCCACGATTGTTTTTCCGCGATGCTTAAAAGGTTGTATTTCAGCAATGCAAGTGCAAAGTGGCGATTTGGAAATGAATTAATTTTTGTATTATTCCTATTATACATGTCACGCCTGCTTTAGCGAGCCTTTAGGAGTGAGGGAGTGTGTACCGTTAAATCCCGTTCCTTTCAAGGAGACTAACAGTTAGCTCTACTTCTGAAATGTACGCTTTTGACGAAACCTTTCAATCCGCGACGGCTTTTTCGCTTCAAAGAAACGGAAAATGTATTGCGAAATATCCAGCTGTTTTTCAATCGATACGAATATTAATGCTGATAGGTTGCAGTCTTTTGTGGTTTGAAAAGAAACAGATCGTATGCATGTCATCTTCTCGTTATTTTCGAAGTTTATTGGAGAAATCGAATTACTCTATAGAAAATTTATTAGCCTACTTTTTAGAATGGAAATAAGCTTATAGTTTCGTCTTTGCGTCTGTCAGTCTGTTCCCTCTATTAACTTTTGAACAATAAACCTATTTTCATAACACTTGGTGGAAATCTCTTGCTACTTGGGCCGAGTTCCCAAAGATAATTTTTGTTGTGAAGATTTCAAGTCCCGGGTTCGAATCCAGGAACAATCCTTCCCATTTGATTTGTATGGGAAATCTGATATCCATCGTGCAGGGTAATTTTCTCTTGACATTAAAATATCTTAAAATTGTAATATCGGAGCGGGATTTGTACTATTCTCTGAGAAAAGGGATGAAGATTCTAATTTTTATCGTAGAATGCTACTTATCAATCATATTTCGCATAAATATCGGCGTTTTTGAAGTTTCTATCAGTGTCATCGCAACAGCTATTGGTGGACTCGATTTCGGTATAGTCTAATGCACACACGCGTTATTTCTGCCACACAAATATGTATGATCAATTTAGTTTTCTGTTCGAATGTATATGTAATCTAATATATAAAACTGAATGTCTGTTTGTCTGTCTGTTCCCTATACATCCCCACACCCTTTGACCTATCGGGACCAAACTTTGCAAAGTGACTTCCTATGACCCTACGGGTAACATAGGGTACCCGGGAACCCCGACAACCACACCGCACAGACAGACAATCGGATATACAGCGGGTCCTCATATATCGATTTGTTTCCTTTATGACGGTGTAGCCCCCACACAGATAGACGGATATACAGCGGGTCCTCATATATCGATTTGTTTTCTTTAACTTATGTGAATTAAAAGAATAAACAATATGAATTAATCATAATATCGTAGTTTGATTTTTAAATTTTCAGAAATCGCTATTCTCTAAGTTTCTATAAACTGTTATTAGAAGCCCGAGCAACGCCGGGTACTTGAAGCTAGTATTTTATAACGCTAAATTATGAAATTTGGAAAAGCGCTACTATTCGCGGTGATTTTAAAGCTATAAAAGCCAATGTATATTATGTATTTATAATATATTAAATAAATGATTTAATGAAAAGTAGGCATCATAAGTTCCGTTTGGTGCATCTTGTTTTTATTCTGGAAATGTATTTCTTAATTTGAGCCTCAATCAGGAACTGAAAAATATACTTTGAGTATCACGTTAATTCGATGGATTGGTATTGTTATATTCTTGAAGATCCCATTTCACACACAATCACGCGGAGAGTAACTTCAAAATTTATCGATATGCTTGGAGCTCTATTTTCTTAGATTTTCCAATTTATTGCATATTATTTGTTAATCATCACAAGTCATTCAAGGAAATCCATCGTGGACGCCACCTCTCTCACTTTAGCATGCATAATTTACTTCTTCTTTCACCTACGTCTGGATACCCCAGTATAAGCTGTTTTCTTCATCTACATGAGACCCTGCAAGTCACTTTTTTGATGGATGGCAGGGATTGCAGTTACCCTTTCCTATTATGCTCTCTTATCAACCTAAGGAAAACCATCCTCTATATCGCTCCGTCCTACCATCGATCTCGCGAATCTTATCCTCCGTGTCCTGCCTTCCGAGATACGTCGGGCTTCTGATAAGATCTACTATCTCATTCGTTAGTATCTCCGACATATATTTTTCTTTTCTTTCGACGATGAATGAATTAGTTGTGTTCGTACAAAAAGAAACTGCAATTGATCGGTGTGATAAAATCACCATTTAAGAACGTTTCCTGCCATCTGGCCAAAATTTAGCGGTTTCTTCAAGAATTACATTGAGCCAGGTTTCATGCCATGCATGGTTTCTAAACCGAACTAAAATTTCCCTCAATTCACTTCGTCTTCCCAAAAGGGAGTCTTTCGAATCATTCGCAGCGCCCTTAATTCCATCGGAAGAAATGGATTTAAAAAATTGTCAATGGAGATCGATATCCTCTCTTTTCTGGTTCAAACAAAATGGCCGATTATGAAACGGCGCCGCAATCGCAGCAGTTTTCGGTAGATATCTCATTTCGTTTTCAATCACCGTAATTAATAAAACGTCGGCAATGAATTGGCCAGAGGAACAAATGGAGTCGTGAGGAAGGAAAGAAAGACAATGAAAAAAAGGATGCGATGTAATAAAAAGAGCGCAATGCAATGTTTGCGGAGGGAACGGGTGTAAAGAAACAAAAGAGGAGAGGTGCACACATCATGCGTGCATACATGCGAGGCAGAGACGTTCTTTACGATTTATGCAATAACACCAAAAATGCAAATATTAATGGTTTAGTACAATGCCTAAGAACTATAAAATTATATGCCAGTAGTGATATCAAGGTAATACTGAACTTTTGATTGACTGATTTATTTCCTAATCGGTGGTAATTATTAAAACGATCGACAATTATTTAAAACATACCTTGCTCGAATAGTAGTACCTAATATAATCGTTATGTTCACGTTCATCCCTTCGTCGTAAATTACCCATTTCTTTTCACTTAAAAACGCTGTGTATACGTAAATAAAATAGACGTATTTACGTTAATCTCTTCGTCATAGATAAACCGTTTCCCCTCATTTGCCAAATGTTGTGTGCGCATGAAAGAAAATTAAATTAATTACTTATTTGAGGCAGATATTGTTTACTCCAGTTGCCACGAAGATTATTTTCGTTGACAACAATTAAATAACAAATAAACTCCTTCGATAAAAATGTACTGAACAAACATACGCTATTTCACTATTTCTACAATTTTGTTTGAAGATCTTTTTCTTATAAGTGATATTTTACGAGATATAAAGAAAGGTTAATTTTTTTGTGACCAGTGGAGTGGCACTCCCGAGTAGGCTACGTGAACCATTTATGCCATTTTTTATTTTATTTGTCCTTGTGTCCTACATACCAAATTTGATGAACATCCGCCCAGTAGTTTAGCAGATGAAACATGCGGACGGACAGACGGACGGACACGACCTGACCATAAAGGTTCTTTTTTAAACTTATTGTAAAGAATGCTTTAAAAGGAAGAGGTGTGGGAGAGTGAAAGAAAGGAAGAGGGAAAGGAAAGAGATGGAGAGAGAGGGAAAGGAGAAGAGAAGAGGAGGGAAATAGGAGGAATAATTCAGGATGGGTTTTGAGAGACAAAAGGGGAAAATCTTGAATGTGCTGTGCGGAAGAGTAAATACGTGACATGTTCCATAGAATTGGAAGAGAGGAGGAAGGAGTCAGGAGGGAGAGAAGAGGAAGAGGGAATGAGAGAGAGAGAGAGGGAGAGCCGTTCAGGAGAGGGGGGAAGAAAGGCAGGGAGAGGGAGAATGTGGATTGCGGCGTGTGGTAGTGGAGGGACGAAAGAGCGGAAGGCAAGCGGCACGGGAGGAAGAGGGCGCGGCGGTAACGCAAGAGAGAGAGAGAGGCATCATGGGGACCGCGACGTGAGCTCGGAGAAAAGGAAAATGGAGAGGGAGAGTATAAAGATATATATATATATATATATATGTGTCAACAAGGTGTTGGGATGAGGAAACCCAGTGAGCACTCACCAATCAGACGACTTCAGGTTGGCGAGGCCCCGGGGATGTCGAAGCGACACACGTAAAATAACACAAAAACACAGAAACATCACAAACGTAAAGCTTTCGGAACTACTCCTTCTTCAGCTACAGTTCTCTCTCTGTAGCTATATATATATATATATATATATATATATATATATATATATATATATATATATATATATAGTGAGAGAGAGTGGAATCGCCATGGAAGAAATGTTTGTTAGGAATGCACGTCGGGAGATAATATTGTGCGCGGTATACGTTCCGTTGATTTGAGCGCGCTCGCACATACACACTGAAGCACGTGCACCCATCTTTTCGCGGTTTAGGCGCACACTTAAAAAAAAATCTGATATGGTCAACACGACTTTCTCCCTATATAGTTGGTAATTTATGAGTTGACGGCGCTGGAATCGATGTCAATACCGAACTAAAATATCTCCTTAACAATTGGCTCTACAAAAAATTATAAAATACAAAAGTTGTAGAGAATAAAATTATCTACAACTTAGGTTATTAAATACGATTACATTAATGAAGAATTACAGGAGATATTTGACACAAACGGAAAAATGACAAGAATAAACATCCACTTCCGGCTAACCTACTTTAACTAACATCTAATCAGTACTTGACTTTCTAATACAAATGCTAAATGTGAAATTTTATACTGATCTAATTATTATTTTTTGAGTTAGAGCGCCCAAAAACTTCCGGTCACAGGCACACACAGATATCATCGAAAAAATAGTCAAAACGTGTTCAGGGGACCTTAAAACATGTATTTCCGTTGAAATCTCCAATTCCAATTTTTTCATGAAAACAATACTTTTTTTATACTTCGTATATGGAGAAAGTAAAAATAAACCAATAGTGAGAAAAATTGCCGCTGCAGTCTCGATGTTTTTAAAAACCTCCGGCTTTACGACACGACGTTAAATTCCACAAACGAAGTTGATCGAATTTTCCAAGCAGGCGAAGGTAATAGGAGCGACGAGGATATTATACCGCACTCTTTACCCTCTCCTTCTCCTCTTTCTCTTTCCCTGCCTCTTCCCCTCCCTATCCCTTCCACTGCCACCTACTTCCGGAATAACCTCCTCCTCTCTAGCGCCCTCTTTTTTTATCAGTGGGAAATTATGAAAAAACCGCTTGAGAGCGATAAATAGTTGCGGAAAGACGATAATCGACGCGTTTGAGCTAAGTTTTGACTCGTGAACGAAAAATGATATTCCGCGATAAGTGGTCTTACATGGTCTTGTTAGTGCAGAGGTCTCGAACGCGCCGCGTGCGGCCCGCCAGTTTATTTAATGCGGCCGTCCCACAACTTGGATTCTAACGTAAGACAGCGAGAGATGAATATGGTGAAATACGGAAGAATATGAAAATGTTTAACATTCCGGAATGTTGCCATACTATTAGTTACATGGCCACGTGATTATGTATCAATAACATTTCTCAATATTGCGACATCCATTCCATCATATGTTTCGCACTCACCTGTTTGGCCCCCGTGTGATTTAAGTTTTGAGACACCTTCAGCAAAATTTATTTAACGTTTGGCGTTCGTCACCTTACCGCGCCATTTTGTGTTATTTCGTATTTTATCTCCCCCGGCTACTGATAATGTTTCATCAGAAGTGAGCTAAACATGAGGGAAGTACGGAAAATCAGAAGAATGACTTTCCAGGAAGCAGTGGTAACTGGGGATCGTGCGCCAGAGGGCGATTGTGGTAAATTCCCGAACTCCCGCTGCGGGAAGCGAAGGAGGGTGTTTATGACTTTCGCCGAAACAAGAGTTTTATGACAGCTGTGTTTGATTATAATCCCGATATATAGTTGATAATTGAGACGAATTATTCATGGAATCGCTGCGTAATCAGTTCAAATTAGATAAACAGTAAAGATGGAAGACGCTATTTCGTATCGAAGTTTATCTGTAATACATATATAGATAAATAACGTTGGAATTATTTTATTCTGTATAAAGTACACGTTTTCTTTTCTTTTTTAGGTATTTTGTCGTGTCTTTGAAATGAACAGTATAGCGTCGTTATCAAATAAACGAACCCTCTGGTACGGTATGGTATATCTTTGCTTTTCTCTACGAATCAATTTGATCTTGAAAAACAAATCCACATTGAATGTAGCCGAGGTACGACGAGTACAATACATAGTTCATCTTCCCTTTCCTTATTAATGATATTATTTATTATGTGAACTGGTATGCTGAGTTTCTCATACAACAAATTTGTTGATAGTTTCTCCTCCAGTAAACCAATGGTTTTGAGGATTCAATCTTTCCTATTCTTAAAGACGAAATACATACGCTGTTATAGATTAAACTAGGTTATTTGGACTGCGAAAAGATACGGGATAGGAAGAAGGCATTTAATGGGGACACGACCGTGCGTTCGTGCGTAGGAGAAAATGAAGAATATGGGCAGAGGAAGAAGAGAAGAAAGAAGTAATGTACAACAGCGGCTGAAGAGAATAGGAAGAGGGAGGCAGAGGGAGGGAGGAAGGAGGGAGGAAGGAGGGAGGAAGAGGGAGGGAGGCGGAGGGAGGAAGCTGGAGAAAGGCGAGACGGAAGGAGGGCAAGTATTCGGTGAGAATTGCCGTAATAAAACCGGCGAAAAGTTTTGCGTGATACAGATGTTCGGATGATCCGGTATGGTTCAACTTAAGTATGTACTCGAAAGAACAGTATCCTCGTTTCGTTTTAAGTGCAGGAAAAGGCAATTCGAAGCAAAGCCACGAAGGACAAATCGCATTTGCTGAAATATAGAGCAAATTTAATAGATCAATAAGAATTCAACTTTGTCAACAAAGAGGTCGGAGCAAACGTGAAAGAGCGACAGAGGAAATATGCGAACATCACGACGTAAAAATCCATCGGAGGGGCATTGAGTATGGCTGGATTTCGGCGTGCTGTGGAAATATGCACGACAGCACGACGGAATAGGAGTAGCGACATGGACTAAAGGTCTAACAGTAAGCGCAAGGGTAACGAAGGGGTGGGGGAGGGGCGGACGGCGTTAAAGGAGGGTGCAGGGAGAGAGGGTAAACGGAGAAGAATAGAGGATGAGAAAAGGAAGGGAACCGGTGCCGGCGGTGGAATACGTACGTGAGTTTTGAGAAGAAAGGAGGGAATGAGGAGAAGGGGGCGGGGAAAGGGGCGTGTGGGCATGGGGGGGGGGGGCGAGGGGAAGCGCAGGTGCTGGCAGCCAGACTACGTGTCCATCGCTCGCCTGCATTCGCTGCTCTCCCACTACGCACGCCACCGAGCACTCCGCCCCTGCAGCACCTCCTTCGCCCCCCTGTGCCTCCTCTCCTCCTCCCGCGACCCCGTGCCGCCCACTCCCTCCCTCCCGGTAGCTTAGCGGCGTCGTTGGCAGCGGTTTCGTACACTGACCTCCGCACGCGGACCCTCTTCTCGGCGCAACTGGCTGTTGCCGTCGCCAAGTCAACGGCCAAGCTGCCAGCCAGGATGCGGTCGGTCGGCTGATAGGCGCTCGCCGGAGGGGGAGGGGGTGGGGTAGCTGAGGAGGAGGGGGAGACGGAATGTTACACGCCCACCCACGAAAACGACGAAAATAAAAAGAAATCATCGTTCATATGACTATGCAACCAAGAGAGGCTAAATGGGCTCTCCATTTCTTTTAATCGACATTGCGACACCGAGATGAATCGAGTCTTTTTTTGCGGTATCATCAGTTAAAGAGTTTAAGGAGTTTGAGTGCTAATGAGGGATGACGTATGGATTAATTCAGTCAATATACACATGCCCTATGGCGAAGCGGGGAGAGTCACGACACCCGAGTACTCTTATACCTCCCCTTTCTCCCTCTTTCTCTCGAGTCTATTGATAAGGAGTCACACGAGCAGAATAAACACGCTCGTGGCAAAGTAGGGTTTTTCCGCCTTATCACTTTGGTAAGGTCGTCAGATTCGTTTTTCAAACTTTGCGAAGGCACACAGATGGATATTGTTGCAATAAAAGTGTTTTTCTGGCGGCTCCTCGAATATGAGCGTTTACCTTTGTTATGCACGAATTTAATACCAGTTGCATTTGGGAAATGCTAAAAAAATGTCTACTTGAAGGGTTTAACACGTATAATGTTTATTTATACGATGCTAGATTAATGAGTACCGATGGTATTTTAAGACAAATAATAATTGCCTCGAATATGAACATCTATAATCGTTATACAATATTTAGTAAGTGAAAATAAAATTTTTGAAGGTCATATTCCAATTGATTGAGCATTAATACATCAAGGACTATATTAACTATGCAAATCCGAAATGACTGATTAGTTATTGAATTTATAATATCCTCTTGCGATTACTATGAACTAAATAATTATTAAGTAAAACAATTGCATTTTATAACAAATATATCAAACGAATTGATTTATTTATTATATTAACGGATAATTGCTCTAAATTACACCATTGCTCGCGATAATACTGTAGTTTTATTTTCTCGAAATCTTGAAACTTAAGTCCGAGTTGCCACCTGAATGCTCTTGAGTTAGCTGCCATTTTCAGAAGAGCCTACATGTTTGCAATGATTTCAAAGTTGCTACAAAAATGAAACGATGGCTTTATAGGAAATCCCAAGTTACACACAGATGGCGCAGTGGGTCGCGATAGAAGGTAAAGCAGGCGCAAGATAACCCGCATCCATAAACCGATCAATCACGTTTGCTGTACGCGTTAATAAAAACCCAATCATATTAGGCCTTCGGCGGTAGCGTTCCCTTGTTGTTCGGTGGGCTTACACCCGTTTATTTCTTTTTCCTGCAAACTTTCGATGATGCCGTTTCTCTCATTAGTGCTTTATTTTGAAGATTCCGAATAAGCGAATGAAACAAAGCAACATCCTCTTCCTCCTCCCCGTTGCTCTCTTCTCTCCCTTGATCCTTTGCTCGCCTTGATCCTCCTGCGCAACGTTCCTGTTTTGTTTCCATTCGCTCACAGAGATGGCGCTCCGTCCGACAGATCTATGTCTACTATGTCCAGTAGTCTACTATGTTTAATATATCCTCCTTCCCATTCATGTTTTGCATATATTTCTTCTTGCCTCTTCATCTATCTCTCCTTCCTTAGATTTGCTTGTCATGTATGCTTGTCGTGTAAAAATATGCTTCACCGTAACCATAGTAATGACCTTTATTTCTGCGGTGGTAATTAGGTTTGATGAGAAGGGAACTTTACAAAATGTACAGCTTAGATGACGGAGAAGTCTGTTGAAATTGTAATTTGCTATCAAAATGCGATCGACCTTTCTTCTCTTTTTAATAACCTTCAATGATTACAACGTCCTTATTCAACAGGAAAGAAGATTAAATTTATTTCCAAATGACTTGCATCAATTCCACTTTTAAAAAAGGCTTGTCAAATAGTTGCCCCAATTTGAAAAAATCCTACTTGCTCTAGTACGCGAAATGACACCCAACGTATACGGAACAAAGAAGTCGTGTACGTTTTAGAATGCGTAACACACTTGAAAATTTTTTGTGATTTTCCTCGAGTCTTTCTCAACAAATCGTCGCTGCCAGAAGATATAAATGACGATATGAAGTGCCTCACTTGAGGCCGTATTACGCGCACAATAGCAGCGCGTCACTTTCCTGCAGGAAAACGCTTCACTAACACTGATATATGCGTCACCACGTATGGTTACAATTTTGAGGAGATGACGTTAGAGGAGCGGAAATGCTGCGGAGGGCCGTTTAAAAGGAAAGATGCATAAAATGACTAACAAGAACACTCAAAGAGATGGTAAGGAAGTTCAACCACAATTACCATATTTAAAATAGGAGCAGAAGCGGCATTTTCATTATAATATTCTCTAATGCGTATTACCTTCTAGTTAAATTCCCGCATTATCAGAATATACATCCATGTAAATGAGTTGGATAAAATATTTTATTTCAAATTGTGATTATTTTGATTATACGCGGAATTTTACAATAAAATATATAAAATTATCGGTCATCTATTACTAACATAAATGTCTTTCTGGAATTTTTTTATTAATGAACCTCAAGATCGTAAACGATGACTTCCATAATTTCGTACCGCCATAACCATACCTTAACGTGATATCTTTAAATATCTCGCTGGCGCCATTAAGAATCGAGTTTCAATATTTACGACATTGTAATTATAGCCCACATGAACAATTTTTCATGTAATTTTGGGAATAATTTTGAACGGGAAAAAATTCTGCTATGACTGGGAATCGAACCCGTGTCTTCCACTTGCCGGGCGGATATTCTACCATTGAAGTCAATTTCGATTCCCGGTCATAGTAGACTTTTTTCCTGTCAAAATTAATCCAAAAATTACAGCTTATGCCTATCTGCATAGGATCCATAGATCATATTATTCCATCAGTTACTTTCTCCTGTGTAAACAGATTTTCTCTTTCCTTCGCAAAAGCTTTATCTACATTTACATGTTGATCTACATTTCAAGAAAGTGGCGGGTGACAGAGAGTGTAATGGGAGGGCAATGTTCTCTAACAGGTTTGACTTTCCAGTAATGATCTGATATTGTTCAAGGGAAAAAGTCTCATTAACGTTCTGTTCTACAATCGATCTCAAATATTTTACCGACATTATCCTGTATACCTAGTATGTACGTCGTTGTTGCTTCAACTATTCATAAAACCTCCTCTGCTAACTTTTCAACCTGTTTCCTCAGAAACAACCTTGCGTTCTGTCTGCGATCCTCCAGAGATGCCTAGTTCAAATCCTTCAATATTGAGGTTACGCCTTGCTTATGGTCATCAGTGGCGGATACACCAGTAGGCAGAGTAGTCAAGTGCCTACGGGCGGGCGCCCTGCTTGAGTCGCTTGTTTTACATCATCACCTGCGGGGCTGTCTTATCTGAACTGGAGTCAATTCTTAAGAACTGATGGCGCGCATTTTCGAATATCTTACTACAACAGTCTTTCTGCCTTTATTTAATCTATGCGCTACTTTGAATAAAACATTGGGACATTTGAAAGTGGCGAGGAAGGAGGAGGAGGGGGGCAGACGGCGGCCGGTTGTCCACATGCTTAAAGGGCGACCTGGGGTCATAAATTTGTTTTACGAATCTAACTGATGTTGGACTCAAGTATGTGGCTCTTCTCATATTGATACCATATACATCTACATCTACATGGTACCCTAGGGTGACTAGACGTCCCGGAAATTCCGGGACTCTCCCGGATTTTGACGTCCCGTTGTCCCGATAAAGTTCTTCGGGACACCCATTTGTCCTGGATTTTTTGTTCCTGCCTTACGAAATCACCTCGCCACAAAAATTTCATAAATGTGTTTAATCGGAATCACATTATTTTGGAATATACAAAAATTTCTTATTGTAAGGTACACTAGGTTTTGGCACCTTATTCAGGTACACTGGGGCACTGAGTACCCCATGAAGAAAATATGTATTTAGCCATTAACTGTTAGCAAGCAAATGTGTTTATTACTTTCTCCATACGTAGTATAGGGGAAAGTATTGTTTTCATGAAAAAAATCTACTTCAAGATTTCAACGAAAATACACGTTTTGAGGTACTCTGGACACGTTTTGACCATTTTCTCGATGATGTGTGTGCGTGTGCGTGCGTGCGTGTGTGATAGCTTTTTGTGGGTGCTCTAACTCAAAAACTATTAATCAAATCAACGCGAAATTTTATATTTAACTTTTTAATAAAAGTCACAAGAACTGATTAGTTTTTGGTAAACATCGGTTAACCGAAAGTGGGTGTTTACTCTTGTCACTTATCAGTTATTTTGAGATATGTGCTTTAATATTTGATAAATATAAAAATGTATTGGAATAAACTTTGTAAGAAATTTAATTTTCTACAACCTTTGTTTGAAACATTTTCCCATATATTGCATTTTTTAAGAACTATCTTATATTTTTAGCTGCCACCACCACGCCACCTACCGAAGACTTGTTAAATATTGACGTTTAGTTACGTCTTAGTCACGCTCCTTTTTCTTTTCTTAATTGTTGGAGCTTTGTGGCTATATTCAATATCGGAAAGCTATGGTTTGAGTTTATTTCTGTTCTTTGTCAAGTCTAAAATTTTCTCGCCTTTTCTAAAAATATTCATTATTATGTAACCTATTTGGAATTTTTAGAAAAATTACAGGTATGGAGAAAGTCATGTGGTGGCCACATTAGATTTTTTTAAATTTATAAACAAAAGTGAAAAGAGACAGTTTTTGAAATTATTTAAAACATTTGTTGCAAATTATGTATATACGAAAGATTCCGGCAGGTAAAACTCCTGACATCTCTTGCAGCGTGCTGCAGTTTTGCAGTCGTTGCTGCGATCGCATAGCTGCATCTTCCACTCCTTGACTCCAAATTGATTGCATTACTCGTTGAAGCCTCTGGCAGTCGAAGTTGTAAAGCTATGGACTTACGGAGGGAAGTTCTCAAAGTTGTAATTTGGAGGCGTTCTTGGAGCTGGGGCCCGATCATAGTTTCTCCCAAGTTCAACAAGAAAGAATGCCTAGACAGCTTAGATTTGTCTTTCATGCCATTATTGTGTGACAAAATAACAAATGCACTGATAGCTGCAGGATTTAACAACACATAAAAGATAGCAAGAAGCCATATTCTAGTTTATCCACTCCGAGACGTAGACGGCTATATCGCCATCCGTGGCAAAAGTTTTAAGATCGATGCAATGTATAAAAACGTGTCTCAATGTTGCATTTTGTACTAATCTGATCGGTGGAGTTATAGTTTGCATCGGATTTGGAAATTACGGTGAATAATAAAGTTCACTGAAACAGGTTCGAAAAAAACATCCGATTCCGGTACACTGGGGTATTAAGTGCCCCAAAGACTCTACAGAAAGCACAAAAAGAGGGATGACAAACAAAAAAATTCTCAACATTATCTTTAAGTGACCCTAAAGGAACTCTAAATGTGACAAGTTAATATGCATAACCATCTCTCACTTACTCTCCTTGTTAGACGCAAAATTTAAATCCGTGGGGTATTCAGCGCCACAGTGTACCCTTTCCGGGTTAAGTCTTGTTACGATCCGTGGTATTCGTATTTTTCGGCATTGAAATTCAAGAGCAGACCACAGAGATGAAGAAATTGTGTGGCTTTTGGTTTGTGTTTCGGGCACATAATGCACATGAAGAAAGAATGTTTCGAAAATAAATTTTCTATGGTTTGACAAACAAAACAGCCTTGACGTTAAAACTATCAATACCATTATATTGTATGTTTAAATTAAATATGAATTTTCAAGTTTTTTTCCGATGATTAAAAATTATAAACATTTGAATGAGACAGGCGCGGTTTAAAAAAATTATTGAAAAACTATAAATTTATATAAAATTAAATAAGCCATATAGTGTTATTTTATCATCAATATATATGTTTAACTTTATTATTTGTTCTTGGTGCAATGCATTCAGTTCTACCTAACAGTTTTTACTCGCAGATTTGATTTTCCTGTTATGGTCTCGTATTGTTTTCGGAAAGAATGAGTCTCTATAACAGCGTTTCTCAACCTTTTTGATAACAAGGCCCACCTAAGCTATAGAAATTATCCGCGGCCCAACTAAAATACAAGAAAGTTTTCGCAGCCCATCTATTTATCAATAGGTGAATATATAAGCAAGAGAAAATTCTATATTCTTTATTAAAAGTAGCGGGTTTTATATAAAAACATTTTTTTAAATATTTAAATTGTCATTAGTTATTTATAACGTCTGATTTTTACAAAATATTAAGTTTTTGCTATACTTTTGTGACAGTTTTCTAATATTGTCAACAAATCTTAACTTGTTTTAAATTTTTGCGGCCCACCTCAACTCCTTTTGCGGCCCATCAGGAGGTCGCGGCTCACCGGTTGAGAAACACTGCTCTATAACGCTCCGTCCTACAGTCGATCTCACGTATCTTATCGTCATGATCGTTTCTGCCTATGTACGTTGAAGCCCCAATTATTCCCAATACATCCTCTGCTAGATATTCTGACCTGTATTTCTCTAGGTGCCTTAACCTTGAGCACAGTCTACAGCAGTGGTTCCCAAACTTTTTTGAGCCGCGGCACACTTTCAAAGATTAAGAGGGTTTCGCGGCACCCCAGCCTTGTGATAAGCTTTATATATTTTTAGATACGTATATTACAACCTTTGGACATACATTTGTTGATGCTACTGCATAATCAATTTATTAGAAGAGAAATTGCCCTAATTACCCACCAACACATACAAATCGTTAATTAATTTACTAAACCAAGTTTTTCACGGCATCCCTAAAAATCTACTGCGGCACACCAGTGTGCCACGGCACATAGTTTGAGAACCACTGGTCTACAGTATTCACCTGCGTTATCAGCTGCTTGGCAGAAAATATGGAATAATTTCAAAAAACACCTAAAATTTGGAAAATCGTCTTTGTCGAATAAATATTTACTTTTGTCAACGACATTAAAGTCAAGCGCCTGAGAGAGCGTAGCGTTTTACATCGTATCTGGAGTTCTTAAGCATTACCAATCGGTAATGCACATTGTTATGCTACAGCGCGGAACACATATTCCTTTAGGTTAGTTGCTAGCCATAACGACACATACAGCGAATTACTCGCTGGAAGAGTCGTTTCTAGGTTCTCAAGTAAGTACCAGACCTCGGCTTTTACTCGTCCCCCTCCCTCCTCCTTTCACCCTCCCCTTTCAACCTCCCCCTCTCTCCCTCCCCTCTCTCCCTCCCCCTCTCCCCCTCCCCCTCTCTCCCTCACCCTCTCTCCCTCCTCTCCCTCCCCCTTTCACCTTTCACCCTCCCCTCCGTCCCCACCTTTGTCGCTTCCTCCCGTTTCTCTCACGAGCAGAGAGCATGGTAGATGGAAATCGCGTAGGAATCTCGCAACTTCCTTGACCTTCCCTCCAGAGCAGCACACTCTCTCCCTCCCTCTACCTTTTGAACCTCTTCTTCAAACTCTCCTCTTCTCTCTTCAATCTTCACCTACGCTCGTAAACATTGTCCCCTTCACCGTAAATGCCGTCCCGTTGTTTCTCGCCAGCCACTTTAATTCTCCCTAGCAGAGATCCATTGTTCTCTCTCCTCATTCGCTCCTATCCATCTCCTTCGCTCTAATCCAGGAACGGAACCTTTTTTATGTGACGGGCCACATTAGAAGTCGCGAGTGGCTCGGCGGACCGGATGAGATTTTGTTACATTTGAACTCGCATAAGGGATTATGTAATTTTTAAAACTGTCAGATTTAAACAATTTTCTGCGTTGAAACTTCGCCGGATGAGGTTTTATGGCAACAGTTTTAATTGAAATATACAAAAATGTCTGCACAAAGTATCATAAGCAGTCTCTTCTCCAAAGCTTTGAGGGCCGAATACAACGATCTCGTGGCCCGGAGGCGGCACGCCTGTAATCTCTCCCTCTCGGTCACCCATCAGTGGACATTCCACTCCTCGAGCTCTCTCATCCCTCAGTCGCCCTGCGCGGTTTTATTCACATATTTGTATTTAACGTGTCCTTTCTTTGGTGGTTAGACCACTGATTGGGATCGCTTTCACTTATATTGGACCGAGCGTTGAAAAAATTTAACCTTTTAAAATGAGAATATTAGCCTCAAGTGAGATCGATTCGCTTTCGAGTGAGGAGTCGATCCACTCAAATTAACCGTGAAGGATTAAATCGAAAATCTGTCCGTTCAATTAACGGACGTCCGCCTACAAAAGTCCCCCTCCTCAACAAAGTGCATCCGTTTTCCTTTTTATCGGTGTATCATCATTGACGACTAGTTTTTCTAACCTTTTTATGGCTATTGGGGAAGCGTAGTTTATTTTTATTTCAGCCATGAGATAGGCTCGAAAATTTTGTTCTTGAATTCGACGGTTGTGCTCACTCCTTCCATTCGAGGCTGCTTTCTTGACGTCCTTAAGATAAATGTCGATATCATTCATTTGTTATCCGTCCGATAATTCTATTTCGTATCTCCACCGACAATTCTGTTTCTGTCGAATAAAAGTCTTCGCCTTGAGATAAATTCGATGAATTTCTTTAGTGTCAGTTTAACGCTCACAAATGCACCGTTTATAACATTTACTTTTAAAATTAATCTTTGGGAATTGCTCGCTCTCCTTTCCTCCAAGACCGCGCAAATTAAACGTTCCGTTCTTCGGAAGGGACGTTAAGCAGTTGGCCTCCTTGGTGCCTTTCGTAAAGAGTAGGCTAATGCCGGCACCGTTTATTACTACCACTCCTCTCCTCCAATGAAGGTCTTCACCTATGCCTCCGGAATAAATGTAAAACAAAAAAGTTTTCACATCCGTCGCATTGAAAAACTTACCAATTAGTGTCATTACCTCTATGAAAACGTTAGGTAAAGTATCGATATTAAATACCCCATTGTTGCCGTTATTTTCCACAGTCTCTTCGCCTCGCCTCCATCCACCACTTCTCTCTCCCTCCTTGCCTTTCTTTTTATTCACATCTTCCACCTCTTTCGTCTCTCCTCGCCTTCTCCGCCACACCCTTCCTTTCTCACTGTCCTCACTCTCTTCCCTCCTGACCCTCAACAATACCGCATTATTAACCCTTCTCAAACCACGCACGCGTGCGCGCACCTGTAACATCCACTCGTCTCACGCATTCTGAACCTCTCGCGATTCCTCCTCTCCCTCCTTCGCCTGCCTCCGCTCCCTCCCGTTCCTCCCTCCCCTTCCTCATACCCCGCCCTCCCCCTTCCCCTTACTCCCTCTCCCTGCTCCTCCTCCCTCCCTACCCCTTTCCCTCCTCCGCCATGGGAACTCTCATCTCCTCCCGTGGACGTATCCTTTCCTCGACTAGTCCGCCATTTGACGTGTACGAAAGCCGCCCTCGCTTCGAGGGTCCGCAGGTTCGACCTTTGGCCCTTGCGATTCTATTCCCTCGGCGGCTCGAAGGCGTTCGTCTGTGGTGTTGACCGAGTCACTCGGAGGCCCTTCCGCCGCCCCCTTCCCCTTCGTCCAACCGGTTCCAACTCTTCGTCTGGGGATCTTCGGTGCCGTTCCGGACTCCTCCCCTTCTCTCCCTCTCTCCCCTTTATCCCTCCTTCCCCCACATGCATCGGCATCCCTCAATATATCCAGATGGCATCCACAGATTAGTCTGGAATGCATTCGGAGGTCGGCGGTTGAATACCCTTGGAAGAACAAGAAACTGCAAAACGCGCGGAGTCGAGTGGCTCTCTCGAAAGGTTTCACGGGATTTTTAAATGGCGCCTCGAAAAAGGGACGCGCCCGTCTTTAATAACCTTAGCTGTGCGATTCGTCCAAGATTGCGGTGGATTGGCAATAGGCCTTTTATCGGGCCTGGAGGGCCTTTCGGTTAGTGCAGCGTGCTTCAGCGCCATCCCGCAACCAACGATGATACTTCATTCATCGAGGCCATTGATTCGACGATTGCCTCTTATCTGATCAAGTTCTTCTACTAGGGCAGGGGTGGGCAAACCACGGCCCGCGGGCCGCATGTGGTCCATGAGGGCATTTTATGTGCCCCGCGATGGCATTATCAAAACGAACAGTAATAAAATACAGATGATTTCATATTTTTAGCTTACAATTATGGCCGGAAAACCTTTTGCAGTGATGTTATAGGGATAACATTATTTATTATTGATTTTCACTAACAGGATCCGTCACATTATCTCAAATCACTTCCGATGTGAACCCTTAACATTTCCCGCCGAAGCATTTTTATCTGTTTATGCGGCCCGTCATGTAAAAAGTTTGCCCACCCCTGTACCAGGGTGTGGACAGCCAGTGAGAGTGGGAACATCTCTGTATATTATCAGCATTAATGGCAAGAAGATAAAAATCGCACATCTACGAATTCATTATCCAATAAAAAAAGGCATCGTTCCAAAACCAAAAGATTATCTTGGCATATCCTGTAGCCGTAATAGACACAGGATGATGATGACGCTAATCGTCGTCGTGTCCGAATAAAATAGTGGAAAATTACAAGATTTTTATTTAATAATCAATATGGAATTATTCCACCACATCACGCCTTCAACGGTTGAATTAAGACATAGGAGTTTAATTGCTCGATTATATTAGATATTCTAAACCTTTTGGCAAGAGTGTCCAACAGTACAACATTTTTTTCACGGCCCACCATAAATCACATTTACGTTAGATGGAAGCTTTCATCGGTTTCATTTTTTAAATTTTATTTAATGCCAAAGATCAGTTAAATTGACCAAGGCGCAGTGTACATATTTTCAATGAAATACTTAAGTCATGGCGT
Organism: Tanypteryx hageni; assembly: GCA_028673005.1. Taxonomy (NCBI): domain Eukaryota; kingdom Metazoa; phylum Arthropoda; class Insecta; order Odonata; family Petaluridae; genus Tanypteryx; species Tanypteryx hageni. The sequence goes on from CM054113.1 coordinate 227,322,911, forward strand.
TTATGTATCAATAGCTTGCGACTAGTCATACGCAACTTCGGGAAATAACCCGTTTGTGTAACCGCAGGCCGTTAACTCTAAAAAAATGGGTTTTCAGTTAAATTTGAGCCGCCATAACATGCACTTACCCAGAAATTTACTTCGAGACTGAAAACCAATTTCCAGCAATTGATTAAAATAAAAGTCCTAATCAAATAATATAAACTTTTATAACGTTTTTAGTTCTCCTAACTCAACGCAGCAAGTGTCAGCGTAGCAAGAGGCAACGCATCAAGTTTGTAGCGTGGCGAATGTCTGTACACCGGGGAAGGGGAGGAGGAGGGGTTCCGAAATCCCCGGACCCTACCCTGGGTACGTCCTTGCGCCGGAAGACGCTCGAAAAGCGTCATTTTTTCCTGGGGATTCCGTCGTCCGTAATAACCCAAAGTATAAAGCTGGTCCCACACCACTCGCAAGTATTTACGTGGTGAATTTGTGAATACTCGCGAGTGGTGTGGGACTGGAATACTCGGACAACCTTGTAAATACTTTCCTCGTATTCGTAATCGCCTTTTTCCCGTCGGTTGTCGGTAAATTTACCGCGAGTCAAAGGAAAATAAACTCGTGTTTACTCTTTTCTGCACCCGTAGTAGTAGCTCACATACCACTCAGGAATAGAGTTGGGGAGTATTTGCAGTCACTGCTATTTTGTCACAGTGACTAACGGGGAAATGTGACCGGTAAAAGGCATGCGCGGGAAATAACAGGTATGGAAGTCACAGCCAGTCACAGATTCAGTCACCGCCGGTCACAGATTCAGTCACCGCGTCACAGATTCAGTCACCGCGGGCTCGGTGGAACAGAAGTGGCGCAGTCAGTCCCTAGTCCCACTCCCACCCACCCGAGTCCTAACTTGGTCCCAACGGCCGAGACGAACTGCGTAGAGGGAGGCGATGTAGGTACTGTTTATATTTTCTGTGATGTCTCTACTCTTGAGATGATTTTTTTTTCTATTCGTCAACACTTGAGACCTATATGGAAAGGGGTAGAAAGGGTCTTCGGGCATGGGCTAGTGCTTGGTTCCGCATTTCTTGAGAGAGAGAGAGAAACACTTATGACATCCTTGCACAAACAAGCCCATTCAAAGATATTTACGAAAGTATTATGTAATTCAGAACGTAATGTTATATTGTAATTTTGTTGTGTTTCTCTATATAAAAATGATTTCAAACGACGCCATATATGGAGGGGGCCTGAGTTTTTGTGACTAATTATGACGACGGAGGGAGGGGGAGGTCAAAAATCCCCTCCCCTCAGTGAAGTACCGGTAACTCTTGTTCAACGAACGTTCGTTGAACGAATGTTCGCTTTAACGACTGAATTGAATTTTATGGCTTTACTTTTCGCCGAAAATTCTGTTTGCTTTAACGAACTAAATAACATGTATTCAACTCAGATCGAAGAAACTCGGATGTTTGCGAAAGCTCTTGGGGTCACAAAGACCCATTGATTCTTCGTGTGTCCACGTTATCACGCATTTTTCCTATCGCCTGTATTTCTTGCGAGGCTTAATATGACATCACCAGACGCTGTTTTTCACTCAAAATATATTTACAAATTAAGGAAGTTAAGTACAGTAGAGTCCCGATAATCCGACTTTCGATTGTCCGACATTCCGCGTAATCCGACATAGCCATAGGCAGCTCAATATCTGTGGCGAAAAATTATCGGCAAATTCGGACGAATTTTTTTACTTTAAAGCGAAATTTCTTTATCTCATTGACAAGGAAGGATTGTTAGGTGAGCAGGTATATAACTGCGATGAGACAGGCTTAAACTATAAAATGCTGCCTTTAAAAACTTGACCTTCTCGTGCTGAAGCTCCAGCTCCTGGGTATAAACGAATTAAAGAAAGAGTGACGATTCTAGCCTGTAGTAACGTTACTGGCAACCACAAATTAAAACTCGTACTTATTGGAAAGGCCAAAAAATCACGGGCTTTCAAAAACCCAGCTCCTACTGTTCTACCACTTTTGTATAAGTACTGCTACTGATGTCATATTATTGAAATGCTGGCGCGACCTCGCCGCAAGGAAGAGAAGCAAAGCCTGGAAACAAACCTCAATTACTCAATTTTTTAAACAATAACTTTAACATCAAATAATAGTTTTGTGCTCTATTATGTTAGTTGTACTGTAGAATAATGATTAATAAACGTGATTTCGTACTTATGTTTCACTTCAAATTTTTGTTTCGTTTCGCCCTGTTATTTTTCGTATAGTCCGACATTTTCGGTAATCCGACGAGACTCGACTGTAGTAACTTACTGCTTAACAAAATATTTTCTATAGTCATGTATTTAAAGTTTAAAAAATTGTTCTTAGTACGTAATTTTGGTGATATCATATATATAGGTATATAATATAATTCTTTTGGTACCATGTTGTGTTCATTAAAAAAAAATTAATTTATGTCATATTATATAATTATTATCTGAAATGTACCTAATTTTCTACAATTTAATTTTTTTAATTTTCTCGCTAGCTAGCTTCACTAGCCACTGTTTTAATAAATACTACCTACCACCAGGCTACCAAGTAAGTACTCGTTATTGGCCGTTACTTGGTTTGATAGAGTTATCACTGTCACCAGCTCCACCAGCACAAGGTTAATACAATGAAAAAGTCACCGGTGATTCAAGTAACAGGTACGAGTCACAGGTATTTGTTTGTCACTGTGACAAAAAAGTCACAGTTCCCAACTCTACTCGGGAATCCTCGGCATTCCTCGTGTCTACTTGCGAAGCATCGAGACCCCTACCAGTTTTGAGTTTAAAGGAATCAGAGAAAATAATAGTTTGTAAAGAATCATTCAGGAGCACTGCAAGGGGTTCAGTAATTACATCAATTATTTGTTTAGGAAGAAGGTTATTAGGTATGCCATACACATCCTTGTAGAAAGAATTCTTCATACGATGTACGATTTTTTTAACCTCAACCTGCAATTTGGCAATATTCTTGCAATCATCCACACTCTATCGTCTATTGTAACTCATATACTGTCTTGATTATCGAAATAATCATGAATCTAGGGTTTCGATTCTAAATTCTGATTACTATCCTGAAGAATTAAGTATTTTATTGTATATAAGAACAAATGTGATTTCTTAAAAACACACCACAACCTACATTTGAGGAGTCAGAGTAAGAAACTTAATACTTAACCAAGACATAATCTCAAGAAGTAATAATAACTGTTAAAAATATGTTTTTAGTTAGCAAAATGAGGCAGAAGAGAGCTTCAAAATTCCAGTGCATGATTGTTGATGATCAGATTTTCGAACGGCTCACTTTCTTTAAATCTTCCACTCAAAACATAGATAGTTAGTTTCTGGAAAATTCTCAAAAATTCGTTAAAACAGCTGTGACAGAGGACTTTGCCTCCTGTTCACTATTCATTTCTGAAGCGTCTGCATCGATACACAGCCAGTGAACGAATGATGTGGGATAGTGAACGGATGACGAGGCGAGTATACGGCAGGATGCACGAGGTTTCACGAGGAGAAGAGTTACAAGTATGCACGAGTGGTGTGGGAGGTCTGACTCGGCATTGGTCATTTACTCGTACATACTCGCTATCGTGAATACTCGTGAGTGGTGTGGGACCGGCTTAACGCGTATTCGAGAGGAATGCGAACGGAGCGTTGTTTTTATTGCTAGGAGACGCGGTCTCTCGACTTTCTCTCGAATCTCTCTCCTCCGCCTCCCTCTCACCACTCCAAGTGAGCCCTGCCACACCCCATCCCCCTCCCTACCCCGTTCCCCTCCCTACCCCGTTCCCCTCCCTACCCTGTTCCCCTCCCTACCCCCTTCCACTCCCTACCCCCTTCCACTCCCTACCCCCTTCCACTCCCTACCCCCTTCCCCTCCCTCCCCCGCTTTCCCTCCCTCCCCCTTCCCCTCCCACCCCCCTTCCCCTTCCTCCCCCTCCCCCTTTCTCCTCCATCCCCCTTCCCCCTATCCCTCCCTCCCCCTTCCCCTCCCTATCCCATTCCCTTCCCTATCCCCCTCCCCTCCCTGTCCCCTTCCCCTCCCCACCCCCTTCCCCTCCCTTCCCCCTTCCCCTCCCTACCTCCTTCCCCTCAACCATATTCCACTCCCCTTTCCTTCCCCTCTCTCCTCCCCATCGCAGCCCCTCCCTCCGATTCACTTTCCCTTTCCACCCGCGCATCATCACGGCCTAGCAGTCATCAAAATGAATTCTCTCGTAAGTAATTATACGCTAATTAATCAATTTGTTCGCTAATCAAACGAATGGCCACGACTTATACTATATGCCCGTGGCTCTCTAATCCATTGGATACACGTCGAAATTACGGTTGACAGATCATCTCGACCGGGACTCAATTTGTTTCGTTCTTTTCTACTTAGATTTTCATATTATATCCGAAAAATCAAATAAAACTGACGAGCAATTGCAACTTTTGCTTGCATCAAGAAGGCACGAAACTTGTTGGGAGGCAGCTGTTCTCCGTATATACGAATTCCTTGTCCTATGAAAGGAATAGGTTGTCTCTCTATTTTGAAGACTAGATTCGCACATATCTCGGCATAAACCACCAAGACATTATAATTATTTGTTATTTCAACGACCAGGTTTGTGCAGAATGTAGCGAAGAGTAAGTACGACACGGATTTAACGATGGTTCGAAATAGCAGTTTTGGTTCGAGTGATTTCGAGGAGGAAGTGGAATTTTAGCGAATCACAATAAATCCGAGCAGAAAGAAGCCCTTCAAAATTTTCGGGTGAAGGGAAGTGAGAAAAGATACGTAGGTCTTCGCTTCTAGTAAGTGCTGGTCGTTCTTCGTTTCATATTTTCGTTAATGTATATTTACACGTACTTATCGAAATATTTTGTATATATTTGAAAACGGTCATCTAAATTATTCATAACTCCAGTTCCGCTGTTCACAAAATACCCAATCTACGGTAGGAAGTGATATATGTAAACATCATATTGAACACTAATTCATATGAATATATGTGAGGAGTCGGCAGCGCCGACTGTCCTTCGGCCGGGGGCCGGATAACGATATACTGTATCGGAAGCTATTCAGTCTGGCGAAAATCAAGTCCAAAAAACTTTTAGCGTTAAAATTTCAACATTTATGGTTTTATGACCATAGTTTTAATAAGCACATATTAACTTGTCAGTATTTAAAAAAAGGTTGAGCACTACATAAATATGATTATGTTAAAATAAATGAACTCAAGTTTCGTAAAATTAAAAAGGAGGAAGAACACCCGTACACTCTTAGAGATGCGTAAGTTTACAGGGCGTTACTCCTTTCCAGGGATACAACTGTTGGATCCCTAGAGAGGAATAACGTTCCGCAAACCTACTCGTGTCTTTAAGAGTGTCGAGACCCTCCCCGGGTTACGCAATACTCAACTTAACGCAAATTCGACTTGACATAAAAATTTTAAAATCTGAAAATTACAAGTTGCGGAAATTTGCTTACAAGACAAAACAAAACGTTTCAGGCTAAAAGATCAAATGTCGAATGAGGTTTACACACGTCAATTTATTTACAAAACTATACCTAACACTTATTTTACAGAATATTAAATGGCTAGAGAAATTTAATTACAGTATTCAATACGGAATCGTAAATTTCGTTGCATATCGTTGGGCATTGTTGCGTATCGCGGCCGCCTTCCTCGCTTAGCGTCGGTATGTTCCCCAGCGTCTTCATCTCCTGTTGTGCTGATTGCGCGTAGCACGTGTTTTTTCGCAAAATACGTAACTTTTGCCCCCGCAATCATAGTTGATAAGCGTAAAATTCATTCTAAAGACCCTAGTGCAACGAAGAAGAGACAAGATTACGCTCGAGGAGTAGAGTAGACCGGTAGAGTACCATCAAAAGTACATAATACGTATTTATGGCAATTTCCAACAAAGGTAAATTTCGACTTACGTAAGGGTTCGGGTGCGCAAACCCTTACGTAAGTCGGGGATTGTCTGTATTAGTATTCTTCCTCCTTAATTTTACGGCATCTAAAGCTCATCTATTTCAACATTAATTGCCCGTATTATATTTTTAACGACAGGTTCTTCATCATAGCTTTGCAGGTCGCACAAGATTCCCTTAAGGACCGCGGCCTGTTGGCTGCCGACTCCTGGTACAGTGAACTAGTATTTATAAAATCAGGACTCATTTAACGAAACAAAAAGAGTCATTTCCGGCGATTTCAGCAATGAATTTATTCTTGCCTCTAAAATGACGCGAATGTGAATTTTAGCTCTAGATTGAAAATCGCTTATCGCTTATTCTTTCTTATTTTCCTATACGATAGCCTGAAGCGGGAGCGATACAAGCCGACGGAGTACAGTCTTGACCGCTTAGGCCTGCGCTCACAGGAGCACATTCCGTAGGTGTGTATAACCCGTTTTTGTCTACGCGCGGTTGGAGATACAGTGGAATAGTTCACACGTCGTGCGCGCTTAAAAACTAGCGGGCGTGTGTACTTCCTAAGCACATGCGCATGATAATCCATGTTCTGACGAGTCCATTTTTAACGCGCGTTTCTGTTTGTAACCTACAAACTACCATAGCAATAATTGTCAAAATTGGTTTATTTCCTGCCTTTCAAAACTTGCTGTACATATAGAGTTATTACTATTTACAAGACCCTGCCTGATAAAGAATAAAGTCACCCGAAAATTCCCTGTCGAATCGAAGAAGAAGAGATCGCCATCAATGAAAGACGTGCCACAACATATTCGCTAGGTCAGAGAAGGTTTTATCTGCAAGTATATATTCTCAAATGAAAAGTCTGACTGTAATTTTCTCTGCAAGTTAATTACGTGGCTGAAACAACTCATACAACGCAGTCTATATTTTTTGAGAATGGCTTTTAAAATTTTGTAGCCTAACTTGGTGTTAGACAACATCTACGTTACATGATATCCTGAAAGTCACCTTATTGTTGGACGGCAGGCAGTGCACCAAAACTTCATAGTTTTCTACGTTATCTTTTCCTATTATGTTCTATGATCGTCCTAGAGAAAAACAATCCTCTATATCGACCCGTCCTACAATCGATCTCGCGTATCTTATCCTCGCCTTCATGTCTTTCGAGATATGTCTGGCTTCTGATAAGATCTACGATCTTTTCGCTAACCCCTCCGACCTATATTTTTCCTAGCCTGCAGTCTGCGTGCCATTTCACATTTTCTATTAATGACGTTACGTTTTGTTTACTATCGTAATTTCTCTTAAGATAAAAGAAGAGCTCAAGATATTTACTCGACTAGTCAATTCTCATTAAAAAAAAACTTTTTTGTGTGGTTCAAAATGGAACGTATGACGCGAATTTTGAATTACAGAATTAAAACTGGACGTGACTTGAATTTGAATCCATTACATAATGTACCCACCCGACGTGATATCTCCAGAATCCTAAGCACTATTTTAAGGAATGTGTATAATCTGTTTTTGTTTTTTTTTTCCTGGATAGTTTGTCTACTACCCGGAAATAAATAAAACAGATTAAAACTGGTAATACGGCTCGCGACTCGTGTTCCCGCAACAAAAGCTCGCACAGAAATTTACGTAAAAAACTAACGCGCGATCGCCCTGAGAACGGTCGTTACTACTCCAATGTATTTCCGAACGCGCGTTGACAAAACCGGTTATACGCGCGTACAAAATACGCTCGCGCGAAGCGGGCGTAAAAGTGTTTTGAAGGAAGACAACGCATCATGCATGGACTTCTTCCTCTTGCCCTTAGCACCCCTCGTCTCTCCCTGTCCCTCTCCCCTCCCTCACCTACAAGCCCTTACCAGCCACCTCCCTCCCTCCCTCCTCATGTCCCACCCGCCGACTCTGTCTCCCTTCCTTCGCGATATTCTTTTTTTCCCCTCCCGCGCCCTCTTTCCAGTGTTGCCAGAGCCTTCATCCTTGTGCCGCACGTGCTGCCTATACCTCGGCTAATGGAGGCGAGCCGACCCCAACCTGCCTTCCCTTCTCTCTACATCCCTCACCCAGACTTGATCCTTTTCCCCTCTTTTCTTCAATTCTTTCGCTGCTTCCCCTCTCCATTCCCAGCATGCTCTTTTCTTCTCTCCTTGCTCTCTCCTTCCTCCTCCCCGCCATCCTCTATTGGCCCCTATTACAAAACTTCTCACGGGAACTTTACCTAGATCCTTTCCAGTTGTCGGAGTGGATGGCGATCGTGTATGTACTGCAGTGGTTTTCGGCTGGAGGGCCACATAGCACATTTCAGCGCGCATCGCGAGCCACACGCGGGAGTAAATGCAGCTTGAGAATAATTTAAGGAAACAATGGTTTTTGGGAGTCGGTTTCACATGGTTTGTTTTAAATTTATTAATCCATTCTTTTGATATAGGAAAAGAACAACTGTATTGTTTTTTGTAATTTTATTTCCACTTAACGTTTAATTTTGTCTTTAACTGTGTAAGCCTTAACTGATGGCGGCCCGGATGAAAACACTCAGCGGGGCGGATGTGGCCGGCGGGCAGTAGTTTGGGCAGGACTGGCGCTCTTTAACTCCAAGAGGCAAATATAGCAAGTCATTTAACATATGAATCGCCTCTAAAAAGAATCATATTGTTTAACTTTTGACGCGTTCCGAAAAGACAATAAAATGAATAGTGGGACACTGCGTCCAGAAAATAAAACATTCGGCGAGTTTCTAGATTAAAAAAAGGCAGTGACGCTCCATAGCAAATGACAGAATGGGCGACGCTTAACGATAGACTCATTAGCAATAATCTCTTTGCCCTCCACACCATACAATACCATCGTATTACCATTGGTGAGGATTTTGCATTATCAAGAATCCCACATGGTTCTAACGAACTCACGTAAAGGGTTATACACCAATAGAGGATGAATACATAAATTTAAGCGGCGAAATAGGAGCCCTTAATGCTAATGGATGCGTTGTTGATTCTATTACGTATTAGAAAATAATGGAAGGATCATTTGTTGGTAAGGGTGGCGTATTCCCATATACTATGACCGAGCAACAGATTTAACGTAGCCAACTAAAGTTCCCAAAATATTTTTTCTGCTTGCATCTAGCATCAAAGTAATTTTTAATATATATATCGTAAGTTCTAGGTTATTACGTTTTTTATGGTAATATATTTAGTCTCAATTTCGCCCTAAATAAAGTCGTTTGTCTGTCTCTGTCTATAACATACAAGAAACTGTTATTGTCCCAAAGAATACTTTCACACTATTCAAAGACGACTCATATGTTCATCGCAAGTTGACCCCAATGTTTTGTTTTGCACATTGTATTGCGATTGTTATTGGTTTGAATTTGGCTCGATTGAGTTGGTTCTGTTTCATTCAGCAAAAAATATATGTAAATAAAATTTTCAGTGCTAATAACAAGTTAAAAGGCTATTTATATCTTGTTTTTTGCATTCAAGTCATTCGTATGTGTTTAGCCTACCGAAAATGATTTCATAGCCGAAATGTGCTTGTCAGACGCCTTCGAGTATTTTGAGTATTAGTGAATGACCAGTTCGGTTGTGAGATAGCTGTCAGCAATCCCTGTGACACATCCCTCTTATATGTTAACCCTTAAAACCCCATCTCTCCCGCTCTCACATGGACGTCTGCAATATTGAGCTGTTTCTGTTGATAAATGTTTTCCGTAAGAGTTCGGATGAAAATGTAGTTTTCAGGCCATATGTTTCTGTAAGTATGCCGTTTTGGGCGACTTCTTTACGAATGTATCTGAATATGTATGCAGCAACACATAAAGGTCTCACGAATAAATGAGACATTTCACTTCAGCGAATGCGTGTATTTTTCAGGCCAGAACTAGTCCATCGAACGATATTACGGTTAAAAGCGTTCTTTTAAGATAAATACGCGACAGGTAATTTATTGCCTATAATATGATCCGAATCGTGAGAAACTGTTTGCATTATTTCTTAGGTTCTTCAGTTCATAATTTCCGGGGCCTAACGAAATCATGGAACCCTAAATCCGGTTTGTACTTTTTAGCAGCTACCGCCACTAATGTAACTGCAAAGAAAATGATAGTTTGATAAATACGACTTGAGGACAGTTACTTAAGTTCCATTTTGTGCACGATGCGTGATGACTGATGGAGTCTACTTTAAAATGCTGGATTTCAGGCGAGATATAACAGGATAAATAACACTATTATGACTTTTACGAAAAGATTTTTCTCTTGTAACTAGCATCTTAAAATGTTGGTGACATAAAAAGCGACATTTAAATCGTCACTTTGAACAGGCACCATATCATTAACCTGTCACCAAATTCATAACATTGATCAGATTGATTTTTTTGTCTTCGAATAAATAATTTTGCTCGTGGATGCTGCGGTTTTATTTTGGACGAATAAACATAGAGAGTTCTTATCTAAATTGATTTTATTAGAGATCGATAGTTATCTGTTGTTGCGTGTATTTTACTCATTATTTTTGAACGAAAGAACCAGCTGGTCGTTTGTATTCGATACCCTTAAGTAATTTTTCTCGCAAGTAATATATTTACAATTGAATAATGACTTTGACACTCAATTTTTCAGTTAGATGTCTTTCCCCATTACCTAATTATGCCAGCCACTTAATTTTTTTTTCGATTTTTAGAACCTCTCCTTCTGGACAGCTGATTCGAAACTCCCCCATCTCTCTTTCCTTTCCTTTCATGGCGCCACTTGGCGACCTCCATCGCCCTCTTAAGAACCTGCCCTGACCACTCTTTTCTTATTATGATGCCTTCTAAAACTCATATTCTTCACTCAACGATAAATTCCGTGGTAATGTGCCGACTAAATTTCTCCCTCTTCCGCGGCAACCGCGCCGCCAATAACACAAGCGTCATTATTCTACCATCTGTATTTCTGGCCACTTATTATCCCGACTTTTCCTTCGCTACAACCGCATCATCGCTTCTTTCTTTGTTTTTCGGTTTATCGTCGCCAAGGTTTTCTTTCGTTTCGGCGCGAGAAACTTTTTGGCTCCGTCGTCGTTCTCAATCCTCGCGACCGTCTCCATCTCCCGGGACTCGCTCCACATCCCTTTCTCCTAAAGCACCCTTTCTGTCATGACCCCTTCTCCTCCGCAAAAGGACGCCGCTTCCAAGCATCAAGAGATTCGATGGGTGATAGCGGCCAATCCCACATCCCCTCTCGAAGGGCACTGAGTATCTGTTCCTTCGCATCCTCGCCCCAACCCCCTACTCCCCTTAGCAACCCCTCCACAAACACCCTCTCTCTCTCTCCAAGGGCATCTCCCCCCTCCCTCGTCTCCTAACGACTCCCACACCCTGCACCGCGCTCCTCGATCTCGTCCTCTCTGTCACCCCCCAACCTCCCTTCAACCCTCACCCCCCTCCCCGCCCCTCACCCCTCCCCACCACTCACCCCCTTTCCTACACCTCACCCCCTCTCCTCCCCCACATCCCTATCCCCCCAATCACCCCAATCCCCTCCCCCTCCCCTCATCCCCTCCCCAATCACCCCCATCCCCTCACCCCCATCCCCTCACCCCCATCCCCTCACCCTCCCCATCCCCTCCCCCTCTCCCATCCCCCCTCCATCACCTCACCCCATCCCCTCACCTTCCCCCATCCCCTCACCTTCCCCCATCCCCTCACTTTCCTCCATCCTCTCACCCTCCCCATCCCCTCACCCTCCCCCAATCCCTCACTTTCCCCATCTCCCCCTCACCTCCTCCGCCTCCCTCTCATTCCTTCCCTACCTTGGGTCTTGTAAATCGCTGAAGTAAATAATGAAACGCCGAGAGAAGGCCCGCGGACCGGTCGACTGCCTTTGGAAAAAAAGGAAGAGTAAATTCCTTGCGCAAAGGGTTATTCTTCTCATTTTATCCCAGAGTCGCTTCAATCCGATTAATAAGCTCGTTCGCCAACCCCTTTCCCTCTTTTCTGCGCGAGCGAATTATCCACCAATCCGACTGTCGCTGTCTTGGACGAGACTTCAAAAAAGATCTCGATACTGGAATGATGGCTCCTCTGACCCTTCCGAGTTTAATGTATAAGTTTTAATGTGAAATATATACGAGTTTTGATTGATGCATTCGACTGGATTGCTCTCCTCTAGAACAGAGGTCGGCAACCTATGGTACGTTAATTCAAGGAATAATTACAAAACAAAATTTAAAAATAATTTTATTTTTTAATTGTATTCGGTACCGAAACTTTTCCGCGCCATATCCTGGAGGTATCCGATAATATTGGAATTCCAAGAAGTGGCGGAGCTCCAACGTTCATAACTTTTGTTTTCCTATATTTCGCTGCAATGAAATTTGTGAAAAATTACATTTTCCACAGATCCTTTTAAGCAGAATTTTTACTCACATTTATACGTATCTCTCATTTGTACAGTCACATGGACCTGTGAGGACCGCTCCTAGATAACTCTAGGGTCTTACAGTGTTTGGATAGTCTAACAATTGATGGAAGAAACAGGTTGTTCATTTGTTGTTCTCTCCGTAAACCTGGGCGTCGTTTGCATTTTTATTTTAATGCGAATCTGGTTATACAAACACTTTATGGATGAACATTAACAAAATTCTTCTGCAAATATTCCTATCATTCTAGCATTTTAGAAAAATATAATATTATGAAAATGGTATACTATTTATAATCTCAGCATAACTTTAAATATATACCAAGCAGGACCTTTTATTAATTCTAGATTGAGGCCCTATCCATGGCAGTGGTTGGGACAAATAGCTTGGTGCTCCTACAAATAAAATTGTTGCACGCACAGCTGATCAAAAATATTGATTATTAGTTAGTTTGAAAAACTATCATCAGATTTTCATTAACTTTTCCATCGCCGTTGCTGGAAATTGGAGAACATTTATAGAGAGTGTTGACTAAAAGAGTTGATCCAATGTTTATAGCCATAGTTACTGTCTGTTATCTTCTTATCAGAGAAGACGGAATCATGTTTCAAGCGTTAGTTGTAAGCGCCGAAAGTATTTTCAATTATTACAGCGATGGCCAGAACTTTCTCGTACTTCATCCGTCCGAGTTGGAAAATTCCTTGCTACAATAAAGCAAATTCATTTTAAAATGGGATTCCGAACGGATTGCGATTGTCTATTGTTTTGTATCTGAACCCAGGAGATTTCTCGTTTTAAAGGAGAAAACTTTTCGATGCAAGTGAGAGTGCCGGAAAGACGTCGCTGGTTTTTTCCTCCATATTTTCAGTTTACCAGCTGTTGTGTGGGAGGCGATGGCTCTCGCCATAGTCTGTCTCCTCCGCTCGCCCAGCACCAAGTGGAGTGGGGCGCGGAGAGGAGCGGGAGGGAAGAGAGAAAGAGCAGGTTTTAATCCGCCTCCTTCCCGACCTTCCACTTGTCTGCCTCACAGGTTGCGGTGTCGGAGTAGTCAAGCGACGCAACACGGACCAGAAATGAGAGAGAGATAGAGGGTTAACGGTTTCTTAAAAGAAAATGCTATCTTCTCTTTCTCTCTCTTCTTCTTTCCGCTCTCCTTTCATTCGCTCTGTCGTCCCTCGGAAACCCTTTCTCGATTCGCACGAAAGGGTTTTATTCCAAGTTAACGTCGTTATTGTCGAAGATCGAGGGATTGGCGGAAGGAATCCAACGTGCGTTTTGGCACACGTTAGTACCACTTATAAGGATATAATAACAAGAATCGCACAATGCTATTGAATCCTGGGCAATTTTGATATATTCTCTTCCTCGAAAGGTCTCCTTCCCCCACGGACGCGAAATTTCGGAAAACGACAATTCATGTACTTTTCTCAATAACAAAGGCGCAAAAAATGGGAAAATGAACTCGAATGATCGGAAGCTACAAATTATCGAGATTTCACGTTGTGGAAGTTAAATTCTTATTCAAATTCTCTACAAGAAGATATATTCTATTTTTTGCAGAGGCAGTCATCACAAGTGCATCTCACTTCATTTTTCCTCTCTTTCCTCCAGTTCTCCTGTATTGGCCGTTTATTTTCTTCATTGCGTTCTCTTTCGAGATTACTCCCGTAACTTAGCCTCGCTCCTTACCTTGCACCTTTTCTACTCCTTCGGCCCTCTCAACCCTATCCTCCCACCTCTCGGCTAACCGCACTCTCTAATTTCCCATTCCTCCTACATGAGTTACAGTCACCATAGAGCTCTAGGCCTTCCCATCCCATTTCTTCCCCAGATCGCGTCCTTTGGTTCACTGGTCCTCAGCCTTTTCAATTCTCATCAAACTGAAATGTTGTCCTATCATGGTGAAATCGCCACAGATTGACTATTTAATATTTCAAAATTCCGTATCCCACTGCGATGCTTAAGAGCTCCATTGGTTGAGAAGCGCTGCTTTGACTCGACCTATCACCATGCACAACGCTCTTCAGTCGATACTTTGTCGATACATCCTTCAATTGGAAAATTACCGCGCGTTTCACTGTAGGAGTTGAACGCTTTTCTTCGTTCTGACATCTAGAGCGAATCCGTCCGACGGCGTCAGATGTATTTCGCGATCACTTATGAATTCTTGAGCGACACAAATAAGCGCCAAAATTTCCTTCTACCTTCGGTAACAGATGTACAAACAAGGCTGGTCTCGTTTTGGAAACAATATTTTATGTATGGTTTGATTTTTGTAAGCCGCACTATGTTTATTTCATTAAATCTATATTTTCTATTTCATTCTCTCACCTTAAATTAACGGGTCTTTTTTCGTGTGGCCATTCTGACTTTCATGAGCCAAGGCCGTGGCAACAAACGGTTTCCAAGGTTACAAACACCTTACTTGTCATCTTCGAACGCGGCTTGTTCGGTCGGATCAGGCGTAGACCTGTGAAACTATTTTAAAATCATTGCCCCTGAGCAACATGAATACTAGTTAACGTTATGTATATATAAAAGTTATAATATGAAGGAGTTAATGGATCAATCAGAAAAATTATAAGTAAGAACTCTTTTACAGTAGTTATATTTCGCAGTCAATTCCTCTCCTTTTTTTGTTCCTGACTCGTTCCTCGCGGCCATTTTCGTTCTTAGTTCAAATAATGACACTTAGCCTGTGCGGTGTTGGGAAACCATCACCCGTGTTTACTAATCTTATTACATTTAGGTATGTGTTTCCTTCATGAACCGAGACGCCTCTACTCGCAAAAGGTCTTTGCTATCGCTCCCAACCCCTGTTGATGAGATTTATCTGGCATTTCTTCCTACGATACGTGATTAATGTTTGTGTTCTTGTTGGCCAGATAATTCGATTTTATGATATTTTTTCCCATCTTTTCAGTTACGTAGAAGTGCGCGGCGTCATATACTACGAATAAAGTTTTCTTCGCTCGGTGATGACTGCTTTGTTTCATATGAAGTACTGATGTTTTCTTATATTTCTCTCCTTACTGAGAGATGAGCGAAGGCAAGGGAATGTAGCGGACAATTGGCCATTTTCAAGTCTACAACAACTATGAGCTAAACAACACTACGGATAAATTTATCATTTAGTCAATTTTCTAAATCAATTGAACGACTGTGCACGTTTAATTATTTGACATAGCGGAGTTATTCGTAGACTGCTATCACATATTAAAATATGATCTATTTTGTCACCTATTTATGCCGTAATATAGGTATAATTTAATGAATATAATTTTTTTCTTACAATATAATATCTCCGGGATTAATTAATTCATAATGATGTCGAATAAAGTTCCTTTAAAATATACGTAAACATTTTATAGATTTCGGTTCAAATTCAATCGTAGGACAAAGGAGATAAATAGGCAAACGTTAGACTCAATAGAGGATAAACCGTATTTAATAGGCCTAATCCGAGGCAACAACAAAATTTTTGTTTTACAACACTATCCACTTGTCGACAAAACAAGTCGACTGACCCGCCGCTTTCTCTTACTCTTGCATCACCAGACGTGGACGTCAGCTGTTTCGAGACTGAATATCGAACGACTTTCTTCTCCCGTCCTCTTTTTGCCCGCCCCTACCCTCCCTCCACTCCCTACCTCCCCCTCTTCCCCTCTCAACCCCTATTCTCCCTCTTCTCCTGTAAATATCCGCGCACGTACGCGAAAACGATTTCAGCGACGCAAAAGATAGGCCGGCCCAAATAATTCCGATCGCAACATCAAGCCGTTGGCTCGATATTTCTCCGAGTGTTTTTGCGCTACTCCCTACGAACTCCGCAGTCTTTCAATAATTGCTTAGATTGATTGTTCCGCGTTGAATTTTAGCCAAATATTGTACCTTTAGGCCCAGTTTCTTTAAAAAGACGTATTTTTTTACTTCGACGGATTAAATTTTAAGCGTTTCACATGTATTTTCTGTTTATTATCACTTTGGTATCCATTCTAAAATTTAACGATCATTAATATTAATCACAAAATTTACAGGAAAAGCATTACTAAAGATAACGGGATACCAAAGTGATTGTCTGTAATATTTTCTTAAAGTTAGCTTTTGTCGGCATCGTGTCTTCATTGCTGTTTTTGATGCATCATCCCAAATAATATCTTATTGTGGCATTTGCGTTCTGAAATATCGATTCAAGTTTTATCAGAAGTGAAATCCCCAAAGCAAAAAAGGCAATTCCGCATATTGCTCAAGCAACCGGGCAGTTTTTGCTTAGATTTAAAAAAATACCTCTCTTATACGAGTTGGCCGTCGCCGCTTCCTAATAGTCCGCGGTTGGCGCGGCGCGCGCGCGGCCCTCAGAAAATCCGAAAGAAAACAATGGCGGCTGTTTACATTAGCCATTCTATTTTAGGAAGAGGAACGCCACTTGGGACAAGCCGTGGCGTTGATAGTCTGCGTATTTCTTTTTTCCTAGCCAGCTTATGAGAGGTGGCGACATGAGATATTCGTTGACTGGGACAAGGTTTGTGTGGTCTGCGGCTGTAGAGATCGTGTTTATAAATTTCGTATGAAAAATAGAAAATAAACAAATGCTAGCGGATTATTTCACGCGTGGAAAGTTAAGAACTCTGCTTAAACTCTGTTTAAACCAGTGCTGACAAATGAAAAAAAACGATTCGTTACGTTTTTCGTCACAGGCAAAAAGGCGATTTCGTTTATCTTTACGCTAAAATCTAAAATTCTTTTTTCGTTACTTTTAACGTTATAACGAAATAAATCCATAAAAATAATTATGTAGTTACTCTTTTTTTGTTGAAAGGTTACGTATCCTCCTTAAATACGTGCTTCTCACTTAGAATACTAATTTATAGGCACTTCTAAATGTATGCTGCAGATCAGGAACGTTTTTAAGATTTCAAAGTATTCGGCAAATTTTTCGCTTTTGATGATCATTTATGAAAATTCAGATTCACATATTCAAAGTTTTATATTTAAGTTAATAAACTTAACACATATTTAAGACTAAAATATTAGTGCTGTAACGGTTATGCCCTATATTAGAATTTTTATAGGTAACACAAGGAGTACACTGAGAACCCAGAGACCCGTAATTAAAGACAATAAAAGGAACCAGTCGCTCGGTTGCACCGATTGTAACTCGGAGAACATGCTCCTGCTACAGACCTAAAATTTGGTAGAATGATCGGTCGTCAGATAAAATTAAAGAGAATTGTCCAAATTCCAATATTTGTCCTTTTTAAGGCTCATTTTTGATGTCTTTCTTTCTTTTCATATCCCCCATAAGAAATATATGGAAATCATGCATATTAACCCAGGAATAGCTTTATTTTGTATATGAATACAGTAAATTTTGAAGATAATTTTCCGGATAAAATAGAAAAATTTAGAATCTTTAACAATGCGGGTATTCAGTTGCTGTCGTGACGAAAAGAATACTTTTAAATTTTAATTAATAGCAAAATTATTGTGAAATCTTTAATTTAATGCTTTCAGTGGGATCTGACTGTTCATATGAATTTTTTTAGTTTGTAGTCTATTTCCAACGTAGTTGATAAAAATGAAGAACCAATTTTAAAAAATTCTTTAATTTCAGTTGATTAGAGGGTTTATCATTTTGATAAGACGTATGCTCGATAGTTTTGAATAAATATTTTTAGGATCGGAAAATACATACCTAATATTTAATAAAATGAGGATAAAGGCTATCGTCGCGTATCGCCGCAACCCTTCACCAACCGCTCGTGATCTCTTGATCACTCACCGCGTTTAAGCAACGGAACTGTCTCTCTCTCTCCCGCTATAACTAAAAGACGTTTAATATTATGTCGCGAACGCCATATCTCAACGTCACGTGTAATATACATTATTTGTAAATTTTTAATACTTCTTTTATTTTGCATTTGAATAGAAATACATGTTAAAATTTAAACATTTTCTTCTAAAATAGCTAGCTCCTACTTGCGCTTGCTTAGGTAGAATTTGAATAAATACGTTCGATAAGCAAAATTCTATGATAAAAATTGAAATCTTTATTTCTTTTTCCAGAAAATAGTGCAAATCCTGCGCCAATAGTACGATTCCCTTCTTTTAACACTTAAAGAAAAAGGCACTGCATGGCGGATTTCGCATTTCTTAAGTAAACTGAATGAGGGGAAATTTTCTGGAATCGAACTCGCGCCTTCAAATATCATAAAAAATTTCCTCTACAGGGCGTCCTCAGTGGCCAAAGATATCTACCAAATACCATGAAAATCGGTCAACCGGTTCAAAAGTTAATAGGGGGGCAGAAAGACTGGACGACGAATCAATAAGACTATTTTATATTCTGGAAAGTACGGTAAAATGCACGATTCAATGCTTTTTCAGAGCATTATTTTTATGCTAGCTTTGAAAACTATAATGACCAAAATTGTCCTTATTTACAGCAAGAACAAGAAATATGAAAACGTTTGAAATAAAAAACAGGGGTTGGAGGAATGGGAAGAAAGATAGAGGAAATGGATATGGGAAGAGAGAGAGGGGGGAGAAGGGAGAGGGAAGCAGACAAGTGTGATGTAAACTGAGGGAGGAGTAAGACTGCAGGAGGAAGAGGTGTGGGTTAGAGAGAAATGGAAAACGAGCAGAAGCGTAAAAGTTTAGACATTGTATGAGGTTTCATAATATAGAATTAAATTAAATATATATTAAATTTTATGGGTACTAGTTTGCAAATAAAGGGTAAGAAAATAAAATAACATTCCATTTGGCGCTGCTGAATTTATCCTAATTCATTATAAAATCAGATACTCGCTTCCTATGCAGATGGTGGACATTGTTGTCTTCAGAATCGAACCCAGTACCCAATGGTATATAAAAAGGCATTTTTTAATATAATGACGAAGAAAGACGCCACACTAAATTACTTGACTTTAATTAATACTAAACAAAAAATAAACTTTAAATATGTATGAAAATGGGACTTACTTCTTCAACACTGAATGAATTTTGTTTCTCTTACGGCTGGCGAAAAATCTCCCTGTGACCGTCTTCGAAAATTTGGAATAAACTGAAATTGTATTTAACTTTGATTAGTCTTCATTTCCAGGGAACAATAACTATCCATTGTTATTATAAACGTCTCATTATAATAATAATAGACATGAAGCAGTATTGACCTCTAACGAACTATAACAACACGTTCGAATTGTATATTCACTTCACCTTTGTCAAATATCTTGTTAAGTTATACTGACGAACAGTGGATAGAATTCGAGATTGGAGAGGATGTTGGGATTGGAACTTACAGAGTATCGACCTTTAAAAGAGGAAAAACCCACTCTGGTGTAATATCTAAAAGAATGTTTTCGAAGTACGAGGAACTCCACTCTACGCTCCTTATCTCGTGCTTCCTGGAGAAGGATTAACACCAGGGAATCTTTCTTTCCACAAATGGAAGGAAAACCCAAAGGACAATCGGTAGTGGTCAGGATAGCGTTTCTTTCGCGACAAGGCGGCAAAACTGGCCCAGCGGGGGACAAGCAAGACCGGGAAAAGGGATTTTAGGCCACTTTCCCTTGCTCAAAACGCCGCCTGGGACGAGTGCCACTAGAACATAACCCTTTATTTATTTTTTAGTTTCCGTTACGTTTTCCGTTACATCTATTTGAAAAATTTTGTTCATGTTTTTCGCTACGTTAATCCAAAATAATTCCGTTACTTCGTTACGTTACGGGTAACGTTTTCCAGCACTGGTTTAAACAGATCTCGAACGTTCTCTTTATGGAATATTTTATTTTCAGAACCGTTTCCCTTTTTTCTCAAAGAATAAGTTGGGAAATACAATCCTCAAATTTTATTTGATAGCAGGCTATTATTTTTATAACTCGCATTGGTTTATGTTTTTAATTGCGAAACAAAACTAATATTACTCATTATTTAAAATTATAAAAATATCGCCGTGTGCGTGCAGTAGTTACTTTTGTTCCTCTTTCATATGCTTTCATGAAGTAGTATTGGAGATTTGATACTTATTTCTGTAATTATTTTTAAAAATGCTGTCGAAAATTACAGTCGGGTTAAGAGTTTGCCATTGGGTGATTTAATGGTGCGGATGACGCACTGGGAGGTTCGCGATATCTTATGTGCTCCCTTTTTGTAATTCAACTCCCCTCTGTCCATTATTCTTCCTCTTCTCCGCCAACCCCAATTGCTCCCGAACAACGTTCGCTCCGGATTATGCGCGTACGTCATAAAAGAGGGAGCGACGGACGGTTGAATTAAGGGGGAAAGGGATCGGAAACCCTCGCAACTCCCATCCCCTCTCCGACCCCTCTCCGCCTTCTCTCCGCTCCCTTTTCGCCCCCTTTTCGCCCCCCCTTTCGCCCCCCTTTTCGCCCCCTTTTCGCCCCATTTTCGCCCCCTTTTCGCCCCCTTTTCGCCCCTTTTCACCCCCTTTCGCCCTCCTTTCGCCCCCCTTTTTGCTCCTATCCGCTTCCATTTCGCCCCTCTTCGCCCCCTTTCGCCCCTCTCTGCTCCTTTCCGCCCCTCTCTGCCCCCTTTCGCCCCTTTCACTCCTCTTTGCCCCCTTTCGCCTCTATCTGCCCTCTTTCACCCCTCTCCGCCCCCTTTCGCCCCCCTTTACCCTCACTCCTCTTCCACCCCGGAACATCATCGCCCGCATGGTCCTCACTTCCGCCTAGCCAATCGTATACTTATGGGATACCATATAGAAAGGGTGGAGAGATGATTATCACGGGAGGTGGACACGTGTGGAAAGAGGAAGATTGGATGTGGGGGAGAGAGTGGACGAAACGAGGGGGATTGC
The DNA here is from genome assembly GCA_028673005.1 of Tanypteryx hageni. Classification (NCBI taxonomy): domain Eukaryota; kingdom Metazoa; phylum Arthropoda; class Insecta; order Odonata; family Petaluridae; genus Tanypteryx; species Tanypteryx hageni. The sequence goes on from CM054113.1 coordinate 227,344,099, forward strand.
GATGGAGAAAAAAGAGTGGGAGGAGGAGATTTTGTGGGCGAGGTTAATGCTGAGGTGAGGGAGAGTTGTTTTCCTTTATTTTTAGAGCGTCGCGTGGGGTGTGGCGGTCAATCGTTCTGATTCCTATGTGGGAGTCATTTGGAAAAAGGCGGAAGTCTAATGTCTCGAACTTGATTTTTATACGACGGCCGACTCGAAAAAAATAAACGAAATTAGTTTCGGGCGAGAAAGAAACCATAATTGACGCCTGTGCACGGTTCTCGGGGAGAATTGGGCGAAAGAGACGATTTCAGGGAGAAAGCGAAAATTCGATATATATAATTCTTCCTTAATAATGTCATTCATGGAAGAAAAGTAATTGGGGAAAAATTAAAGGCAAAGAGAAATGAGGGCGGTGGTTTCCTAAAAAGGAGCAACGTATGAAACCAAAAATACGAGCAAACAAAATTCTCCCACCGCTGGAAAATATTCGCGACGGGGCCAATGAGAGATAAATTGTTATAATCAGGTGTTATTTGACGTAAAAAAGTTCTGCGCGTTCGAAAATAACACGTCTCCACAAATAGGTAATTCTTCTTACTCCTGGAGATTAATAATGCATATCATACGCTTCAACCTTTGTCTTATTATTTATCTACATATATGTATTAACCTTTTTAAAAATACAGGAAGTTCTGCTAGGACCGCGAATCTTCCTCGATACCTTGAAGTAAGTTTTCTTCTGGCTAGCCTTTTTATCTGAGAGTGATTCGACACCTTTCCATCTATTACTGTGTTTCTGTCTACCTCCAAACCTATCACACATTCTTTCGGTGAATGTACCATTTCTCTAGAAAACAAATTGAGAGTCTTGGCATTAATTTTTCTCTGGTTCGTAACAGTTCAGTACCTGTTCTTAATAATGTTGATTTTAAAATTAAAACGCTTGTGACATCTGCAGTTGCAGTTAACTGGTATAGCATCCATTTTTGAAATATCAATACTTGCTCATTCGAAAGAATTTTTGCGCTTAAGGAAATTACTTATTTTGCTTCCTGTGACTTTAAATATGTGTGCGATGCTTCTAGGTGAAAAGTGAGTTTTAAGAAGACAACCATCATTTAGTTTAAGTGGCAAGTTAGAATGCGCTTGCTCCTCCGTCAACCAAAGGGAGGAGAATTATCAAGACAAAGTCGTGAATTAAAATCCTAAAATTTTATTTGCTCTTTTTTTGGCTACGTGAATAAACGGAAAATATCGTAGGATAAATTCTGTGATTTATTGGTAAAATAAGCTAAAAATATCTTTAGAAGTGTTTTATCCGTTGATTTATGATCTCTCCTATATACGTCATATCTCCGTCGCCCAAAGGTAAGCAAAGCTTCGCATTTGGAACTCAACTCCGCATAGGTAAAGATAAAAACCGTATCTCTGCGTCTCTTTGTTGACTGTTGACCCCGAGCAATTGTCCTTGCATCCGACTTTGATAGAGACAGAAGAGGGACCGGACAGTCGCCGTAGTGCACGACTGTTTCCAGAGTGCTCTGTAAAATCACGTTGCCGCAGCGTTTGAGGCAATGCACGCGAATGCGCTCCAAACCACTCCCCTCCCCTCTCCCATTCGCCCTGAGATGTGCACAAGTGCGTCTTTGTGAAGAGACTACAAAAAAACTAGAGCGGAGCGGAGGGAGTAAATGGGAGGGAGAATGCAGTGGAGATGGGAGGGAGAAGGCAGTGGAGATAGGAGGGAGAAGGCAGTGGAGATGGGAGGGAGAAGGCAGTGGAGATGGGAGGGAGAAGGCAGTGGAGATGGGAGGGAGAAGGCAATGGAGATAGGAGGGAGAAGGCAGTGGAGATGGGAGGAGGCGAATGGGAGGGAGAAGGGATTGCAGATGGGAGGAAAGGAGGAGGTGGAATATTATGTGGAGGGATAAGAGGAATGGCGGAGATATAAAGAGGGACTCCGAAAAAAGTAACAAGAACATTGGGTGAGGGGATGAAAGAGGATACTACAGCCGGGCGAATGCGTTAGGGCCCTCTCATATACCTTGTGGCCCTCTGACCCCGTCCCGACCCCTCTCTCCTTTGACCTCATACCTTTCCTCGCACACCCTCTTTCTATTCCTGGCAGGAGTTGGTAAACCGAATCACCGAGTTGTGAGAATAAACGATGGTTATGGTTAAAAATCAATTGGTGAAGCCTAAGTTCAAAACTTCTCTTAAATGCCTCTATGAATTCGGTCCAATTTTGAAAGGTCTATTGAAAGAAGAGAAGAGAAGATTAAGAAAAAGCCTTCTGATGTGACAGATTGTATTATCTGAACCAAATATTTACCGAGAAAAGTTATGATCTCTATGAGAGAGGTACATACTGCCATTTTGAAAATTGTAAAAATCGCAAATATTACTCGTGTTGTTTTATATATAGGTATACAGTTTTTCCATTCTTCAGATTCCAATATCAAGAAAGGTTTTAAATACTCAAAACCACTAAAAACGGTTCAAGGATTAATCTCTGTAATAATTCTAATTTTCTGCTAATCATAATATCTCCAAAATTAATCATATTAGACGCACGGCTGTTCGTTTCCCACAACATAGTATATCTATTAAAGTTGTCCTTTTAAATTGCCCAGGGTTGAGAGACGAGCACAGCCAAAATGATAAATTTTCATAGAAAGTGTCATTTTCCGGACATCTTATCTGATTTTAGATAATAATGTTAATTGAATCTTATAAATCTTTTTAAATGGGTAAACAGATAATTCCAAAACTAATTACTGTTTAGAAAACGTAATACGAACGACTGAATTTCGTTGTTTTCTCGTTACTTGAATCGGTTTACTTCGTCATAGGTAGTGCGGTTATTTCAACTATCTCGTATAATTTGCGAATGATTTTTCTGTGTTGTTTGGTGCATACGGGTAAATTTCTCGGTGTGTCTCCACAGCCGATTGACGCATTGACTTTCTCTCTCTTCTCTTTTTCTTTGTCTTTCTCTCTCGTTCATCGTCTCGAATGAGACGCACCCTCTTCGCTGTACAAAAATCCGCCGTTCGTTGATCAACACGACACTCAAAGAAAATATATGTAACTATGTATAAAATAGCGATATAAATAAGGATGGAGCCTGAGCGAGGGAGGAAATAATAGCAGAGAGGACGGGAGATAGGGATGTGGCAAATGATTAAGACAAAGTTGAGTAACGGAAAAGGACGTTTCAGTGGGAAAAATAAGTTCATATGAGAGAGGGAGGGCTAGGAGAAAAGGATGTAAGTGTAAATAGCGGAATAAGAAAAGGAGTGGAGAGTGAAGAGAGAGTGAGAGTTTAAGTAAGGCGAGAAAATGATAACGGAGACCCAAAAGAAAGAGGAGAGAGTGTGAAGAAGACGGAGGAGGAAGAAAGAGACATGGAGTGCTCGTTTTGAAATTCCTTTGCCTCTCTGCTTAATTGTTTCTTTTGGTCTCATTCGCGTCGACGTCGAAAAAAATTACATAGAAGCTATCTCGGTTAAAGGATAGGAAGGAGAGGTAAAGGAGATATTCTCCGCTTCTCTCCCTCCTTCTTTCATTATTTAAGAGGACGACCGCTATGGCTCGGGAGTAATCGCATGACGAATCTCCGACGTCAATTAAAGGGAGCCTCGCAGATTAACGGAATCTCCGCGTTTAAAAATGTATTTCCACGAGATTTTTTTAAGGAGTAGAGAAGGATTTAGAAAGGACGGGAGGAACGAGCGGTGCTACAGTGGAGAAATAATAATACTCGATTCTCTATTTCGTTTTATTCGCAAGACATTTTCCACTTTTTTCTTCAGCAGACGAGGCTGCAACCGCGAGGGCGTTTACGAATCTCCCTCTTCGAACCACATTGGCGCGCCTCGCCTCCTTCAATTGTCTTCGCAGAAGCTTTTTACGCAAAATTCCCACACCGGTTTTTATTTTCTTCATAATATATTTCTGAATATTCTCGCGGGTCGATAAATCAACAAGTATATCGTCAAAATGACAATAATGATTCATCATCATCATCATGCTTCTGTCCGAAGACAGGTTTTAACTGAATCGCTGCCTCCATTTCTCTCTCTCCCTAGAAGCCTCTTTTATACCTCTATAAGTAGTATATCCCTGCTTTATATTATCTAATATTCCTATTCTTTTTCTCCCTCTTCCTCTTTTTCCACTAATTTTTCCTTCTAAGATCGTCCTTTGTAAACACTGTCTTCTCAATATGTGCCCTATCCAATTTGCTTTTCTTTTCCTGATTGTTTTTATTAGCATCCTATCTTCTCCCACCATTTCTAATACTTCTTCGTTTCTCTTCCTCTCTGTCCATTTCACTTTCATCATTCTTCTCCATACCCACATCTCAAAACTTTCTAAATATTTTTCCTCCTTTCTCCTTATCGTCCACGTCTCTGCACCATAAAGAGCTATGCTCCATATGTAGCATTTTGCTAATTTCTTCCTTGTTTCTAGATTTATTTTCTTGCTTGTGAGAAGCTCCATCTTCTCGTTAAATGCTGCTTTTGCCATTGCAATCCTACTTCTGATGTCCTGTGTACTACTTCCATCCTGTGCTAAAATACTGCCGAGATATTTGAAACTACTAACTTGTTCCAATTTTTGGCCATTTACCATTATATTTAATTCTTTATGTTCCTTTGAAACCACCATGACTTTCGTTTTTTCTGTATTGATCTTCATTCCATATTGTTGGCCAACCTCAACTAGTCTGTCTGTCATCCTCTGAAGCTCTTTCTCTCCTTCTGCTATTAAGCCCTGATCATCTGCGTATTTAATGGTGGTAATACTTTCACCTCCTATCTTAAATCCTTTCTCTTCCATCAACGCTTCTTCTGTTATTGTTTCTGCATAAATATTAAATATCGCTGGTGAAATAGGACAACCCTGCCTCACTCCCCTCCCTATTGAAGTACTTTCTGTTTCTTCTCCTTCAACCCTGACTCTAATCTTTTGATCAAAGTAAAGGTTTTTAAGCAGTCTTTTATCTTTCCAATCTATTCCTATTTTGTTTAAAATACCCAGCATCTTATCCCATTTCACTCGGTCAAAAGCTTTTTCCCAATCTACAAAACAAAAATACATATCTTTATTGATTTCTAGCGCTCTTTCTATCATGATCCTCATACATCCTATAGCATCTCTAGTCCCCCTTCCTCTTCTAAAACCAAACTGATTATCTTGCAGCTCCTTTTCTATTTTACATTCAATTCTTTTGGTTATTATTCTGGTTAGAACTTTAGCTGTATGAGAAATTAAACTAATAGTTCTGTAATCCTTACAACATTTTGCATTGTTCTTTTTCTCCAGTGGTACCATCACAACATCTAAAAAATCTTCAGGCCATACGCCAGTATCATATACTTGGTTAAAAAATTTTGTGAGTTGCTTAACTGCTTTAGACCCCAAAACCTTAAGAACGTCCACGGGTATATCATCACTCCCAACAGCCTTCCTTGTTTTCATGTCATCAATTGCTCTTTTAACTTCAGACTCGAGAATACTTGGTCCTAGCTGATCTTCTTCCACATCCTCTTCTTCATTTAATTCAATATTTCTTGGCTTTCCTTCTTTGTCATACAGAACCTCAATGTATTCTTTCCAGACATTCTTTACATTGTCTGGCTCCGATACTATTTTACCACTTTTGTTCATGATTCCTTTACGTCCTATCTTTCTTGCCTTTTTCTTGAATAGTTCCCTTGCTTTGCTATACATGAGGTCTGTTCTACAAATTCTTTCACATTCGACAATCTCCTCGCATTTCTCATTTATCCACTGTTCTCTGGCTTTATCTGTTTCCCTTCTTAAAGCATTATTTAACTCCTTGTACTTTCTTTGGCCTTCTTCAGTGTTTATGTTCTTCCACTTTCTCCGCTCTTCCATTTTTTGCAGCATGGCTGCTGTGATCCAGGGTTTTTTGTTTCTTTCGCCCATTATCTTTCCTACCTTCTTTTCCACTACATTTTTAATGTTGCTATGGATGTATCTCCACTCCTCATCTACATTTTTCCTATTTGATTCAGCTCTCTACCCCAACCTTTCCTCCAGCTCAGTCATGATAGCCTCATTGTTTTTAATGAGTTCCTCTAAGTTCCATTTCTTGTTAACTCTTATGTTTCTCTTAACGCTCTTCAGTCTACATTGTGTATTTGCCACCAAAAGGTTGTGGTCAGAATCGATATCTGCCCCTGGTAGTGTTTTCACATTTTTAATGCTATTTCTAAATCTTTCATTGACTAGTATGTAATCTATCTGGTATCGTCTCTGGTCTCCTGGGCTTCTCCATGTGTAAAGTCTCCGCTGGTGATGCTTAAACCATGTATTAGTTACAATTAATCTATTTCTATGGCAGAATTCCACAAGTTTATCCCCTCTTTCATTTCTCTTCCCTAGTCCATATTTTCCCACTATGTTATCTTCCTGTCCCTCTCCGACTACACTGTTCCAATCTCCCATTACTATGGTGGTGATCCTTCCTTTTCCCTCCTCCTCCAATATCTCCATAATCTGTTCATAGATTTCATCTACTTCGTCGTCGCCAGCATTAGTCGTTGGCATATACACTTGAATTATAAGCATTTCCACTGGCTCCATCTGAAGTTTTACGGCTATTAATCTATCATTAACTGTCACTACCTTGCTAATTCTTTCAGCTATCTCTTTTCTCATTATAATCCCCACTCCCCTTTCCTTTTTCTCCCCTCCCGAGTAAATAATCTTAAATTCGTCTGAATTTATCTCGCCTTCTCCTTCCCACCGAACTTCACTAAGACCTACTATACCTACATTATTCCTTCTCATTTCCCTTTTTATGTTCTCTAGTTTACCCCCTGAATTCATAGTCCTAACATTCCATGTGCCTATTCTTAATTTCTCACCACTTGCTTTCCTATTAATGTTAAATTTCCTCTGTGCATCCCCTAGGGTAGTCCCCACCCGGAGATCCGATTGGGGGACTATTTTACCTCCGGAATATTTTACCCCAGAAAGATCCATAGAGGTATTTTTCAGCTTTTCAGCCTATCATGGGAAATATAATGAGGTAGTTTCCCCTTGCTTTCCTCATCGCAGTTTCACAGAGTGAATACCCATCTGTAGCTGTTCAGATCCACATGATCACCACCTACAGAGGTGCTGTGCAAGCTGCTGCCCTTGCACAGGGGGATGTAAAACCCCCAAGACTGCTTCTTAGTCTGACTCTTCCCCTCAGACCTTTCCGGCTTGGATGGTCCTACCAGGAGAATTATCTCCCGCCGGCATAGCTCTTTGGTTCGTAAGAGTACAATGATTACAAGTCTCGATAATATAAAATTGTACTTTTAAAATAATAGATCCATTCTATAAAAATCTCAGCGTATATAAAAAAACTATTTCTTACTCTCTCGGAGAAACATTCTTTCATCTCGAATGGCACGTTTTCGAAAGCTGTAGATATTTAAATTGGATAGTTTGACGCACTCCGCGACTGAATTTTATAGTTTTAAATGTCGTGTCATTCTCACTGATATGCCAATTCGTAGTAGGAGAAAAAACGAGCAGAGCCACAGAAACGTGGTCTGTTAGCTTTGGTTTTCCTTGAAAGTGGAGCAGCTTGCAATTGTTCGAAATAACATTCCAAGAAAAGTATCGCTTGACAAACTTGGTGATTTCAAAGTATTTGAAATTCCAGATTATTTTGAGTTAAATTTCTGAAATTGCCGTTCATTAAAAATGTTGGATTATTATTTTTGAAAAATCATTTGCTCTGATCAGACCTCTTTTGAGTGTTTGTTGATTATTTTCTTTTTAGCGACATATTTTCACATTATTGTGATTGTGAATGAGTGAATCAGAAAACATTAAAATTCATTTATGATCTTTTGCATTTTCTCAAGTTAAATCGAAATTTCAAGGAGTTGGATCGTTATATCTACGCTTGGAATATAAGCTAATAGCAAAGTTGAAAAAGTGCATAGTTTAAGTAATACTCTAAATGGTTTTAACTTCCACTGCATTCAACATTTGAATTTTGATTTGAATTCAATCTTTCTCTCTACTAAAGCATATTTTTCCGCGTGATTCACCAATTCCTGGAACCAACTTGAAACTTCTCCTGAAAGCTTAACGAAATTCTCTTCAAGACTTGCATAGGCTCAAATTATGATATTTATATCCTATAAAAAACATTCTTTGTATAATTATCGATTATGATGTATTAACCATAGTAAGTTATCTTCACCGGACATCAAATTTCCGGATGGATATTGCACAAATTAGTTGGTAAACTTAACACATGAGCGAGCGGAGAATTAAATCTTTCAAAGCTGTTATAATGGCGTTTCAATTTAAATGAAATGCCCCTTGTTCTAATCGAGGGACTCATATGGTGGCCTTCGTTTTTAGTCTCACTTCCCAGGAGTGCTAATTCGCGGGAGCCACGCGCTCGCCTTCGCAGATTCTTCCCCTCCCTACCATCCCCTCCCCTCCTCCCCCTCCCCTTCTCCCCCTCCCTACCATCCACTCCCTACCAACCCACCGTTTCCTAGAGCTCGCTTATGCTCTATTATTGCTATACCGCGAAGCAGTTTCAGGAGGAATACCGTACCGATTATAAAGGTAATAAAACGATGTATAACTCGAAATATAATCAGAAAGCTATCGTTTCTTTTATTCCTCTTATCGATTTGGATAAATTCTTCACCTTTGTCTTAATTTGCACTCTATTGCGTACCTCCCTCCCCTTTATAGCCAAACCGTCGCCTCTCCTCCCACCCTCCCTAAAACTACTTGTCAGCTGCCACTAAACCCAACAACCACCCTATACCACTCCCCCCCTCTTCTTCCAAAGTGGCAAGTTCTCGCCTCCGTGGCAAAGCCCAACGTAGTTGACTGACTCTCCCTCTGTCCCACTCCGATCTCTCCCTCCCTCTGTCCCACTCCGATCCCTCCCTCCCTCTTCTATTCTTGGCCATAACTCCTATCCCCCCCTCTCTCTCTCTCCCCTCCGCTCCCCCTCCCCTCCGCATTTCTCTCTACTTGTCCTTACACACTCGTGGCAAATCTTCCTCTATCGCATGTCGCAGTTTTCCCTCTCTTTCCGCTCCCTCACTCCCTCACTCTCTCTCCCCCTCTCTCCCTCCTTCCTCGCCTTCTCTCCTTACCACCGCGTGCCCTCCATCTCTTCCTGTTAGACTCTCCCTCTTTCCGGGTATTACCCCATACCACTTCAGCGTACTCTTTCTTCTCGTTATTTACGAGGGTTTTCGCCAAGTGGTTCAGTGCTTGTGGGAAAGGATGATCGGACCGAAATAAGATTGACGGATTCTGAAGAAGAGAGCTGCGTATAATTTCGCAGAATTTTTATTCTAGCTCACGAATGATCGAATGAAGAGTAGTCAACGAATGATGCTGTATCGCTTCCAAGATAGTATTGTTGTCCGTCGATGTAACCATATTTTTCGATAACTCATCCGATCGTTAAATGCTGTTGTGCAATTTGCGATCCTAATAGGCTCCTTGAAATAGTCCATGGTGGGGCGTCTAGATTTTTTAGAATGTTATAGATGCGATGTTAGTGTACTATAGGTTTTGAAGGAGTTGTAACTTCAGTTCAAGAAGTGTAAAAAATTGGAATGCAAGGAGAAACTTAAGAAAATATATTTTTTAGTCCCGAAATCATCGTGGCTGTGATTAACGTAGTTGTATCAGTTGTTGCTAATGAGCGCAGTGGTAAACCACGGTGTGTTAGGAAATACGGAAAAATAATCAATGAACCTAGAGATGCTGATTCCTTTTTTTCATTACAACATGATAATATGGATCTTAATTAAAGATTAGGTATGGCACCTGCCATACGGTTTCGGCAACATTCATTGTAATGATATAAATATCCAATAAACTACTTCCGATAGATGACCAAGATAACTCGTGTAGCGTGTCTGGGTGTTTTTAAATAGGCGAGAAGTGAGCTATTACTTAGGACGATTTCTTTGAAGAACCTGCATCTGCTTTACTTTTATGGTTGCATTAGTTATCTTTTAATCGATGCATTTTTTCCATATTCACGGCACTCTCGGTAATTCATATTTAGTAGTTCATTTATGAATTAAACAGATCCATGATGCATCGATTAATAACAAATTCATTTAGTTTTCTGTCAATATCGTGTCAATTTCTCATTTGCACTGAGAAAGCAGTAGTTCTACTCAGTATCCCTGAGTGGCACTAAAAAAGATTGTTTTTCTGCCCTTGAGGGTAAATCCCAATTAGGGAACACAATGGATGCAGGCAGGGCCGTGCTTACCATGGGTGCAATGTGTGCAGTGACGGATCCAAGGGAGGGGCGATCGCCCTCCCCTTGGACGACCCCATTGCCATCCACTGGGTACATTCTTAAATTCATTCCGCGCAAGATTCCTTGTTCCTACACCGAAGATTAAGTCTGTATGACAAGGAAAAGAAAGGTTCTGATGGGATAGGGATTTTCAAAATGTATGGTCGTCTGCAGAGGCGGAATCAAGAGGGGGGAGGGGCAATTGGGAAGTTTCTGGATCCGCCCCGGAATGTGTGCATTGCACACGGGCGGCAGTGAACAGCAACCTTCAAGAGTTTAAGGCGGGTACAGAATTGAGCACAAACCCGCTACATTTATTGCTTTCGTTTTTTTTATCATATTGGAGCAAGTCGAACCTAAACCTAAGAACTTTACTTATTTCTTTCCTCTTTTTCTCGTGCATCCCTGTGGCATATTGACAGTTGGTTGGGAGCAGTGTCGTTATAGGCCCCAATCATGGTAAAACACGTAGGAGGGGGTCTCCTTGGGTTTCCTTTGTCCGTCCTCCGCCACACGATGGTTGCGTGTCCATTACGCCACTGATTGAGAGTGTTTATGATCGTATTTTCATGTGTTTTGAGACGCAAGATGAAGAAGGCTGACTTCCTGTAAATTGCATTGGAGCGACAGAGTTGTCTTATGAATGACAGCAAATAGGAGTAATGTCCCAATCTTCTACGAAATCTTCGTATTAGGGATATTCTGGGCGTTCAAAATAGAATGACCGAAAATGGAAACTTCTTATAAGTTACTCTTTTTTATTCTATTTCCCGCTCGGAGCAAGCCTCTAAATTTCACGTATTCCTACCGCCAGGCCCAAAACCCTTGTGGCTTGTTTAATGTTTTCAATATTCCAAGTCACCAACATGAAAGTCTTCAAAAGCTATATTTCTGCGCAAGATGGTAATTTTTCTTTAACCCCACCTCAGGCTCTAAGTTTTTAGTCTTAAAAGACTTTTTTGGGAAAGGATTTTTAAAGGATTTTAAAATATAAATCCCAGTGCTTTCTTTGTTCTATGTTCTGCTCACACTCTTAACCTCGTTGTGAATGATGCTTCTAAGGTCATTAACGAATCAATCAATTTCTTTGTCACTGTTCAAGAAGTGCATAATTTTTTCTCTTGTTCTTCGCATCGATGACAGGTTATCAAAAAACGTAAATATTCTGACATTAAAACCACTCGGTGACACAAGATGGGAAAGCAGGATCGACGCTATAAAACCATTAAGATTCAATTTATCAGAAATTTACGATGCGTTGTTTGAAATGTTTTCACATGAAAATCGTGACTTAAACACAAAACAAATGGCACAATCCCTTGGCATGAAACTTCAATCATATAAATTAATTTGTTCCGTAGTTATTTGGTAAAAAATTTTGTCGAGAGTTAACGTAGTCAGTAAAATCATCCAAAATTCAAGTTTAAATATTCACAAATGTATTGATGTGTTAAAAGATCTCATTCAGTATCTTAGTCAGTTAAGATCGGACGAAGGTTTTAATGACATTTTGATCACTGTCGGAGAAATTTCTGAAAATTTAGACACTGAACCTAAATTTCCAGAAGTAGCAGTCCTTCGACCGAAAGAAGAAAAGAAATTTTGATTATGAATCACCTGATGAGACGATATCAGATGCACAGCAAAATTTTAAAATACATCTTTTCGAAATTTTAGATACCACAATTTCTTCTGTTATAGAAAGTTTTACCCAGCTAGAGGATCATAACAAAACTTTTCATTTTTTATACGATATCCATAATTTTAATCAATTAAGCCAAGAAGATAAACTGAAGTTTTGCACAGAGATCAAACTGAGTGATGTTACAAGAAATTAATTTGATATCAGCACAATAGATTTGTTGAATGAATTAGAAATTTTGGAAACATTTTTGGCTCCTAGTATGAATATGATTGAGATTTTAGAGTATATGGTAGAAAATAATCCACCGACAACATTTCCAAACGTCTCAGCGCCACTATGTACATTATGGACCCTTCCTCTTACCGTTGCGTCTGAAAAAAGGTCGTTCTTTAAATAAAAAATAATAAAAAATTATTTACGACCATCCATGACACAAGATAAGCTTTCATCTTTATCTGTTATATCTATAGAATATGAGCTTTGCGAGAATTTAGATATAGATGATAGCATAAAACACTTTTCTAATATTAAAGCTCGCAAAGTAAGTGTTTATTAAAGTAACGTTTTTGATAAAATGTAACCATGTTACCAAAAAACCATGTAACTGTTTGTTGTATATGATAACATTTTAATGTTTGCTCATCATTGTTAAAAATATATTAAAATGTTAATAATATATACGTTAGTTACTAATAAATATATTAATATAATTGTTATGAGTTTTCATCTACTTTTTCCCCGAGCTGTAATATTTTTTAAAAATTAGTTGGAGGCGGAAAATTCTACTTTGCACACGGGCGGCACATACCCACGGCCCTGGATGCAGGTATATCCGCAAGTGGCACGATAATTACCCAGTTCCTTAAACAGCACGACTGCAACTTGCGAGACACCCGATCCGTTAGTTGTACTTGCCTCCAATCAAGAGCTAGAAATTAATTGATAGATCCAGTGGCGTAGCAAGGTGAAGCCGGGCCTTGGTTCGAGAATTATTTCGGGGCCCCACTATAATCCAATATATATTGGTAATCTTATTTTTTATAGGGAATAATTTTAATAATATCAATTTATTCATACTTTGGTGTTTCATAAATAAAATATATTGCATTTTTTTCACAATTCCATGCTTGTAATTGTAAATAATCTTATTTCAGAGAACAAATATTATCTACAGAAATCAGGTTGCACGATTATGAAGCTGTAGATAACAAAAATGTTTATACTGCAAGACAAATAATCTGTAGCCAATATGTAAATAGCATCTATAACATAACACATAATTAACTTGCTACTTAGCAAAATTCTTCTTGCGAGCTTTACTTTCCACAAAATTGGATACAATTGCAGAAGGGTCAAATTTAATAGCACGGGCTCGTTCAATTAGAAATCATTGCGAGTCGACTGAGGCTCTTCTGCCCCATTGAGCACCTTAAATAATTTTTTTATCAATTTCAACTTAGGAAATGAGCGTTCTGATATAACCACAGTAACAGAAAGCGTAAGAAATAGTAAACAGGCTGTGTATGTGTATGGAAATGTTGAAGCTAATATATACTTTTCTACAATTAACGTAAATGCTAAATCGTATACAAAATCAAATTGGCTAATTTGCGTTTTAAATCTGGATCTGAAATATACAATTTGAGGGCATAAATCTAGTGTGAGATCACCAGGGTAGGCTTCTGTTAAATTACTTGTAGCTTCAAACAGTTCATCATCAGTGTATGAGAGCATTTGTTGGGGCAGCAAACATCTAAAAGGATTTACAACGCTGTGAAGTAATAGAAAACGTTTATTTAGTTGAATAAGAATTGTGTCAAGCGATTTATAGAAAACATTGATTTCAAATAATTTACAGGCTCATGCAATCTGCTGTCGTTTGCAAGCTCTTCAAAATGTCTTATGATTCGCGAGGCTTCCTTTTTCTGAAACTCGGATTTGATGCCCCAACTATTGCTGTACCTGTAGCAGTTTGAAACACAGATTTAAAACCATTGCGATATAATTTTAAGTCATCGTACGCATCTTTTAACAAAGCATTAGCTTTTTTGAGGTCCTGTTTTTCAGATCGGAGAAGTTTAGAGACGGTATTAATTGTTGTGAGAATTTTGCTTTGGATTACAATAATTATCAGGACTTCAAAACACTCAAGCCTTTTACGGAGACCTGTTGCTTCAGTCTTTTCTTCAGATTCGGTTGTTTTTAAAATAATCATAGTTAAAACTTTCAAAACATCTGTAAAATTAAACCTTAGTGCAATAAGCGCATCGTTTCTGTTGGACCACATTGTGAAACACAGCCTCTTAAGTGTGGTGCTGATTGTTCCTTCTGCAGAGAGAAATTTCCATCTCTCAGTGCTATTCCCAAAGAACACGTACACTCTCTCAAGTAGACTGTAAAAATTACAAAGTTGTGGAATCGATTTCATGCAATCATTTAATACAAGATTAAAGTTGTGCGATGCACAGTGCACGTATATAGCACGAGGTTGTATTTTTTTAATACAAGGTTGCACTCCTGAATAAACACCACTCATTGTGGCCGCACCATCGTATCCTTGCCCCCTTAATTTATCTAGGGTTATCCACTTTTCTTTTATCTCATTGCAAATTTGTTCCTACAAACCTAAAGATTTTTGACTTTCGACTATTATTTCAAATTATTTGCAGAGGAAAGTGTTTCACTGAAATTACTGTTACTACTTGCTATTTGTCTATTATTTTATTTTTAGAAATATTCCCAATATCAGGTTCACTATGGACACTTGAGTTGATAGAGGATGACGAAGTTTCTTTTTAAAAATCAGTACAAATAATACTATTATGATATTGAGTAGAAACATTGCCGTTATATTGTTTAGTAGAGAAAACTGAAGAATAAACAAATGCTGTAATTTTTGGATTTTTTGCATTACTGGCGTACAACTCCTTCTTTCGCTTAGCTGTTCCACGTTTATGTATGTACATTTAAAGGACATGATTATTCAATTTTTAAGTTAAAAATTCGAACAAATTTTCACAGTCGTGTTATTGTTTGTGCATACCAGTCGACAGCCATCACAAAATCAAATTATTGATTATCTCAAAGACAATCTATAATTCGATTATGAAAAACATTAATTTGAAGCTAAAACCAGTGGCGTGCCGGAAAATGTGTTAGCCGCTAGCCAAAACAAAATTGAAGTTCCGGAAAAAAATTTAAGGGCCTCAGGAAAAAAATATGGGTCCGCTTTGGCCATGGGCCCGCTTTGGCCATGGGTCCCCCCGCCGCGCGGGGCATGCAGGGGTGCCCGCTACGCCACTGGCTAAAAAATAATATAAATTTGTTCAAGCAATCAATAAAAGACAAGTTCCCAAGTAGGTTAAATTATAAAAAAGTGACGCAGGAATTTAAAGCGGATTTCATATGAGACTCCTTTTTATTGTAGTTAGCTAATAATAATAATATATAAACATGTCTTACTTTTTGAATTCGGAGCGCTGTGCTGTTTCCTAATCATGGGCGGAGAAGATATTTTCAATTCCGCAAACGAAAAGTAAGAATTCTTCTAGATCACACGAAATAAGCACAGAGACGAAAGACAAAACGATGCTGATTTGACAATAGGCCGAAAGAAAGTGAACAACTCTGCACGGCTACTATCCAGTTAAACTGGCGGGAAGTAAGCACAATTCACACTATAAAAAGAATTTTCTCGTGAAAATTTGACGCGGATTTTGTGTGACACCCCTCTTCACTGAAATTAGCTAATGCTTTTATATAAAAACGTCTTAACTTTGAATTCAAAGAGCTTCGCTGTTTCCTAATCATGGGCGGAGAAGATGTTTTCAATTCTGCAAACCAAAAGTTCTTCTAGATCACACGAAATAAGCACAGAGACGAAAGACAAAACGGTGCTGATTTGACAAGAGGCCGAAAGAAAGTGAGGTTTTGAATGAATGAACTCGGGGAGCAGGACGGGTCGGATCTTAAGATGTAAAGACAAGCGACTTGCGAAAATCACCGGAAAAAGACACAAGGCAACGTGATACACGTGCACTCTAGAAACCACTTCTTTTCGGATATATGGACCCTTCAAACGCATATTGTGGGAATTTCGACCTTTGATTGCCCGTTTGGAGAAGATGTGCTATATTCACGCCGAGGGAAAGTGTCCTCCGGTTACACCAGGCTTACAATTAGACAGAGGGCCCCTTCCCTCTCGCACTGCCAGGCAAAAAACTTACCGCCTGAGCTTTCAATTAAGATTATTATTGTCGCATGGGCTTACCACATCTTTTTTAACGCAACGCCAGCTCCTCTGCTTTATATTACATAAACAAGTGCATTCATCTGCAAAACTTCTTTTTCCCTTGTAACAGCATTTATATATCACTCATGAAAGCATCGGTAAATAACTTTTAGGTGATCATAACGCTAATTAAATGTATCATGCACGCACCAATTAACCATCTAATTAATATTTAATTTTTTCTTAGAAAGTCCTACATCCAGTGAGCGCAAATTTTCTTTTTTTTTGCTTGGGAAATTTTATTCGGTTAAATTATGGTTTTAAAATTTTCTTTATTGAAGTATTATCACAGTGTATTGCTGGGATAACTAATTCGTAAACCTTCTTCTCATTTAAAGTATCCTTTCCTAGCTTCTCTGATTGGTCTTAGGCTGGCGTTAACGTCTTGTTCTCCTATGGTATGGGCTTTATAAAATGTGTGTAACTAGGCTTGCCTTTTTATTACGAAATTGTTATTTTATTTCTATAATTCGTCAAATTTTATCTTAGAATATTATGTCCAAGCGAAACATTTCATTGCATGGATTTGTTATACGACGAGCAGATTTTCATGGAAGATAAGGTCTCCACATCCCCTAAAAGAAGATTTTAATATTTATATTTAAGCATTTCCTTCGCCACATCACTGCGCATACTTAATGCGTCTCCGTCTTCCAGCACACAACTTGCCTTTTGCTTCCCTTTCCCAATTTTTCGTCCTTTCTTTCATCTCCTCCCCACTCGACACCTATTCCACCGAACAGCCTCCATCCCTTATTCCTTCCTCAAAACCCAAATCTGATACTCCCTTTGAGTCGATAACCTAACATCCTCTCCCCCTCTTCCTTCCTCTTTATCTCTCCTCCCCTTCCAATAATTTTATCCTCCAATTTCGCTCCTACAGCCTTACTTCTCTCTCTTTCTTTCCTTATTCTGTCCTCCACCTCGCTCTCTTTCTTCTTCGCCCTTTTCAATCAACTCCCTCCCAACCGCAGTTTCACTCTCCCTTTCTCTCTACATGTTCCTCTCTCTCTCTCCTCTCGACTCTATTCTTCGTTCTCTCTCGCAACCCTTCAAAACACGCTCTCTCTCTTTCTCCGTCCCCTCTCTTTCTTCCCCTCCCTCCCTTCCCCTCTCATCCTCTTCTCTTAACCTCTTGGACCTCTCCCCATCTTCCCTGTTCAACCCCTTCTCGAAGTCTGTTTTCTTTTTTACTCGGGAGCTTTGCATACGCTTCACAAACATGGGCCTGATGTTGTGTGTGCGTGTGTGTGTGCTGCTCTATCCGCTCGCCGCCCAAACCACTGGATCCGCCCTGGATCGCCCTTACTCCACACGTCGAGATTTCTTCACTCGATATGCAAACCGCGGCATTCGGGTGCCGGAGGTTAGGGAGCTGGTGCTAAAAATTTTGTTTTCGATGAAAAACCTTTTCGCCCTGAGAATGCGTGTTCGCTGTGATAGAGGGCGGCGGGCCGATGTTTATTCAGCGTCGATCCGTTTCCACTTTGTAGGGAAACAGATGCACCGAGCCTTGTCATTCATTTGGAGAAACATATGGAGGAGAAACGTTTTATGGCCTTAAGATTTGAATGACTTTAAGGTGTAAAATATGTCAACATTAAGCGCTTAAAGCATGCCAGCCCGTCAAAGCGAATTAGTCCACCGAGTTGAGGCAGTAGAACCTGCTTCGCATAAATCACCCTCGTTGATAGTTCAAGTATTTAAAGGCCCGTGCTTTATTCTAGAAGTAATCGCAGCAACAGAAAAACGTTCTCTCGCATCGTTAATCCCTCGAAATGAAACGCACGTAATAAAATTCGAGTCCACATCGGAGAACGATGAAAATTTTGTAGGTTTATTTTAATTTCGGACATGGCGAAAAACGAAGGCGAGAGGAAAGTAACATAATCGGCGGAGAACATTGAAACATAAAATTAAATTTTTAAATCTCGGCACAAATTAATCACAAGCTTAGCTGTTTCCATTGCCACGTCCCGTTGCCTCGTGCGCAATTAAGAGTTTGTTTTCGAGCTGACAATGAGAGGTTTCGGAAGAATTCTCAGACCCAACCATAAGCGGATGAGGTTGAGAGCCGCAAGCATCCCCAACGCCGACCATTACAAGCGAGCGCATTCACGCACACGTGGACGCATATAAGCAAACAATCCCGCAATCGCCCTCACGATAGTCTTTTGTAGGCTCGGTTAGCGCACAGCCGATAGAGCACGAACATCTTTCTCTCCATCTCTCCCACTACACGCTCCGTGATATAACAGATGGAACAGCCGGGAGCGATGCCCAATGGCCGCATTCTTATTATCTTGCCTTAAGGCGCGTCCACACTTGGCGAACGAACACGAACGAACTTACTATCACGAACGAACATAGACGCACACGAACGAACATAGACGCACACGAACGAACATAAACGCACGCGAGCGAACATAAACGCACGCGAACGAACATAGATGCACGCGAACGAACAATGAAAAACGATATTTGAGAGACATCCGATTTGGAGAAACTAATACAAATGGCATCCAAGCATCAAACTTCTTCTTGGCCAATTTGTATTGAGGGCTTTTGGTGTCTCATCAAATGGGAAGAAAGGCCTTCTACATCTGCAACAAAAGATACGGCGAGGTCGTCCTACCACTCCATCTCTGTAGACACTGAAACATTGGACAAACCCTGAAGATGGCACTTGAGGAAGGTGCCAAAAAGTCGGTTGACATCATATTCACCTGGCTGGAAACCCGGGAACTCTTCACCGCATCGATTCGCCAGGAAAACATCAGATCTTTCAAATAAATATACGTTCACACGAACACGAACGAACATTTCCCTTTGATCTACCGACAGACGGCGGATCGTTGTTCGTTCTTGGTCGTTCGCGTTCGAAGACACGTCCACACTGTATTCGTCAATGTGCGTTTGTATGCTCGTTCGTGTTCGTTCACCAAGTGTGGACGCGGCTTTAGATGCCAATGAAAAGGTTAGGAATTTATGACCGCATAGCTTCAATCAAAGTGACCCTCAAGTTTGGATAAGATATTCGAATTAAACCCTACGCTTAAAAACGGTATAGTAGGTGTAGGTGCGTGTAGTAATGTCATTCGCTTAGCGACACGATATTTCATGCGATAAAAATACCCGACCTTGGTCGTGCCTCAAAACACAAGTTCTCTAATAAAATATGTTTAACCTTGGCGCGCTTATCGTAACTTTTTGGAGACAAAGATTACAAATTCGGAGAGCTTCCTGTTAGTTACGTACATTTGGAACGATTCATAAAAAATAACTACCTATGCAATAAATCTTTGTTTAAATCGATAGATATAAATTTCTACGACCGATTTGCTTAAGATAGCATCGCTACAAGAATCGGTCAGCCGTTTCTTTATCAGTAACGACGAAAAATTGAGAGTAAGATAGTTATAAGCTGACAACATGAAAAAGCCTTCCAAAGATCAACACTTGTCGACCAAGGAGGAATGCTCTATTTCAGTGTTTCTCAACCGGTGCTCCGCAAACATGAGGCAGGTGCTCCGCAAGCCTTTTAAAAAATTAAAGTGAAAAGTCCAATTATTGGAAATATAATATTAAACTGTTTATTAGAACGAAGTGTAAAGACTTTTGTCTATCACGTTACGATAATCGCAACACTGCTTTGATTATAAAATCTACTTGTTCTGCCTTTTCTTTCCGAATATGTACTACGTTTTCTTACCCATCCCCCAACCTCTTCCAACTTTCTGCCTCCCCTTTCCTACTCTCCAATACCCTCCCTTCCCCATCTTACTTTGTTTACTTAGAAACATATTCACTCCCTTTATCCCTCTCTCCAATTCGCGGACCTTCTCCTTCCACATTGTATACACAAAAGAACATTTTATTGCCCGCCAACCAACCTCTCCTTCACCATTCCACCTCCTCTCTCTTACTCACCGATTCCCTTCCTCCCCCTAGGTGTAACATTTGCTATAGATTCTATATACTTGCATCTAATATCTGAATATTTCTCCAGCAAAGATATCGATATTTCAATTTGTGTTTCGATTTGTACTGACGGTGCAGCAAATATGACAGGTGTACATGCGGGATTGGTTGCAAAATTTAAAGAAGTAGTGCCAAAAATTAAAGTTACACATTGTATTATTCACCGAGAATTATTAGCATGTAAAAAGTTAAGTTAATTTCATTTTGTGGATCGTTTTCATGACAATGTAATATTTATGTACTGTAAAATGTAAAAAAGTATATGCATACATACAATGCCTTACTTAATTACAGCAACAATTCAGATACCCTTGACTACAAAAATTTTTCGTCTAAAATTTGGTCAAAATTTCTTTTTAATAATGAATTTGCGGAAGGATTCGACCCGTATTCGAAAATCAATGGACGCAAAATGAATCTCCATTCTTTCAGACGTCGTTTGATTCAAGTGCCGCATTCATAGAGGGATTCTAAGTGATTTTAAAATGAGAATGAAAAATATGCTGCATCGCATTTGCTCCCATTTAATTTTATGTCAACCTATAGGGAGAGGAGAGGGTTTTGATTTTATATAATAGAAGGATTTGGTCTGGTGCTCCTCCTAAATTAGGGGATATCGTGGTGTGCTCCACGGTCTAATAAAGGTTGAGAAACACTGCTCTATTTGGCACGATAAGGGCGTGAAACGAAGATAGTTTTTAGGTGGCAGCATAGGGAAGAGACACTCCAAAGGGACGATTTTGCATTCGATTCGAGATGCTAATCGAAAATCCCCCTTCTTCAGGTTTCGAAATCGCCGCAGCCGCTTTTGCCAGTACGGGGACAATGTTTTATGGGAGTCACTCTGGCATTACTTTATTTGCATCTTTAAAAGTGTTTCGAAAGAGCTCACTGCGATGTGTCAACTTGGTGCTCCTCCACCGCGATTGATAGAGAGCGACTCCTTCGCTGCTGCACCAACACCCATCGCCATTTCTCACGAATCAACTTTTCCATTTTTATATTCATTACGCTCCCCTGGCGCCGGACCAAGTAGCTGGCGAGCGTGCTCGCGTAACTAAGGTCAAGGGTTCAAATCCAGTCGGGAACCGGGTCGATTTAATAGTGCGTCATTTTTCAATGCCAACCGCTTAAAACCAAACCACTAAGTCATTCCCTCTGCCGCTTAAAGGACAGATTTTCACTCCATTAGTGAGCAAAGGATTTAACTTGGCCGTGACCTATTCTTTTAATTCGAAATTCGTGAATACTGCTTCGGTTATATTGCAGTTTTTTATTACATTCCTTTTTTCGGGAAACTAAGCGTTCGCTTCCGCCGATTTTCTCCCCATTTACTCCACAGAACAGTTTTAAGAACATCGACTTTTAAACGCTACATCAAATGTACTTCGTACTTGACTATATAGGAGATGTACAGATAGGACAAACTGTGGTGTTTCTTTTTTGTAGGATGGAAACTTTTGGTCAAAAAATATGGAATCATTGGGTTATAACTATCAATCAATCAATCAATTTATTACAATAAAGGGTTGTTAGCCTGTCTAGCTCCCAATGTTAGGTTTGCGGCTTCGAATCCTGCCGAAAACATGTTTATGTGTTAGTCTTCGTTATCGTTGTTGCGCTCATTGTATAAGGCCATAAAATGTTTTTTTAACTGATTTAAAATATGTCAATTGCATAATGAAATAACTAAGTTTGTGTTTTAGTCCGCGCCATCTCCAATATCGATTTGGAACGACTGTCACCTCGCAGTGGCGTAACTAGCAGCGAACGGGACCGTGGCAAAATATTATTTCCCCCCCTCAACCAACAAATAAATGTTCAATTAAAACTAAAACCCATTTTAAAGCCTATCAAGTTGCGTTTATTAAGTAATTATCAGAAATATGTCGAAAAAGTTAAGACCATTTAAATTACTCGGTTCAAAAATAATGATTAAATTAAAATCATTCAGAAATTAGCATAAAAAGGAAAACTGCTAAAAAATCTTAATTTCCTCTATATTCGGAAAAATTTGAGGCCCCTCCAGAGGCCCCATGGTCTCCTGGGCCCGTGGCATTTGGCCCCCCACGCCATCCTATTGTTACGCCACTGTCACTTCACCTCATTTCGTCTTTCCGCTGCTCTCTCTGGACCTATTGCACGCGAGGAAAGCCCGTCAAGAAGGACCGCACGGACTAGGTCTCTTTCGTACGGTAGAACCGCGCGTGCGCCTCGCAGATAACTCTCCTCCGACAACTACCTAATGGATTCCGAACGTGGGCGGGAAAATTTTCCCGAAGCTCCGTTCCGGGAAGCGCAAATCTCTTCCGTTCCGAGAGCGGAGTTCGGGGCTTCCCCGCCTCCCCTATCGATGCACGCAAAGCGGCCACTCTGACTACGCATCATCAGAGTCTCACTCATTCGGGTCGAGTCGGATTTTAGAATCATTACCTGTTATACCTAGTTACCTAGCCAGTCGTTATGAAAAATGAAGCCTTTGCGTTTGTTTTGTTTGCTGGCCGTTTTATGGAGAAGTCGTACGTTAGATAATGCTATCAATAGGAAACGGGGCGTTTTAGGCACTTTCTTTCATTTATTTTGTTTTGTTAGAAGATCCACAAAAATTTTACCGATTTCCCCCGTATGAGTGCAGAACAATTTGTAATGCTGACTCGGTTGCTTAAGAATAAGTTCAGAAAGCGAAAAGACAATTACAGGATGCTATTTCTCCGGAAGAACAAATTTTAATTTTTAAGGTGAGAAAAATTCTATATTATATTAACTTAGCGTTTCGTTTCTTCGCGAACTTTTCTGTCACAGATCATTCATTATTTGACGAACCTCCCGACTAGGTTGAGTGAAATCGGTCAGGAATACTTGATTCGATGTTAAAAGGAAATTACGAATTAAAATACCGAAAAAAGACATGCGTTCGATTTCCGGTGATAATTTCTATTCCTTATAAGGTAATACGTAAAAATCGATTTCTTGAGGTGCAGGCTTTTATTCAGTTGCAATTTAACAGTTGAAAAAATTTACCTTTGATTTTCGAACCTTAACTGTTTTCAAGGAAAATGAATCAAGTTTCGTATTCCTTTGGTCTTTCTTAACCTTCAACCATAAATAGCTCAGATTTAACGTTTATAACACATGCTCTGAAAAATGTTGCTATTTTAACGCTAATTGGTTTTTAAATGTCTTATTCAATATGCCGACCAAATAACTAAAAATACTAGAGGTTTCGGCTTTGATATCTTTAATTTTAATGTAATTTTACAACACTTTTACTAGGCAATTTTTCAGCATTTTGACCTAGCGTAAATAATTTTCCGCACAATTCCTACCTTCCAATCTACCTATAGTAAATGGTATAGATTCTATACCATTCGTCTACCTCCTTTTTGCTTTCTCAATAAATGAAATTGTCTTGCATAATACTTTTACTGGTGCCCATTGCCCATCATATATTTATTATAAATAATAAACTAAATGCATAATAATTTTCTAACCATTTTAGGCTTAGCCTACCTGAAGTGGGAAAGTCTAGGCCTTAAAAGATAACTTTCAAAAGTTGATATAAAATTAGTCAACTGTTACACATATTAAAACTTTTATTGCAAATTGCTATGCTGTTTGCCAGACGTAAAGACAATCGCTGCTCTGGACGTTCCGCCGCCGACACCATGCACATTTGCCAATGTGACTCGGCTAGACTGTCGGAAAGTTGTGGCCAGGCGAATCAAGGACTCTGACTCAGCGTGACTGATATTGACTCGGCTAGACACGAGTCGGCGGTGTGAATACAACTACAGCCTTCCCTCAGTTTACGAACTTACGTTTTACGAGTTTTTGCTTATACGAACTGAGCAATATCATACCTATTTTTTCAATTTACGTACAAATTTTCGCTTATACGAGTTCGTTACGTTCGCAGGAAAAACCTATTTTTCAAATAGCGATTAAATGTTCACTTATACGTGCTCTACCCGCTTCGGGAAAGTTCGGGAAGGCTCGGTAAAGTTCGCGTTGCCGTTCTTTGTGAAATTAGGTTCGTTGAATGATGTGCATTTTTATCTTTTAAATCAAGATATATTTTTGTGAATCATGGCTCCTAAACGTGCCAGCCTTTCAGGTATTGCAAGTGGTAAAGTGAAGAAAGAGAGAAGTGCTTTAAATGGAGCCCAGAAACTACATATAATTCAAAGATTGGAGAAAGGCGAGCAGTCGAAGGACATATGCGCCACATTTAACCTACGTAGGCTAACATAGACTAGGATATCATAGGCTAATACCACTAATATATAGAGTAAGACATCATAGGCTAATGACTAAGAATGTCATTTAAATACATTAACATATCATTGTTGATGTTTTTTTCTCAATTTGGTAACGTTCTGTATTGTTTTTAAGTGAACTATGGAAGATTTTTTCATTTTGACCTTCGGAACCAATTAAAATTTTTTACATAAGAAGTAAGGGGAAAATAATTTTCGTTTTACGAGTTTTCGCCTAACGAACAGTTTTCGTGGAACGAATTATGTTCGTAAAACGAGGGAAGGCTGTAGTTGATTTCTGTGTAAAACAGTGGGGGCAGCACTGGGCGAATCCGCCTCCTAAATCCGACTGGATTCGACTGCAACTCTGTCGGTGTGTAGCCGGCCTAATGGTCTTCACGCTGAGGCATCGATGCTCCTTTGGAGAAAGACGAAGATTCAACACCAATTCATCCCTCGTCCATCCGATCGAATGACAGAGAAGCGGAGAGACTAGATTTTTTGCCCTCGCACTCCCATTCTTTTCACTGTACCCATCCGAAGAGCCCGTACCGCGATCTCATTCATCGAGCTTAGGAGGAGGCCATCCCCACTTCACCTCTTGCTGCATCCCTCTCCCTCCCCTCCCTCTCACTCCCCTCCCTCTCCCCTCTCACTCCTATTTGGATCCTGGCGACAGAGTGACGTAGGCTGCCCTGCGCGATAAGCCTCCTCCGCCATCCATTTCCAACGCACGGCGCCTCGGCCTTCGTTCTCCGCCCCGCCAAGGAGTAAAGAGAGGATGCTTCCCTCTCCCGCGCACCACCGCATATGTGCCGCATAACGGGGAACCTCGAGCTTCGGAGCCGCACCACTGCTCACGGCGGCGGGCCCGGTATAAAGGGGAAGAAAAGGTGATGAGCAATACGGGAGAGAAAAAGACGGCGAAGGAGAATGTAAAAGGGAGAGAAAAGGAGAATGTAAAAGGGAGAGAAAAGGAGAATGTAAAAGGGAGAGAAAAAGATAATGTAAAAGGGAGAGAAAAGGAGAATGTAAAAGGGAGAGAAAAGGAGAATGTAAAAGGGAGAGAAAAAGATAATGTAAAAGGGAGAGAAAAAGATAATGTAAAAGGGAGAGGAAAAGAGAATGTAAAAGGGAGAAAAAAGATAATGTAAAAGGGAGATAAAAAGAGAATGGAGGGGATAGGTAGATAACCGATTTAGGGGAGAGAGGAGGGAGGAACAGGGTGGAGGAAGGGAAGGAAAGAAGAGGGAATGATGGAAATAGTGGGAAGGGGAGGAGAGAGAACGGAGGGAGAGGAAGTCGCCTAATTAATCGAGTTGACCAATTAAGGTAACTCTGGGAATAAGGACGATCCGAATTGCTGTAATGTGAGCAGAGATGTAAAGCTTTGATGTTGTTTCCTTCTTTTTGACTTTTTTGCAAAATAAAGAAACATTCTATAGACCAGCGATTCCCAAACTATGGTACGCGTACCACGAGTGGTACGCGAAGATTCTGCTAGTGGTGCTCGAGTTTAGTGTCAGCATTCACCCATGGAACTGCACAACGAGTGACCACAGAGAGGGACGGACTATTGCCCGCACCGTCCGGACGCGTCCGCTGCACCGCTCATGGCTCACAGTCAACCGCCGACGTATCGTTACCCGTCTGTTTGCGTTTTCACATTGCTATTTTAAACAACAGTTTTTTAAATTAATTCCATTCCTGAAAATATGAACGTGAGGGAAAAAGACCAGCTGATTGATTTGGCTTGGGATGGAGGACTACAATTTGGATTTATCATCCACAAAATCGAAGAATATTGGTTAAGGAGATGAGCTAAATATCCCACTCTCTCTGACATTGCGTTGAAAATTCTATTCCCATTCTGCACGACTTACCTATGTGAAGTGGGGTATTCTACTATGTTGGTAATTAAAAACAAAAATCGAACAAGAATGAACCTCGAACCGGACCTTCGCTGGAAGTTAACTAACATTGAACCATATATTAAAATGCTATCTGCATATATCCAAACTCATCCATCACATTGCCGGTTTTTATTTGTATTTTAAGTATGATAAATGTGAGAAAATAAATCATTTTTCAGTACTACCTATTTTATCTGCCTACCTTATATTATTTTGAAAATGCCTCTTTCGTTAGTAAAGAAAATTTTTAAAGTTCATACTTACTAGGTGGTACGAAGAAATTTTTACACGTTTTCGGTGGTACGCGAAAAGAAAAGTTTGGAAACTGCTGCTATAGACAATAAAATATAGATTGTTTCTTTTAAAAATTATCACTGTATTTAAAATTTGAGAACCAAAATTGAAATGAATGTTAGAAGACTGTCAAATGGCAGTGAAAATAATCCGCGATAAAACTGCCTTGTCTTTGTTACGGTAAAGGTACGTAATCGGGAAATGTGTGCATTTACCGGTAAATGTTCACATTTACCACCAAGCTCGATAAATGTAAGTTTAAGTTTCCAGAAATACGTATTATCCGTACATTTCCCGGTAAATGTGCACTTTTACCGATGTGCCTTGGTTAATGTGGAAATAAGTAAGAGTGAGAAATGCTACACTTTAATAATTACTGTTAATTATAACAAAAATCATCGAGGGTTCGACTCCATTGGTATATATTAAGATGATCGCTTCCCAACTAGGGTTTCTCAAGCGGGATCCCGGGATCCCGTACTTAAAATGCATCCGGGAATTTCCCGGGAACCCACCGCATTTCTCGGAAAATTCCCGGTTTACTGTCTAACTATACGAGAAATATGATCTACTTCAGAAACACATATCTACGCAGGAAAATATCTAATTGCGTTAGCGGGGAGCAAAAATTGTAAAATTGTATTAATATTATTCACAGTATTTAAATACGCCTCATAACTTTCTATCTGTCATCTACATTATTATTTATTCGAGATCGAAATTATCCTGTTGAGCGCTTGAATGTAGCTTGAATGTAAGACGTATTGTAAGTCCCTGTTTAACATGTTTTCGCATTAACAATGTATTTATTTGTATCTTTCATTGGCATCTGGTTCATGTTACCCTTAATTACATTGTTAGTGATGGAATGAAGCGATCCGAAGATCCTATACAGACAGGCATAAGCTGTAATGTTGGGAATAACCAACCAAGAAAACATCCGCGTTCAGAAACGAGAAACTTGATCTGCTACGATAGTTCAGTGGTAGAATATCCGCCCGGCAAGTGGAAGACCCGGGTTCGATTCCCGGTCATAGCAGACTTTTCAAAATTATTCCCTACATTGTTAGTAGCGAGCATCCCTTTCTTCGTTTGCTGCTTCCTCAGTCACGATTCCGGGATCACCGGTCTCGGTTGTGTTAAATGTCTCCACAAAATACAAGTCTAAATGAATCAGCTAATGTAGTGCAGCCTGGCCGAGTGTAGTTTTATGTACACAGTTAGGGTTACATTCAACTTCTGCAGAGGGGTCCCAAGTGCATCCTTGCCATTGTTTCAGCCATTAAGACTGACATCTTTTTCCTGGATCATCCTTTCATCTAGGTACGTAATCGCTTATCAATATAATTGCAGCATTTTTTACCAAAAAATTAATGTATATAATATCGTATTTTGTAGGAAACAGAGGGCTTCTAAATCGAAGATTATTCTTTAGTCTCGTGTCTGAGCCTTTTCCTTGAAGTTGTACGGACGCCTGCTAAACTTTTGTTTTTTTCTAAACAAACATCTTGTTAGTTAGTTAGTTCTTATTAGCTTAAATGAAAAAATATTTTATTAAATATATGAATTATAATATAGACTGTAGATAACCCATAATGTCACATCTGAAAAGTGGATCTGTAGCTTGGCAACATTTTGAACGCGTGAAGGGAACTGAAAGTGCAAAATGTAAAAAATATTCTGCTGTTATACAGTGCAAAGGATTTTCCTCTAGTGGACTTCTTCGTCATTTGAGAAGTTCTCATAGTGAAATAACCACTGCCGGAGAAGCTTCATGCGCAAAAAGAGCGTGTTCATATTCCAAAATGGAAACGAGACATGTGCAACCTACAATAATGTCGTTCATTAAGAAAGAGACCATGGCAGAAATAATTACAAAGCTTGCCACAGTGGATGGATTTTCCATCCGTGCAATAACACTGAGTGAATCTATTAGGAAATCACTTGCCGATAAATGCATGTATTTACCAAAACACCCTCATTCAGTTATGAAAATGGTTCACGAACAATATGGTTTCGCTAAGCAAGTTGTAATATCAGACATAGCTAGAATGATGTCAGATAAAGCCAGATTCAGTATTACATCAGATGAACAAACATCGCTAAGAAATCGCCGTTATTTAAATATAAACCTACACGCAAAGTTAAAGTGTTGGAATTTGGGTATGGCCCGCATTTCTGAGTCAATGCCTGCAGAGAAAATCGTTAAATTTGTGGAAAATAGACTAGCTGAATTTAATTTATCTTTAACAAAGGACATCATTGCCAGCGTAACTGATGGTTAAATTGGGAAGGATAAGTGGGATTGACCATCAAATATGTTTTGCGCATGGACTTCATTTAGCTGTCTGCGATGTTCTTCATAAGAACAATTATCTAAAATTAGGGAACAGGAATTTTGAAACAATCTGTTGAAAATAGTTCCCGTGACAATGACACTGATGATGGAGAGGATTTAGAAGACGAATTCGCAGCTACGATGGAAAGATGCAACAGTGATACAGATTATTGCGGAAAAAAACATTGAAATTAGTTCAACATTGTCACTATTTTTGAAAAGGTACGAAGTACTGTAAGATTATTTCGTAAATCGCCATTGATCAATGAGATATTACAAAAATATGTAAAAATTGAGCACAAAAATAAGGAAATGCAACTTATACTTGATTCGAAAACGAGATTGAATAGCTTACTAGTTATTTTGGAGAGATTTTAAAATTTTAAGGAATACATTTTAAAGGCAATTTAATAAAATTAATACCATTGTATCATCACTGCGTCCAGTCAAGAAAGCAGTGGACCGGCTTGGTCAAAGAGATTTAACATTGCTTTCGACGGAAGGCATATTTAAATTTATACTTGATGATTTTGCTGAACAGAATACTGATTTTTCTGCTCAAATGAAAAAAAAATCCGTAAAGAAAAGGCTAGAAGAACGTAAAAACAAGAATCTAATTGATTTGTTAGAGTATTTAAACAATCACCAACATTATCAAGAAAATGCAAACTTTACGCTCCCCGCTAAATGCGAACTAAAAACTAAAGCTATTAAGTTGATTGACAGGCTTTTTATCCGTAAGCCTGAAGACACTGGCAACAATTCAGGTGAGGTCATCGAATCTGAACCTCATGTTAGGTCCTCAGACTCAGAAGTCTGCTCCTCATTGGCCAGTCCATCGTCGCTGATAAATTAATTGGATGCTGCAATTGAAAATGCTGTAAGCGCTGGAAAAGTAAGCAATAGCCATTCTTATGACACAAGAAGCATTGATACAGAAATGGATATCTATGGATTAACCGGAAAGCGTACAACTAGGTTAAATGATTTATTCGAAGCTCTCTTAACTATTTCTCCAACCTCGATTGAAGCAGAACGTACATTTTCTGCTGCATGTCTCTTTGTTACAAAACTACGCACAAATCTAAGTTATTCTAGTGTGAATAGTGTGTTTTTTGAAAAATTATTTTGTTAACAATAAAAATTTTATGGCGTAAAATGTTATTCTTACTACATTGGTATTTCTCCAAAAAATACAGTGTTTCTTTACTTTTCCAAGGATTTATACTTTTTTATTTTTTATAAAAAAATTACATTATTTAATATATATATATATATACATATGTTTCACTCTGTTTTGTATGTTATATACAGTTTATCAATAATAAATATGAATGTTTACGAATACTTTATTTATTACTTACTGTATTGTTATTATGTTTACGAAAACAATCCCGAGAAATTCCCGGGATCCCGGGATTCAACTGCTTGAGTCCCGGAATCTCGGTATTGAGAAAAATCTGGGAAACGTTAATCCCTATTCCCAACCCGAGATAGGAACACAGTGAACGTTAGGAGAAACCAAAAACACTTCGACTAACCTACCCAACCCGATGGGACAGAGTAAAATTTTCCTTCCTGTCCAAATTGGAGGAAGTAGTACTTATTAGAAGAAATATACGGCAAAATTACTGTGCTCAGTGGTTGTAGAGATAATTATTTTCTTGTATTGCATAAGCTTGTAAAATCGTTTTAGCTTATTAGGTCTTCGAGTTCCCTTTAGTAGCCTTAAGTATTTTGTCGATCGACTGTTGAAATTGTGGCGAAGATATTTACTGTTTCCTCGCAATGAAGAAGATGGTTGCATTTTTTGTGGTGCAGCGATGGCGTTTAGTGGAAAAGAAAAAATGGCGTCTCCGCATTCCCACTTTTCAGTACTTTGATGGGGTAGTGATGAGGATTTCAAAGCCCCGTGAGGACAAGCACGGGAGCAGCGACTGGAGAGAGAAAGACAGGGGGTAAATACGCATTAGCGGCCAGAGTTCATAGGCATGGGGATTGGGGGAGGGGTTGAGGGGTGGGGGAGGAAAAAGGCCACGTGAGATCGCTGACTTACAGTCCCACTGCACACCCGAGTATCTTACTTCATCTTACCGAACTCCATCAGCTCCCACCCTTCTTCTTTTTGTCCCTCCCTCGAAATTCACCCTTCAACCTCCGCTTCTCTCTCCATGAAGTCTTCAAAAGTAACCTTTCTCATTTCCTCCGATTCGCAGCGTCACAATTCTTAGACTTTCTACATCCCTCGCGCCTACTACCTACAGTATAAAAACTTACTTTCCCCCTCTCCTGATTCCACATTTCTTCCCGCTATATTCGTTTGGAAGCTTTATTTAACTCCCGCTCCCTCTGTAAGAGCCACCGTCTCCACTCCCTCCCTGCCTCCCTCACTTGCTCGATTCTTCACCCACTTCTCATTCCTCCTAACTCAGTCTCTCTCTCCCTTTCCCCTCTCCGTCCCTCCATCTTTCTACCTCGCTTCCTAGTGTGCGCCTCTCTCCTCGCTCCCTTCTTTGCCATACCTCACACACGCACTTCTCCTCCTGCCGACCTCTTCCTTCCCCTCGCATTATTTCCACCTCTCGCATCTCCCCTATCTCTCTCCCTCCCGTTTCTCTCCCTTTGTCCTCCTCCCCCCCATCCCCTCTTCTTCCCCTCGTCTCCCTTCACTCCCACACTCCCGTCCCTTCCCTCCCCTCCTGCTTCGGAGGGGGAAAGCGACAAGAGTGTGGTGTTCGTTGAGGGGGCAAGCGACGTGGCATGGTTTCCAACCTTGAATAATAAACAGGACCAAGGAGGCAAACCTTACTCTGTTTTCTAGCTCCTCCTCCCATTCCACTCGCCGACACTTCTTATCCTCTCCCACTCGTCTCATCCATCTCTCACACCATACTCCCCCCCTCTTCTCTCCCTCCTTCCTCCCTATCCCCTCTCCTCTATCTCTACCTCCCTCCCTCCTCCCTATCCCCTCTCCTCTCACTCTCTCCCCCTCCCACCTCCCTCTCTCTTCCCTATCTCTCTCCCTCTCTCCTTTTCACACCGACTTCTTTCTTCGCCCCTTCCCTTCTTAAACAACACTCTTCTTCAGCACTCTTCTTCAACACTCTTTACTACTCTTTTCTCTCTCTCTTTTTCTCTCTTCATATATGTACTCACTCCGCTGAGAAGAGTGTTTTAATTTTAACGCAAGGGCTTCTCGTGCAGTCCAGCATTTGACTTGTAATCGTCGATAGCGTAAGGGAGAGTATATTTGTTTGATACCTTTGCGAGGCTCCAAACTTGTTATTCTTGTTGTTATTATAGGAATTTATACGACGTATAAATGACAGGAATAAAGCTGTCTTCGTTATATAATACAGTTGTACTACATTTTTACTATTTTTATCGCGAGGGAAATCTCTGTGCAGTCGATCGAGGGATTTAACAGTTTGGAGTAATGCGCGCCAGGATGAAATAGGCGTTTCTCGAGGTGGATTTTTCGAAATCTAGGCATTGAAAAAAGTGCGCAACAAGAACTGCTTTTCTGTTCTGGTCTGTCGGTGATTTTATCCAAGTTTATCTTTTTCCTCTTTTAATTTTACATGAACCCGAAATTCGTAATTTCATTGAAATGTGTCCAGCGGTAAAGCAATCCTAAAAATGGGTCTCTAGATGAATATCTCTGGTTGATTTTCTCTAAGTCGCGGCGAACTATCATGTCGAAAGACTTACAAGGAAAACGACCAAACTATATAAAAATGTAAGAATATTAAATGCAACTGTTAGATAATCTGTGGCATTATAACATATTTTACCTTTTATTTAAAATCTGTGAAAACTCTAGTTTGTCATTTGTTTTGCTGTGTCGCGGAGAGAAATATTTAAAACACTACCCTACGGGGAGTACTTATCTTTCACTTCGATTCTATTTTTCCATTAAAAATGTTTGTATCATTTGTAAGCACACACCTGCAAAGTAAAAGACATTCAGCCATTTATGATAAATAATCCTTAAGGTTAATAAATGAAGTACAAATATAATTTCATAATGTTTACATGGACTTGTTTTTCCAAATCAAAAGCATGACCTATTTGCCCCTACTGTGCGGAATCGCTATCACTCACCCACTTTCTCCAATAATAGAACTTAGCACAAAAACTTGTTCTGCTGGGAACCTCATTCTCTCGGTTCTCTAGAAAACGTTGTCTTTTTTACAAAATCACGCGATTTTTTTTTTCATTCTCCTTTAATAAATATTTTTAGTTTAGCCAAGAATTTTTAGCCTAGCAGTCGATTATAATGCGACTTTTATAACAACCCAGCGATGCGTTCGATCGACAAGTTGAAAATCTAAATTTACGTGGAATGAGGCACGAGTTCCAATTTTACTTTATCAATTCTTCACTGTAAGCAACAGAACAAACCAACCAAGTTTATCTTTATTATTCCATAATGTCGTTAATGCGCGAAGCAGACGTTTATTTTTCATAAAACATCGCTGCCTTATCTTTTCCTTATTACGGGGTGGTGAAATGTTATCTAAAAGTACATTATTGCTCAATGCACCTCTTAAGCTTAGACTCCGTTTTGAATGAATCCATAAACATATTTCGTATCCCGTCTGCTATCTAACACCAAGCTATAGATTGAATGCAAACCCTCTGACACAGGATAAAGTAAAAATTCCACTCGACGACACAATCGTTCTTATTTAGGATTTAAGGGTGCCGTGTGACATTTTTGTCCAAATATCCGAAATTCGAAAGTGTTCCGAAAGAATTTTCCGATTTCGTTGCGACGGGAAAGTGGAGAGTGAAAGCAGCGAAGATGACCTCCTCACCCCTTCTCCCCCGACACGCCCCCCCCCCCCTTACACCTCCCCTCCCGCACCCACCCTGCCCTCACGGGTCACGTGACTCTTGCATACGCCGGCCGTGAGCGAGACGTGCACGGCCAGCGCCAAGGGAATTCACGGCAATTTCGTTCTTGTTCCGAATCTGATGTCCCGATTTGTATTGATGTCATTTCCAAAAATATGCTCAAGAGCCACTGTTCCGGTAATCGAGCGCAAAGGAATGGGCCATTTTGAAAGTGGAAATGAGGAGGAAAGGAAGGAAAGAGGCGTACTATTGACCGAAAGCGTTCGGAGGGAAGAGAGGTTCTTCTTTTCCTTCGACCGGGCAAGCAATCACGATTCTTGGTGTGGGCAGTCCTTGGCATTTATGCGGATCTTATCCGATTCTCTCACGGGCAAGCGGCCGCGGCCTGGCTTGCAGTGAAGTCACTCGGGGCGATCGCTGCGATGATTCCTTGTGAACGGGAGGGTCCGGGTTCGTGATTTTCAAGGCCGATGAAATTGAGATTGAACGCTTGGAATCAATCCTGGAAAAAAATCTCATCGCAAATATCGAATAGATGACCAAATACGGAAAGCCAAAACTACTTAGGAAAATAAAGTAAAACGGATTTATTTTACAAAACTTTTCTTGTTTATCATTTTATTGATATATGTAGTCGTCTTGACGTTATTAATTTGATCATTCGATAATTTGAAAGATTGGTTTTTAATTTGCACTAGTAATATCTGTAATTTACTAAGAAAAATGCATTAGCCTTAATTTAGAACAAATAACATTATGTTGCAATTGTTGTGTTATTTGTTCTGAATTATGGAATCCCACAAAGTTACGACTTCCCTAGTGTATTGTGCATTACTT
Source organism: Tanypteryx hageni (assembly GCA_028673005.1). Classification (NCBI taxonomy): domain Eukaryota; kingdom Metazoa; phylum Arthropoda; class Insecta; order Odonata; family Petaluridae; genus Tanypteryx; species Tanypteryx hageni. The sequence goes on from CM054113.1 coordinate 227,378,832, forward strand.
ACCCTTATCTATTGACCAGATCTTCTATATCAGCTTATTATTTCCTTGAAATTTTCAAAGTATTTTTCATAATTAAAACTTTTAAAGACAACCTCGCATGGTTTCCATCGATTACATTTATTTTCGCAAAGTTTATATTAAAAAACTACGTGTATTCTTTAATGCAATCGTTTTCCTGTGCTAAGTATTTTATGTAGAAAACAGCCATTAAATTTCTGTTGTTGTTTAAACATCGAAAATGAAAATTCTCATAATATTTTGACTATTCACAAACAGTGAACCGACCTATTCGTAGCGTCAAGTCCCTTGCGTCAATTTACGTCTACTTACATAAACTTACGTCTCCATGCGCCCCGTTACGTCAGGAAGACGAATAGGGCAAACTTTTAACTCCGTCCATCATCTCAGCACTTGCGTTGTGCCTCGCTGCGCCTAAACAAATTCAACTTGCCCTCACGGCGCCGAGTTTGCGGTGAGGCCTTTGTGACCTCAAGCGGACGTCGCAGGAGGCGAAGTACGTAAGGCGATGGAACGCCGCTTCTACTCCACCTCGCCCCCCTCTCCCGCTTCGTCTCCGTCACGCCCCCCGCCTCGCCCTCTTCCCGCCTCCACTGTTTGACTGCCGGCACCCCGAATCCACGCCACGGAGTCACTCGCCTTACGTCTCGGGGAGTGCCGTAGCAGCCACCCACGCCTCGCCACCTTCCCCCCCTCTTCAAACCCCGTATCCTCCCGACAAACCACGCCCTCTCCCTTCCATAACCATCTCCTCCTCTTAGGATCGCCTATTTCCCACACACACACACACACACACACACACACACACACACACACACACACACACACATTGATCCTAAACCCCTCTTCTCACCCCTTTCCGTGTTTGCTTCTCCCACCGCTCCCTTCCCTCACTCCACCCTCCGTATCGATCCTCTTCACTTCCCCCTCCCTCTCTCTCTCCCTCTTTCCGCCCCTCCCTCCCTCTCTCTCTCTCGCATCTGCCCGACGGCTTGCGTCCCCGTTTATCGTTGCGACCCCAGCGTTGTATCGATCGATATATCGCAGTGGTAACCACATGAAAACCGTTCATGCGACTCTCGCGCCCCTCTTCCGAATCACCCCTCCCGAAAATCGGAACCCGATTACCGTTTCTTAATTATTATCATATCAATTGCCGCAGCCGTTGGGGGAGAGAAAATCATCGGATTATATAAGCCAAAATTCCCATAAATATTTATTGAATCGCTGTTTCCATTGTAGGATTTCCTATTATTTTTCGGTAATGGACCTATGGTGACAGCCGTTTTTCTACCGAGTCAATTGTAAATTTAATAGTGTGTTATACGCAAAGGAAAGGAGCCCATATAAACCAATTAATTACCCTGTAATTTATTTTTGATTAAATTGATAATTACGCCGACCTAGCGGTTAGTTTTCAAGTTATCTTAAATTAAACCGTTTTTTTAAGGATCATTTCACTACCTTCGTAGTCATCGACCGAACTAATTTTTTTACTGTACTTTTTGCTTTTCAAATAAACTTAAAAAATTAACCGTTGAGTTAAAATCTATTTTTGAATTAAAATGCTGAAATGACTACTATCTTGTTTTTTCCTCATAATACATTGTAATTTCTTTATTTTTAACTGTCTTAAATTTTAAACATCGCTTTTCTTTAAGAGTGGCACACATTGAAATCAAACCATAACAAGTAAGGAAGGACCTGATAAATTATATTATTTTAAGGGCAGTTCTTTAAAATAAAAACTACACTTAGGCTGCTCCTGGAATCTCCAAATTTCAACCGCGGGAAGAAATTATGAACAGCCGCTCAATATTTGGTTGCTCTAACTTGAACGGTGTAGAAGTAGTTCACCAGACACGGAAGTGTGACGGACGAACTGACGAATAAGACGAGACCATTTGCGGATTAAAAATAACGGCTAAAGAGAAAATCGTTATGCACGGATTATAAGAAACGTATAATAAATTAAGTTCAGTTATGGATGACATTTCACCAAATGGTATCATTGGATGCGATCGCTACTTTTATTGTTTACTCTCGAGTTACCGCCACCAAACCTGTCGCTTGCACTCCGTGTGTCAAACTGATAAACGAACATTGTGTTTGTATAGTTTCTTCGGTCTATTGATGAAAACTTGCTTTCTAAGAAGGGACCCGAAAGAATTGTTTTTCAAGATTCTATAGCATTATTTCATTGTCTACTTTAAAATATGCAGTTTCATCTTGCATTATTTGTGATGCATTTATACGAATTTCAAAATGAAGTACATTTTCGTGATCTTTAACGATTACCAATTTTGTCAAGAGAATGTCTTGTAACAGATGAATATCGGTTAAAATAAATGTTGCCATTTCGATTTGTTTAAACTTCACAAAATTAGACCATGAGAAAACTGCGCATCATAAGGTTGTCTCACAAACAGTGAAAAATTAACTTTACATGATAAAAATCTGTATGAAGATTAAACGCTTTCCCCTTAAGATTTTCTTTAGTTCAGTAAGAAAGGGCACGGCACGCCAGGTTACTTCTCTAACTCCTCTTGTTCCCAACTCTTTCAAGTCTGGTCACCCTCTCCCTCCCCCCTCCTTCGCTTCCTCCCACTCCCCCTCGCTTCCTCCCACCCCCCTCGCTTCCCCCCCCTCGCTTCCTCCCACCCCCTCTCGCTTCCTCCCACCCCCTCTCGCTTCCTCCCACCCTCCCACTTGCTTCCTCCCCTCTTCCCCCTATCTTCACTCTCCTTATTTACCCCTCCTTCATTCCGTACGCCTTCCCCTCCCTATCCTCTCCGTCCCCTCTCTCTCTCTTCACCTTCCTCACAGTCCTCTATCGCTCTGACGTCTCACTTTTATCAACGATGCCGTAAAATTCAGGTTTACATCCCGCAACCGGGTCAGAGCGCGAAAAAAAACGAATGGGACCGCATTGTGAGACCGATTCCGAAACAAAGCTTTCGCCACCGAATATGGGCATTTCCCTTCGCTTGTATCCAATTTGCATGAAATGATTTCTCTCGTTTTTTGAGGATATCAGTTGTGTTGGATAGCAGTTGAAGTTGCGCTCTTTCTCTCTTTCTCCCCATGTTCTCTGGCGCTACGCTTTCCTAAACAACGCTCATCGTTAAAGATGATCCTGCTAAATTCGACGCCAACAAGTTAATGATCGCTCGAAAAAGCGGCGGTTTAACAGATTCCAAAAAAATCTTTATTTGGTGGTAGTGGGAACGTTAAAGTTTTTATGTGAGTAGATGAAAAAATCGTGGCTCAACAGAATACGCTATTCAGTGAAGGAAGATGATCTTGTAAGGTATTTTATCGGATGATAATCTTTTATGTCGTTCCCAAACATTTGATTTGTTAATTGCGCGACAGTCCCCATTATGTTTTATCTTAGCTCTAAGTTTGTTAGATGGTCTGAGGAATTAAGCGATGAACCCGGGGGAAAGCGGATGTCATCCACGATTCTCTCAAAGGGATAATTCGTTATTTCAATGCCTATCAGATATTTAAATTCGTGAAAATTATATTTTTGTCGAACGAAAAAAATTCTAATTCATTTCCTGTCGTAAGACTCGTTTCATGACCCTTGGTTTTTTCTTCTGAGCCGAGTACGCGAACAACGATGATTTCACCCAGAGAAAGCATTAATTCGAATTATTTTGAATTCAGAATAATATATAAAATTATTCAGAATATCCCATCCCGACGTAGAAAAAAACCACTTTCAACTCCAAAAGCTTTCCTCATGCCCTCCTCGTCGATATTTTGGCGACCCACGTTCTATCTCTTTTTTCCACGCTCTCTCTCTCTCTGCTCTCCCCCCCTCTCTCTCTCTCCCTCACTCTCTCTCTCCCCCTCCCTCTCTCTCCCTCCCTCCCCCTCCCTCTCTCTCCCTCCCTCTCTCTCCCTCCCTCTCCCTCCCTCTCTCTCCCTCTCTCTCCCTCTCACTCCCTCTCTCCCCCCTCTCGACTCACCCCTTTTTGTCCGTAGCGTACGTAGCATTTTTTTCACCGCCTCACATCACTACCGCGCTCTCTTGTTTGTGCCACACTCCTTTGAGGTTCTCCCTCCCTCACTCACTCCCAGCTCTCACCTCAACCCCTCTCCTAACCTCCCATCCACTCCCCCATTTCTTTCTCCTCTTCCAACTCCAGTTCCCTATATCTGCAGTGTTTGCTTCCTTTGAATATATCCCTATCCCGCTCTCCGATCCCACCGGTCTCGTCCCTCTCTCTTCCCTTCCTCACTTCCCCTCCGACTTTCTTTCCTCCCTCTGCCTATTTCCCTTCCTCTCTCCCTCTTCCTCCCTTTGACTCCGCTGAAACCTTTTCTTTTTCTCCATAACACAGGACCTTCCTATGGAAACGAACCTCTCGCCATCTTTCCTTCTTCCCCCACCTCCGCCCAATCCTCCTATTTCGTCCCTCTTTTATTCCTCAAGGGTTGAAAACCCCTCGGACCGCCCACCTCTCCCGCTCTCCTCCTTTCCCCTCGCTCGCTCGCTCCCTCCGCCGGCATAAGTTACTGCCAAACGGGACGCCACTTCAGACCGTGCGCCCTCAGCGCTGTTGTCAAACCTCTCAGATGCCCGCTGACGGCTTCCGCTCTTGTTATTACGGGAATGGAGGAAGAGGATGGAGGGAGGTGGAGGAGGGAGAGAATGGAGGGAGGTGGAGGAGGGAGAGGATGGAGGGAGGTGGAGGAGGGAGAGAATGGAGGGAGGTGGAGGAGGGAGAGGATGGAAGGAGGTGGAGGAGGGAGAGTATGGAGGGAGGTGAAGGAGGGAGAGGCGGCGATGAGGTTACGGAACGCGAGTCTTAGCATATAACCGCGCTTTCGACGCTATCTAGCAGCTCTCTAAACCTTTGACCCTTTCCTATGGGAGATGGTGACGTATGCTCCTAATATGGAAAGGTAATGTTGTTGAAGTGACTCCGGGGGCGCTGCGAGGCGGTGGCTGAGGCTCGCAAACCATCCTTTGGCAAATTCCCACCTCGTTAATGGAAGCGTGCACATGGCTTTCTGACGCCTCTATTTTGGCTCGTGTCCTTCGCGGAACGAATTTCGCTGCGGATTCGCGGAGTTGCCCACGCACGGTTGATTCGCCTTTCGCCCTGATAATGCGAAATCTTTCGCGAATCCGTTTTTGAAGATTTTGTTGCGCTGCATATTTATAAATCGATCCAGTTTGGATGATTTGCATCTTTCCTATTTCGGTTGTTAAGGTAATTTTCGCTATCATATTCCCTTGCAAAATAGATTACCTCATTCTGGTGATTCAGCCGTAAAACCGAGCTGTTGCATTGTGTTTAGCTTCATTTTCCAGTTTAACTTATATATTCGGTTGATTAACTGCGCCAAATTTGAGGTGAGATAGAATTCGGTACTTACAACGCAATCTCGCCATAAGAATTGTCTAAGAACCCTCGCTGGATGAGCTGCACCCGCTCGGTATACTAGCTTGTGACCAAGCTATAATCACCCAAAGAGACCATCTACCGACCATTTAGTCGCACTTGTTTTTCATTGATCGCAATGATAGCCTTCCCCAATGGTTTGAACGAGCCTTTCAATACTCTTGACAATACTGATTCATGCAGTTCACGAGGGTCGCACTGTGACAACATTCGAAGATCACCTTCGGTACGGTTACATCTTACCTCGTCGCTTGAAATCCTGTAATTAGGTCGTGAATATCCAGGATCGATCGTTAAAGAGACTCCATCACTGAGACTTAATTATTTTTTTCATTTGGAAACGATACATATTTGAATTGCGTAACATAAAATGGCAAATTGCAGAGTGGGATTGTAAGAGTCTGAAAGATTAAATTCTGACCAATTCCTTTCTCCAGTAAGAGGCTAGAAGATATCACGATTGAGATGAAAGTTCAATAAGGAATTTTTATAAAGAAGGGAGAAGATACGAAGAAGAGGGATGAAAATATGGAAGACAATATTTTTATAAAAAAGAAATTGAAGACGAGAGGAACGAGGCAGGACGCGAATGTGATAATAGGACGAATGTGTAGCAAGTCTTAATAAACAATGATTAGCAGGTGAGGTGAGATGCGTGACAAGTTGTCTATAAGTAGAACTGGGAATGGATGGTCTCAATGTGACGTCTCCAAAGTCGGGCAGCGGAGAAGAAATATTTTCGGGAAATAACATCATAGGATCAAATAGGGCAACAGGAACTTGCACTAGAGGAATGCATCTCCAAAAAACGGCTGCGACATTATAAAACCGGATACGTCAATCAATCGAAGAGTATACCAAGCAGAAATAATGATTTGGAATATATTTCTATAAACGTGTCAAAAGCAAGTACTTGATTTTAGTGAGATTATTCATGAGGCGGTCATTGATGCATAATTGACACAAACCGCGTTTTTTTATAATCTAACAACTAAATCGGATCTCCAATTTCTCTTTAATTCAATAGCGAACTTGAAATTTTCATGTTTCCAATTACAATCCCATCCTACGACGCCGCGAACACATCGCATTCTTTTCCGAGGTTTCAAAGAAATGCTCGATTTCTCATCTCAAAATGACGTTTTAATTCCTCAAGATGGACTACCGGCGTACTGCTTTAATGCGAGGATTACCCGCGCGGTGAGGAAATAAAGCGGAGTTAGTCGTATTAATTGCTTTTTAGCCTTAACACATACAAATGCATCCTCACTTCGCCTTTCCTCTCCCCCCCCCTCCCCCTCCCCTTATCGCTTTGGCCCGAAACGGCTCTTCCTACTGCTTTTTTTATTGCTTCCGCTCTTCACCGTGGGCGTTTTGTTTGCGTCACAACTTGCAACCTCGTTCTCTATCTCTCTTATGCTCCTTTCGTTTTCCTTTTGTCTCACTTTTTTGCCTTTTGTTGTTTGCTCATTTTCGTCCTCTTTCACCTCATCTTTCACTTCCTCCCCATTCCAGACGGAGGGACGGCCGGGGTCGATGAAGGTGTGTGCGGGCCTATGTGTGTGTGTGTGACCCTATCCCCGGAGCTAAAAAAACTTGACTAGGGTCAATAATAGCCTCGTAGCATGAGAGAATGAATAAAGTAATAAATTCGTTACAAATCTGCGATCCGTTTATTTGCATAGATCTCGTTTACCATTGATAATTTTTGGGTTTTCCCTTTTCAGATTATGTTAGGTACCTTAAGAATTTCACTGCTATTGTAAATACCCTATTCGTCGTTCATTACCACAGATATAAATTTTATCTCTAACAAAAAACGTACTGATGATAAAAGACTAACAGGAGATAATGTTCTTCCAGATTGAAAAAAAACGCGATTTCAACCGAGACAAAAAGACCATTTCATTAAAAATAAGGACTGGTGGTAATGAGTTGATCGAACAACTTTTAGTATGAGTGTAAATATTGATCATCGTAGTTTCAGTACAGATTCTCGCAAATGCGATGCTGGAGGATATGTTGCCTATGGAAAATTTTTAGGAAACATCTCAGTTATGTAGAATTTCCTGCGTTAAAAAAATTATAGCATTTTTCTTAAGATAAATGAAAATTTTGAGTATTAAATTAATACTTATTAGTGGGAAAATAAACTTTTAGAATATTTTTGCGTGAGCGTTTAGCGCATTTTGCAAACGGCGCCTATGGTAAGTGCCGCCTTCGTCATTCCTTAGCTACGGCACTGGATACTTGTATTCTACATGCAAAAATTCTTATCATTTTTCCTCCCTTTTCCGCGCAATGGGAGCAACACCCAATGAAGGAAGTTAAAAGTGATGAACAGCTGTGACTAGTCTAACAGATCCATCCTTGAGTCATACTGTCGCAGCACATTTCCTTAATTATGGATTTTTCTGAGACTTGATAACATGAGTAAGCCAATTAATTACTGGCGAAAATTTTGCCGTTTCGTCGCATTTTCATTTGTTTTGCACTCGGCTCAAAATTTATTCTTTTGGCTCATTTTCAAATGTTACTTAGTTGCTGTTTTGCTTTAATTCCTGAAGTCAAAACTCGTGCTGTTTGTAGTAATCGATTCAGCATGTCCTCGTTCGAATCAAGTGGTATTTTTTCATTCCTTTAAATTTGTCGACTGCTACCTAGTCTCGAGATTTACTGCGTTACTTTTTTTATGTCACCGTATGCATGCTGGGGACGAAGGAGGCGAAAATAAGTTTGACAGGCGCAATCTCGCTCGAATAAAGTCGTATTTCTTTCTTATCCTCGCTCTCTCCCTCCCTCCCTTTCATCCCTCTCGCTCCTCTTCCCATCCCTTCTAATTTCCAGCGCGCCGATAACTCCATCTTCAAGCGCAGACCCCATCCTCCCCTCTCTCCCTCCCTCTCTCTCTCTCTCTGCTTCTCGTCTCCCACACTTCTTCCCGGCCCAGCCGCCGAAATCCGCTTTTAGCTCCAATGGGGCGAGTCTCTCTCTCCCTCTCTATCTCTCCCCACTCCACCTCCTCTCTATCCTTCCATCTCTCTGTGTCTCTCTCTGCCTTTCTCGTCGGCCGGGAATGCAGCGAATGCTCATTCTTCAATCTCCGAAGGCTTTCCCTGCGCCGGAGCCGCCTACCCTCCCTTCCCCTTTTACTCCCACGCCTCTTTCCTCTCTGAACTTCCTTTCCTCTTCCCACCTCTTTAGTCCGAAGCCCAGAGTGAGTTTGGGTGTGGGAAAGGGGGAGGTAGAGGGAGGGAAGAGGGAGGAAGAAAGGGAGGAGGGGAGAGGGAGAGAAGAGGAAGGGAGGATGGTGGAAAAGAGAGGAAGGAGGAAGAGTGAGAAAGAGAGGAAGGAGGAAGAGGGAGAAAGAGAGAGGGAGAGGAAGGAGGAAGAGGGAGGGAGGAAAAGAGATGGAGGAACAGGGAAGAGGAACAGGTGAGAGAGGGAGGAGGAACAGGGGAGAGTAAGAGGAGGAACAGGGGAGAGAGGAGAGAATAGGGGACGGAGAGGGAGAAGAGAGCAGGGGCGGGGAGAGGAGGGCTGATGAGGGGAGGGTGATGAGGGGAGGGGTGATGAGGGGAGGGGTGATGAGGGGAGGGGCGATGAAGGGAGGGTGAGGAGGATGGGAGGGGAGAGGGGAGGAGGGGTGGAAGAGCGAGAGGAGGGAAGCGAGAGGACGGAGGGGGGAAGAGGAAGGGAGGAGGGGAGGGGAGTGAATCGCTAGATGCGAGGGAGAATGCCGATGTGAGGTAGACATAGGGAAGGTGCTAAAGTTAGAAAACCGAGTAAGTTATAAAATGCGGATGAACCCAACCTTGAAGATAAAAACAGATACTATGGAATCCTAAAGAGTACGGAGGCGTAAGGAGATATCCGTGAGAGAAAAATAGTGGATCTTCGGCGATCTCCGCGTCGGAGCAAAATACCCCTCGATTTATTTATCGGCGAATTTAGCCGTACTCGGATCGGGAATGGAGTGAAAGGGCAAATGAACACGGAAAGGTGTACGGGTCCGTTTCTATAAAAAGTGTTTTCTTGCGGTCTGGAGACACGAGGGAGGTCGCTGTCACGCCAACCGTTTCGCCAAAAGCAGAAGGGCAGAAATTGCGCCGTTATGAAGAGGGGCGACCCGCTCGCAGGAAAGGGACGGGAGCGTGATGATGGAGGGGGCCACCCGCGGGTTTCGGGGGTCCGAGATGGGAGTGGCCAATCGAGCAAAAAATAAAAGAGGAAGATATACCCTCTTGCGCGTGGATTTCGCCTGTCGCGCGTCGGACGATGAAAGATATCCTCTCCCCCGAACTGTTTGTTTCATCATTCCATTCGAGAGAGAATTATCGAGCTCGGCTTATGGCTGGAATCGTATCGGTAAACTATGTATGTACGTCGCTCTCATTGCAGCAAAACGGTTGGGAAAACCAGAGGCGCGTTTGGACAGCAAATCTGCCGGCATCAGTGGTGATTCATCGATAGTAGATAGAAAAAGTTTACTATTTACTATCGATGGCTGCTTTGAAGCCGAGTTACGCATCTGGTTTTCCCATTTGTTTCACTGCAGTGCAAGCAACGTAGTCTACAATTATATACTACTTTGTTGGATCCATAATATTAGTTGCATTACGTGTAAACTTGAACACTTTCTATCGCTAAAATAAGTGGATTATTGAAAGTATTTCCGAATGAGCAGATGTGTTTATGCCGTTTATGTGTTTGTAGAGATAAGATACGAAGACGAGACCCAGCTGTGTGTTTCGTAGAAACGTCCATACGACCAAATTAACATTTGTAAATCACGCGAAGACGGCCGCTAAATTATAAATCCTTGCAAAACGAGATCGGTGACCTGTTTTCTTCCATCGCTAAAATGATATCGCATTTTTAAACACTTAAAATTTGGTCTCAAATGTGGGTCACCTTTAAGAATGTCCATAAGGTCATCGCTGGCAGCATTATTGCTCCCTACCAGATGTCTATTAATAGCTAAACCAGCCCACGATGACATTCGCATGGTTTTAAGTTAATGTGAAAAAGAAAAGAGGAACATTTTTCGCTTCCCATCTTACTTTTTACCTTCCCCGCGACTTCAGGACATTAGTGTATCTCAAACCCTCGCATTCGCACTGCAATCTTCTTCCTCCTTTATCCATCTTAACTTATGATGCTTCCATATGGCAGCTCACAATCCCCCTCTCCCCTGCAAATCTTGTTTCCCCTACTCCGCCCTCCCCCATCCATTTTCCGCTACCTCACGCCTTCCCTCCGCCCACTCTCCTTTATCTACGCCTGTCGCCATTCTTTTTTCTCTCTTGTGTTAAGGGGGCGCCTCATACCCGTGTACACCGAGGCGGCGTCTGTCTCCTATAGTCACTGATAATGGCACACGGCCGATCGATCTGCTTCCCCGCACTCCTGCCCGATTAGGGCGCCCCCTCCCCTTCTCCCCTTTCCCAACCTTCTTCCCCCCTCCCCTTCCCCCTTCTCAAACCTTCTTTCCGCCTTCCCTTCTCTCCACCAACCTTCTTTCTCCCCCTCCCACCTCTCTTGCCCCTCTCCTGCCCACCTTCGAGTGATGTGGGTGACTATGAATTTCACCCCATTCCTCCAACGGAACTGCTAAACCGTACGACTTTCTTCTTTCTCACTTTCTCTGCGTCTCCCTTCCTTTCCCTCTTTCCCTCCTTTCCTCTCGCTCCGTTTATCGCAAGTTCACGATGTCTATGCCAAGCTTGCGAAATAAACTCGATCCGTAATAAAATCAGGAAGCAGTTGCTTTAAATGTCGGAATGTCGGACATTAAATATATGACACGATCGCTATATTCATCAAATGTGTGTGAACTGCAATTGATTAAGTAAGAGATTCAAAGAACTTAACCGTGAATTGGTAGCATTTACTGAGGTTCGACTCGCGTCCGCTGTGGTCATAACGAAATACAGAACTTGGTCTTTCTATTGATAAAAAGAATTTCGAAGTCTTAACTTCCTTCGATTCGTAATCACGATAAACTAACTTTTTCCCCCGGAATCTCAGGAACTTCCCACTCCACAGTCAAATGTTTCGAGCAGACGTCAATTATCTTCTCGCGTTTGTTGTGGCGTCGGGTGGTTTTAGAGTTGCCACTCCAACTGAATTGCTAATCGAAATCTCATTGTAATTAAATTATGGCTTTAAATTGCCGTTTTCGATTTCCACCTAAACCTAATTAGTGTTTCGAAGAGAACCGCAAAACAAATCATGATAAATTATTTGAAAATCGCGTCGTAGTATTCTCTATAACTCGAACTACTTTCTAATTAAATTTAATTGTTCGTTACATTCAAATTTCTCTCCTCGTATTTTGGATCTATGTTCTCTCATTGTCAGTGTCCGAGTAAGTTTTGGGCATTGTTGCGATCCGCCTCGAACAGACACTCCGGAGCCTGGCCCAAAGGTGGGCTACCTTTTCTACATGGTAGGTCGCAGCAGTGTGTGCGATTGCTTTGGTGGGCCAGATAAGAGTTCAAGCTGTAAGTTACCTAGGCATTCCGTGTTATCATATAAGTGAAAATAAAAGTCCAAAAACTGTTTTTAAGATTAATACTTCAATGTTGTGCTTTATAATTGTAATTTTAATTTAAAAATATATTTTTTAAATAAATTTTACGGATATCCTTTCATTATAGCTTCACGAGACGCATAAATGTTCTTGGGGGCCGCATGCGGCCCGCAGGCCTTCGTTTGGCCATTCATTTTGGCCATGCGCGGAGTTTCGCGAAAACATGTCAGCGGTTGCGGTTTCGGATGATGGCATATCAAACGCAAAAGCGAGATTCCATTGATTTAGTTGCCAAAGCGTTGCTGTTACGTTATGTGAGGCATTTATCGGTAATCATATAACGTGCTCACACGCCCACAAGGAGAAAGTATCGCTGTTGAATTTTTGAAATTTACTATCAATGCTGGGATAAATTTGAGGAAAAAGAAGTCATCAAATATTATTTTATCAATTTAAGGCTGTATTCTTTCTTATTGCTTGGAAAATGAAATTTGTCTCTTTAGGTCGTTTCCGTCGATGACGCAATATCGTCAAATGAATCATCGCGGCGACATTGAAAAGCATAGGAAAGCGCTTTGTGGTTGCGTTCCATGTGGGCATACGGTTTATTTCTCTCATCGCTCGCAATATTTTATTCCGGAGTGAATCTGTTATTTTCGACATTTACAAAAAAATCGCAGGAATGAAACTGATTCGGGTTAGTTGCGCGACAAATATTTGCTTTTAGAATCCTATTATGCACAAAAAACTTCTGACGACACCAGGATAATTGATGACATGCAGGAAAGATCATCATTTCCTCTAACGTATCTATCTAAAGACGGAAAGTATTGCTAGTTTTCAGCTATGAACGTGCTGGAATTTATTTTGAATTCCTAAAATAAAGGCAATTTGTTGCACTCCACCGCCTTATCGCATACAGTATCATCTTTTGGAATTTAGTCCGATTACATTGATCCGATAAAATATGGTTTCCTCCTTCTGTCACTTAAATTATTCACTGTAACATCTGTTTATAGCGCATTAGCATGTGTGCACGAAGTATTGAACACTTTTCGAGATAAAGAGGCTATAAATGACGACGTGAATATTGTGAAAGAATGAGAGGACTGAAATAAAGATTGTGTGTGATTATGATTTCACTTAGCCATCGATAATCTTATCTATTGACATCTTACAATGAGGAAATGTTCATAAATGCTCAATAGATAGAGATATAAAATATAATTTAGCATGACGTAAGTGTATTTAATCTACTTTGAATGAATTCACGGCATATATTTAAAATAGAATGTGGTATAAAATAAATATTAGGCCATTTTTCGCGTAAATATTTTAATTTGGACAATTTTTTATTATATAAAGAAATTATTTGACGATATTCCAAGTTCAACAATCAAGATTCAAGTTTTTTATATTATCTGAAGTTATCAAACTATAAACTAACACGTTCACTAAATTAATCTATATATCCTGAATTGCCTTCAACGGTGATTTATTACCGTTCGCCCAAATTTCGAACACTACATTTTCGGAATCATGTCACGTGCATATCGGAAACCTGGGTAAAATAAAATAATATATGTATATCATATACAAACAACAAATAGCTCAAAAATAAAATGTATGCAACCTTGTTATCCTTTTGAAGGACATCTATTTATTTCCTGCTATTTGCTATTTCAAAGGACAGTTATAACAATAATTACCTCTCGTAAGATTAGGAATTAAGTTCCTATTTTGTTGAAAATTTTAATAATGACGCGACCTCTCAAAACCAGTTACTGTTCTTATAATTATTATCACATCGAGAAAGGTCGAGCCACGTTGACGGGTCTGTAACTCGTAATCATTTTGCGAATGCTGTTGAATGGCAGTCAGAACGAAATACTTTTTTCAAAGTGAAGTTGTAATGTTGCCTTTGCTAATTAACAAAATAAGCATGGATTTGCCTTGGTTCATACAGGCTAGTGCTCAGAGTGACGTTGTGGAAGAGGGAAGCCCCAATGATCAAACCCACTTGTGTTAAATTATGTTATATAAAGGCTTTATCGAAAAGGAAGTTTCTATTTTAATTAATATTCGGACTAATATAAAAAACACGCTCGATTTCTTGACGGTGAATGGGTTCGAGAGATAGAAAGATTTGGTTTCCCAAACGCAAACGAAATTATGAGCCTAAGCCGCGCGTTCTCCGCGCTCACTCATGGGTCTATTCTTAGAGCTCCTCCAGATGATCTCAGGATATTCGCAAGGCTTTCCTCGTTTGGAATATCGGAGACGCTCATATTCATAGATGCCGCATGAGCAGGGCCGGGGATGCATCACATGCATTTGCAGAGCGTGGCAGTGCGTGGTGGGAGGCAAAAGCCGAATAAAATTAGTCAGGCGCAATAACGTGCTACTCCTATAATGAGTGAAGAGCGAGAAAGATGCAAACGGCTCATTTCACCAATTGCGGCTAAACAAGTGGCGCCGGAATAGCACACGAAGAACATAACTTTGTTTTCCTTTAAAAGAAATGGGAGCCAAAGTCTGAATAGGATAGCGGTCATTAAGTTAAATCGGGTTTTAATAACGCATTCTAGTAAATGCCATTAAATGATGTACTAATTTCCATCAACCAAAAGAAAAAAATATCTTAACATATGAAATAACGTCATGTCGCTCTGCATTAAAATCCTTAAAAGAAAAATTATCAATTTAATGGCAACGAATAAATATAAATTTTCGAAAAAAAGAATCCATTCTTTCAAATAAACTAATGAAATCTGATGTAGCTCATTACCACCCTCTCCATACCTCACCTCTCTCTCTCTCTATCTCTTTCTCTCTCTTCACGCGCCCCCGCCTTCTCCATTCGACGCAATCCATGCCGGAATCCGTCCTAGTTCTCTTGATTCTTCCCAATACACCCTCTTTCTCCCTTTCCCCTTCCCTTCACTCTCCCCCGCCCCTCACACGCCTTTCTTTTCGTCCTTTTCAATTCCTCTTCTCACTCCTTTCTTCCCACTATCTACTCAACTCTTCCCTTTTTCGCAACCATTCTCTCTCTCTCAGGTCCAACACTACACCTCCAACTTTTTCTCCGTTTTATCGCTTCAAATAAAAAAAATCAAAATTAACCTGTCAGAAGTGAGAAGTGTTAGTATTCACAGAAAGGAATTATTCGAAAGGATACAGCGCGTGCGAAGTAATGTTTACCCAAGGCCTAAACCTCTTCTCCTTGGTCTATTGCCTTGCCTTGCCTATTGTGCATAAACATAAATTGCTCTGAATATTCCTTGGAGTGGAAACTTGTAGTTTCTAAGACCAACTCATTGTCAGTACAAAGAGAAATTTCGGAAATAAAAATGCATTATGACAAATGGTTCTAAAGAGAGAGAATATTCTCGTTATATCTGATTAGTATACTTTACATAATAAATTGACGACGCCATAGAAAAGCTCGTTATAGACCATCATCGCCATAACAAGCTGAGAGATCGCGGCCAAAAAGAGAAAACGAGATACAAGTGACCGAATAATATCTCCCCTGGTTCCGTCAGTTTCTGCCGACCGCCTTTAACACACCTCCGCAGCCGCGGCAAAGTACTCGTCGAGGAGAACGCGCGATATGCCTTTCTCGTTTAAATTCCATCTCCGCCCACGTAGTAAATATAGTGTTTCTATCGAACTAACGACATCCTCGAGATTCTTCCATCACTCAACTCGCCTTTTCTCTCCGTACTTACCTCTTTTTACCGTTAATCCATTCCTCCGAGAGCGAAGTGTTCCAATGACTCCTCACCCCCCTCTATATCGTAGCTCCCCCTCCCTCCACGCTCCATCACTCCACACGATTATCCCTCCCCTCTCTTCCTCCCCCCACCCCACCATCCTCCCTTCCTCTACCCACCCCAACCCCACCATCCTCCCTTCCTCTACCCACCCCACCCCTCCCTTCCCCTTCTCTCGGCCCCTACACGTCCACCTACACTCCACTGATCCCTCCCCGGCTGTCTCCGTGCCAAAAATCTAACCCGTTAAAGTCGGCTTCGAGCTCCCTTCTCTAACTCCTCCCCAACCTCTCCTTCCCTTCCATAACCGCGTAATTCCTGAAGTAAGTGCTCTCATTCGACTCAATATCCAAGCAAAGTTTATTACGTGACCTGTAATTCGGAACACTAAAGATCTTATTAAATCACTCTTCGTTTTTCTTTAATTATTTCTCCAGTATGGAAAGCTTAGCAAAAATAAAACAACTGCGCCTATGCGAAGAGCGATTGTTAAATCTTGTTCAAATGGAGTCCTTCAATCACGCGTCCATTCGTTATATTCACTTGAGGTAATGGGACTAATCGAAGATGTTACACTTTCTAATACACTTTGTCGTTAGCATGGCAGGATTCTGCCCATTGTGCTAGGATATTTTTTAAAGGGTTATATGTTTTAATGGCAATAACCACTCCGTCCAGTCGGTGGGTTTGCTCCGTAGAAGGCGGGGAGAGCTCCTAACTATGCATTCGCTCGCTCAATCATCCGATGAGAGAAACCAGGTGCCTGCATCGGAGACCGCCGTTGCGAAACGCTATGTGCAGCCACGGTAATTAACTCCCCCTCCCAACTAAAGATAACTTAATACGAGTAATCCAGAGGGAACCTACTTTCGTCTCCAAAATTAATTTCGACTGTTTTTTAAGGTTTTCGCGGTATTTTTTTTACTTCAAACTGTTGAAGTTATTCCACCGCCCACTTCTATCTAAAGCGATTGATTTTGGCCCGCGCTAACAACAAAAAGAGGGGAAATAACGGCGAATTCTTCGTTGTTCCCAAATCTTGCGAGGCGAAGGCTCGTTCGCTCTCGCCGATCGAATTACCCGCCGAGGCTCTTATTAGAGGCGACTTTTAGTCCGTTTCGCAAAAGTGTCGCGCGATTCTCGCTCCCTCTGCGAACGAGCGGAGCAAAAAATCCCCGGTTACCTTGGACCATACGCGAGATTTCCAAAGTCGCGCGTGTTTTCAACTTTCACTGGCGTCGTCCGTACGGGAGACTCCGCCTCCTACGAGACCCTTCCATCGCTCGCTTTTCTTTCTTTTCCTCCGAGCAGCGGCTTCGATGCGCACGCCGCGGCTAAAACCGCTTCCCTTTCGGCGCGGTACACGTTTTAACCCCCGGAAGGTGTTTCTCCGGTTTGAAGTGGCGAAATGGGGAGCGAGTGGTGTCCGATATAAAGATGGAGAAATAAAGCGAGCCGATTGAGAAGGACCGCGTGGTGGTCAGCCCCGCCCGAGGGCGCCTGGCTCCCTCATCGCCTATTTCTATGCTTTGGCCGATTGATCTATTGGTCTCTCTATTCCTCCCGCCGCCTCAATTCTCTGCTATTCGAACCGACGCCTGCGTAATTCGCTTGGGAAAGGGTTTTAAGCCACGACGGGTCGTTTGACCGAAACGAAATCACTCCGAATGAAATTTCCTAAATAATCTCGTTTAAGACGGACGGTAGCTTCATGAAGAAATGAGAAATGACACATTTTATTGAAATTATTAATATAAAACACACCTTCTGCATTTTGTCATTCCCTAGGTAATGGAAGGAAAGGAAAGGCGGTTCAAACAACTAGATAATAGGGAAACTTTTATTTTAATAATTTAAAAGCTGAAACAGTCGGAAAGTATTCTATGTACATTACGAAATTAAAGTATTTACGGCGGCGAAGCTCACGAGAGAATTGCGATAGTCTTCCGTCAGAGGAGACTTACTTCACTGACTCCGTGACGTATCAAAACGAACGGATTCCGGCTCTCCCTCCTCCTCTCTCTCTCTCTCTCTCTCTGCCTACTTCCTCCCATCTCTCTCTCTTTCTCCCCATACTCCCGCTGCCACATCCGTCGCTCATCTACACAGTTATTCGAGGCTAACAAACCTAACGGAGGAGAGTAGGAGGCGGATAAAGAGAGGGATAGAGCAAGGGAGGAAAAGAGCCACTTATTCCGGACCGAACGGAAGTACATATTTTCGCATTGACCGAGGAAAGAGTTGAAACCCATATTCCGAATCGAAAGCCCCTGTGACGCTCGTGCGCAATGGATGCGTGCTCCTGCGCTTTGCCAAACGTTGTTTCCTTTCTTCTGTGATAAGGAAGCTAGTCCAGCTAATGTGCGTGGCGAAATGATTAGAAGTTCATCAGACGGAATTTATGTGAAAATTGCATGCAATGAAAAGCGACAACTAAAAATGAAATGTGTACTATTTTGTGGACGAGCTAATCGACGTGTCAATACTTAGAATGTTATTTCTCAAATTGCCGTACGTTGCAATTAATACGTTTTGAATGTATTTTAATTTTCGATTGAGTCAGTTTGAAACTAATATTCGCTCTACAAAAAGTTACTGCAATCTTTCTGTAAAAATCTAGTCCTGACGCTTGTCGCTTCACGCTTAATGTGAGCATGGTGATCGATCCCTCTTGTTGAGATACGATTCAAGTACAGGTATCCCCCGATTTACGCGTGCCCGCATATACGCGATTTTGTTTTTACGACCATTTTCCGATTTACGCGTGGCGTATTCGGTTTAACGCGATTTTATTTTTACGACCATTTTCCGATTTAGGTACGCGTCGCGTATTCGGTTTAACGCGATTTTATTCTTACGACCATTTATCAATATACACGTCGCGTATTTGCATTTATGCGATTCGTTATGCGCACAGTATGTACTCTTAATAGTTTATTATTTATTAAATATTTCATAGATTCTTGCCCTTTTTACCTTTATCGTCCCTGTATTGATACCATTCATTGCATCGTACGACAGAGCAGGGTTCCCTGGTAGTTCCTACGGCAATAGAATCTCTTTCCTTATTCTCCTCTTTGCGCAAATAACGCACTTGAACCCATTTTTTGTGCAAAAATATTCATAGTTGTGCGAAGAGAATATATTTGTATAGGAAGTTCACTCATCGACGGAGCTTCGATAACTCTGTGATACATGGCAGAAATTTAACGAATAAAAAAATATAGGAATTTTAAAAGCGGACGCTGCACAGGACGCCGTATCACGTCGTTAACGCTTTGGAGGTTAGAACGCTCATTAAATCAAATTTAAAGACGTTTATAAGTGGAAGATATCTGCTCAGTAACGTAAACAACCTCTATTACGTTATTTTCAATGGGAAAAAATATTTTCGATTTGCGAGTTTTCTCTTTCGATTTCCAGGAACGCAGGGATATCTGTATAATGTTTATAAAACTTTTATATAAGAGTTTAATACATTTCTTATATTTGACATTTCTTCCAGTAAATGGATTAGGATTGGAACAAATATTAAAAGTTTTAAAATATATTTCTTGGATATTTTATATAGTTGTTTAGATGATGACCCGATATTTTACGGATATTGAAAACCTAGTTTTAGACGAGTAGAGATTGGTTTGTTCAAGGAAAATTTTATAAGTTTAATTAAAATAATTATCGCGATACCGATGACTGAAAGTATAAAAAGAGAAAAAAGATTTTGAGCATACATTTTGTATTTTAAAATAATAAAGTATAATTTTTGCATCTCTTTTCATAAAAGTTGTATGGCATGTTTTTAAACAGTGTAAAATAATGAAAATATTTGATGAATCGATAGTTCCTATGTATAAATTCTCTAATGCGATCCAACCTATTTAGAAACGGAAATAAATCTTTCGTTTTAAATTATTTTAAACTTTTAAATGTAAATAGTAAAAGTTGCAATAAAATGCTTTTGCTCTTTCTTCTTTATAATAATTAGTTTTTACTTTTGGGCTTTCCCCTGCATCCATAAGATTTAGCAAAGGAGAAGAGAATCATTACATGTCACTGGCTTCATAATTATTATGAATTTTGACTTTAATGTAGTTTTTCGCACTTTCGCATCTTTTCTAAATCATCAGGTGCATCATGATATATGGTGCAATATATGATGCAACGTATCATATGCATCATGATTTATATACAGAATTTATTCGTTATTATTTTCTATAGAGAACTTTTGCTATCTAGTTCATTAATTTTCCTTGAGAACATTTGAAATACCGTACTCTTACTATCTATGTTAAAGACCTTCCATTTGCTTTATTTTTCTCTCGTTTTGAGCTAAATCCATCTCTTAGGTCGTATGACCAAATAGTCCATATTTCAATCCCCTTGGAATTAATGATTTAGTTAAAGCGCATTTTCAGAGGAATCTACCGATCTGGCGCATTATGTGATTCAAAATTCTTACGTGCGACTTCAGAAAAAGCGCTTTCCACGTGGTCCGCTTGTATTTGCTTTTCGAGGACGTCACTCAACTGCACGCGAAGTGCTTACTGAACGGAAAGGGCATGCACGATTCGAAAGAAAAGCAATTTTCATATCCAATAAATTTTGAGAGAGGGTCACGGAATATCATATGCCAGCGTTAGGCGGTGCTCACACGAGAGGCGAGATAGTCGCATTCGTGCACGTCTCTTATCCGAGGCGACAGGCGAAGTGGCCGCCGCAAAGTCTCTTGGAGTCGCTGCAAGCAACCTGTGTCGAGTTGAGGTGCGGCTAAAAAGCTGTCAGCGTTCCTTTAAAACACGCTTGGAAATATCAGTGTATCGCTGTGTGCCAAGGGAAATCGAAGTGAGGGCCGCGGTTTTCCAAAAATTTGTATTATTTTACTGTATAGAACGCCATTACAAAATTTCGTCAGAATATCTATTGCTCTTTTTCCAACAAAATATGTATGTCAAAATAATCATTTAGAAGGCGACTGGTAAATGACGAAGTCTCTTCAAGTCTTAGTTTTACAGTTGCAATCACTGATGTGGTGATTTTGCGCTAGAATTTGTTTGATATGAGAGCTCCACTGTTGTTTTATGGTGTTATCCATTACTATTAATCATTTTAACTGTTAATTATCATTCATTGGTGGATAAAGTAATTTTCTTGGTGCATTTTCCAACCAAGTTTGTGATGAGCATGCCATTATTACTTCCCAACAAATAAAATCGAATAGTACTTGCTTTTATCTCTAATTGTAAGTAAGATTCATTACAATTGGTTTCCCAAACTGTGTGCCGCGACAAGCTGGAATGCTACAGTTCACATTTAGCGGTGCCGCGAAAAACTTGATAAATAAATTAATCAACGATTTGGAAATATTGGGTCATTAGTCAATTACTTTTGCTCTCATAAATTACGATTTAATGTCAATAATTGGATGCGTCCAAACATGATATTAATATAGTGTAGTAGTATCACACGTCTAAAGGTTGTGATACCCATATGCATAAATAAATCGTTTATTTTTTCGTTTTTACTCAGATAATTGTTCGATTTAATCGTGGTATATGTAATTGGGATTCTGTATTTTCAGTATTACGAATTCAGTTTTTGAGGGACTATAAGCAGCTTGTAAGGCAAATTCCCAGCTATTGCTGTGTATTCTTTTGTAATTTTTAAATATCCTTTTCAGACAGGCGGATTTAGGCTTACAGAAGCCCGAGGAGCAAAGATTAATTTGAGGCCCCCTCCAGAAAAAGACTCATTGATTTAGGGTACGAAAATATAAATCTGATAAAAATACACGTTGTTAACGAACATTTAATATCCAATAAATAAAATGCATTACAATTTTACAACTACAACATTTATTCCATTACAATAAAAAGAAAATTCATTGATCCACAGATAACCTAAAAAATCAGTTGTCAAAAAATACAGAACAGGTACCATAGAAAGATATACAGCAAAAAAATATTTAAAAAAATACATAACAGGTACCATAGAAAGATATACAGCAAAAAAATATTTTTCTAAATAGGAACATAAGTGGCAGAATTATACGTAGGTGTTTATTTACATTACATTTATTGTAGCTTCCTTCCTCACCCTCCAACTCCTCCTCCTATGCTTCACGAAGGAATATGGTAGATAAACAACAGGGCAACTTTCCCATCATGAATGGAGAGAATGACCCAAAGCAGTGGTACCCAAACTTTTTTCTCCGAGGTCCACAAGTAAAACTTTTAAAATTGTGAAAAGCCAGAATGAAAAATGATTTTCCATGATACTGTTAATATATTTATTACATGATTAATTCATTGCGACATAATAGACGAACGTTAAAAATCAATCTAACTGGTGGTACTGAGAAGTATTCTGAATAATTTTCTGCAGGCTGTCGTTCAGAAATAACTATCAGTAAAATAATATTTCTGAGTATGAGATACAGGGGGCCCCGCGGCTACCGCCTCACCCTGGGTCCCACGGATCCAAAAGACGGCCCTGCTTTCATACATTACAGTTTTCTCTTCAACACTTTGTTGCACATTTGACTTAAGATTTTATTTTTCCCCTGTAAATCTAGCTCAGGTGAATTGAATTTGTTTGCGCTATCAACCAGATACGCTAACAAAATCCACCAACCATTCAAGTTTCGGATATTTTTATCCTTTTTTACCAAAAAAATTAATGATTTCGTGACGAAGTTTGAAGAATCTTTCCAACACTTTGCCCTTGCTGAGCCACCTTACTTCAAAATGTAGGACAACCTCTCCATACTCAGAGTTGAGTTCAAGATGCAAGGTTTAGAGCACCTTATGATTTAATCCACGGGCTCTAATGAAGTTAACAATGCTGACAACTACCGGCATCACCTCTTTCAATTGCTTCCCTGCAATCTTGCAAACCAAATTCTCCTGATGGAGCAAGCAGTAAAAACTCATTAAGTTAGGCAGATAGAACTCCTTTTTCACGAGAGTTACAAATCCGTTCGTTGTATCTATAATAGACGGATATCCGTCAGTGCAAGTACAAATAAGTCTATCGCTAGGAATGGAATGAATTGCAAAAACATTTCTAACTTAAATTTTTACATTTGAGAAAGATAAAAAATCCTGTACTTGACCGGGAATCGAACCCGGGTCTCCCTATTTACCGGATAGGTGCGTTAAACAACTAACCTATCAAGCCAGCATGATTGGGATATTTACGGTGAAGAAGGGCTAGCAGAGTAGTAAACCTCCAACACTAAGCGTCCTCAAAGAGGCATCGCGGAAAAAACCCCATCGTTAGCTCAAGAAAGTGAGTTGACTTCAATAAACAAGAAACAAAGGTGTTGGAATGACTTTAATGCATGATCGCATAAATCTGAAATTAAAATTTGACATTTGAGAAGGAGGGATCGATTCTCGGTCAAGTACAGGATTTTTTCTCCTTCTCAAATGTCAAAATTTAATTTAAGATTTATGCGATCATGCATTGAAGTCATTCCAACACCTTTGTTTCACCTTTCTAACTGTTTCCAAAAAGTCGCTGCCTCGGGTCTGTCCCTTCATTGGTATAAACGCGAGAAAGTCTTCAAACACCGTATTCAGGTGTACAGTATTGTGCAAACAGCGACAGTTGAGCAGTTCCTGATGAATCAATTTTTTGTTCGCAACGTAGCAAATGTGCTGCTGCCATCGCGGGCCAATAGATATAGGCGAAAGGGCCACGGTTTGAGTACCCCTGGCCCAAAGGAAAATCGGAGGTGGTTAGGATAGAATGGCTTTGTTTTGCAGCAATGCCCTAGGACTGGGCTTCGTGGCACAACGGGGGCAAGTGTGGCTGAGGAAAAAGGGAGAATATTTGAGCTTTTCGCTTTTCAGAAAAGAAGAGGAAGAATAGGTTTTTGGCTAAAATCGACCTTTGGTGAGGCCCTCTATTTGACGAGGCCCCCAGCTAGCGCCTCATGCGCCTGTGAATAAATCCGCCTCTGTTTTCAGGTAAATTGGTCATTTACTGGAATTCCTTGTTCAAACAACCCTTCTTGACGTGGGATTGCTTCGCTCATCGCCCGGATGGCCGTCACCTCCCTCCTGCTTCCGGAGGTGGAGGGGGGAGGTGGACTGGACACATGCATACGCGCGCTCACCTCCACTTCGACCCCAATCCAAAGCACTCGCCGAGACAGCGTCGTAAGCTCGCTAAGGCGAGGAGGCCGTTAAGGCGTGACCAAAAAAAATAAATTCGAGTCGAGAATTTTTGCTTAACACTCGTACCAATCTGTAGTTATCGACCGAAACCATTTCGCGTCCATACTTCTCAAGTAACATAAACCGACGAGCTTATTCGCGCATTTTCTTTCTAATCTCGGTATTTGCAGGGTTTATGCATGCTGGTACACTTTTCTAAAAGTATATTATAAAGATTGGGTCCAAAAAAAACAGGTTCCCAAACTCCTCTTTAATATTAGAGTGGAAACTGAAACCGCTCGATCCAATTAAACGATTATAAAAAAACGAGAGAGAGATTGGGTAGTCTGCGGCTCGCTAAGCAACGGTAAGCAAGTCAAAAAACTTCGTGGCTCTCTTGTTTGAAACAGTATTATCCGGTCGAATCCTAATGGTATTTATTTGATTGCGTGCGAATTTGTATAGGGAGGGGGCCTTATTGGCACTTGTTGATTGAGAGGGGATTATTTTTCTCCCTCTCATCGTGGGCAGCTGTGCGAGTGAGTGGAACCAGCAGCAGATGTGAGAGAGAGAGAGAGAGAAAGAGGGCGGGTGTGCCATTTTTCCATTCCGTTGTTTTCCGTTATTCGTGGGATTACCTCCTCGCATAACTCTATATGTGGCAGAAGTTAGCCTTTCACCTTTTGAAGTATTTGGCGTGGGGTATTAATAAATAGTTGAAAACCAAAAATCTCTAATGTCGGATTCAGCGGTCTTAAATCTTCCAGATGATGACTAGCTCTGTCTCGCGGGTCATCAGTTACTTCCTGAACTGCGGAATCCATGCAGGATAAGGTAAGA
Organism: Tanypteryx hageni; assembly: GCA_028673005.1. Taxonomy (NCBI): domain Eukaryota; kingdom Metazoa; phylum Arthropoda; class Insecta; order Odonata; family Petaluridae; genus Tanypteryx; species Tanypteryx hageni. The sequence goes on from CM054113.1 coordinate 227,403,583, forward strand.
TGCCTAAATTGACTATCATTTCTGTTACGTTTTCATTTTTACGAAATAACAATTGGTATAGTAAAATTCTGTGATGTAGCGCCTGTCAATTCCGAAATCATCGGTCAACGCGCGTCTTCTCCAAACTGGTTGTCGTCTGAAAATCATGCCAGGCCAATATTTCTTTCAATAATGATTCATCGTTTGCGATCCTTTTTGTTCTTGGGAATATCTGAGGTGCGATTTATTTAGCGTGTTAAATAATTTTGTTATAAATTTCGAAAAAAGGCTTTAAACATATAATATTTATTGTCCATCCATTGCGAATAATTTTCCATTTTTTGCAATCGCATATTTTCCGTTTACTATAGTATTTAATTCTTTGTTTAGCGTGCCCATGAATAATGTTCAACAAAATGCAGATATTACGCCAATGGAATTCAGCACTGAATACAGCGCGGTGCGATTAACCTTGAAACACTTCGCCAAAGTTCTTTATTTAAATATTTAGGACATTGTGACTAGAGATAGTGTTCTTCGGGTAATATAATTTTTGGACGATGGCGGTGTTGTATGTAGTACTAAGCTGGAATTCAAATGCCACTGCGCACATCCCTCAAAAGTCAATGTAAACATAAATAACAAAAGCAATTATTTGTCATTTCTGCTTTACTTTAGAATTAAAAAATTTCTCTATTAATCCAAATACGCAATTACCGGTAAGTTAATCGAATCTCGATCATATAACACTCCATTTCGCTGAAATAATTGCATGCTTTTTATGTCACGAATTAAAATAACGTAGTGTTTCTCGAGTCTACAGGCTGATACGTTTTCATCCTACCATGCTGGATTTTCCTGCTTTGGCTAAAGAGGACTGAAATGCAACTGCGGTGATAGCCTCTTTTAATAACCTCGGAAAATGAGCTGGAAATTCCAAATTTGTCCCCCAGGTCCTGTAAATGAGAAACGTAACATTATGGTGAAATAAATGCGACTAAATTATATGATATTTATTTAAATGCAATTATTACGGGAAATCTAGGGCAGAATGCTGAAATAAAGAGTCATTCTTCATCCCATTAAACTTAAACAAGCTTACGGCAGAGTTAGGATATAATCCGTCCCCCCCATTCTAACTGGCGTATAGTTCTCGAACAAATAAATATCTAAATCATCTTCTACATTGAAAATTTTCATAAATAGCTGTATGTTGATGCTTGAAAAGATTTTAGCACGAGAAAAGTTTTATTTGGATTTTCAGTATGTTTCGTTTTAAAAATAGCTCTTCGTAACAAGGGCGTTGAAATTTTCTTTTCACCCTCTCGACGATTTTAAAATGAAATATGCGACGTAACTCATAAAAAGTTCGGTGACCGCCGCTCTGAGAGATTCTCATTTCAATGCAGCAAACATTTGAAAAACGCTGCCCGGAATAGCAGTCCCCGCGCCTGCTACTAAGCGACGGAAGAGTAACTCTACTTTTCCGAAGCAGTCGATGAGGTAAGTGCCTTCGGAGAACGCCTCACAAAAAAATGCAACTCCAGAATATGCGGAGAGTGTCTTCGGAACGAAACTTCTTTTTCGAGAAAAGCGTAGAAGGGCCCGAGCGGCGTGCGCACTTCCCCTTAACTTTGACAACGCGCGCAGTTGAGAAACGCTTTTCTGAGAAGTTTCAAAATGTCCTGCACGCGCACCGTTCTCTCTTTGTCTGCCTTCGGTGCGCTCCCCCGTCCCCTTCACCCATCTATGCCTTATTTTCTCCTTGCCCCCAGCGTGTCCTTCGCGCGCACCTTTGCCTGCGAGGCCGGATCTCGGGACTTCCGAGGAAAGGGATCACGCCTCATCTCCGTCCGTGTTCTTTTAAGCGTGTTCGTGGAAAAATGGAACCAAGAGGCCTCATAGAGGCCTTCCTCCGCCTCCTCGTGTCGCGGATTCCGCTCGCGCTGCCCAATGACTTCCTTTCCATCTCGTTACGGATCGAGAGGGTTGATCTTCGCACTCTGCGATGATCGACAGCGCAGTGTTTCCCAAACATTTTTGATCGCGACCCTAAAAATACAATCTTTTCCCGACCTGGCGACCCAAAGGGCAGATACATGTAGTTTTGATTTTTTCAGTGGCTACCATGATGCTGCTTCATTCTGTGGGTGAGCTCTTCGAGTTTTGGTTTTATGTTGATGGACAGAGCACAATGCAAGTCATACTGAGGATCCACGCGGTTCCTAGCTTTAGTTTTGATCGTCACAAGACCTGAGAATCCTTGTTCACAGAGGTATATTGTCGGAAAAGGGAGGAGAGCCTTTTCAGCTTCCCGAGTCTGAATGGGCCCAAATTTTCGAATACGGAAGGCTTTCAAAACGTTGCTTCTGCACTTGACTTTCCTGGAGATCTAGAAGTTCTTCTTGAAATACTGGGATATCTTCTCCGGCTTCACTGACGTGCACACTAAACACATTCCTGATCCAGCTATGATGCTGGAGATCGACGATTTCTGGCAAATACCTGTCCCTTTCTTCCTGAAGCTTCTTCAGATGACCTTCGAAAACAGCTTGGATGTCAGTGAGTGCTATTTCTGACGAATCTTCCAGCGCAGCACTCAGTTCTGGGAAGGAAGCCGTTTTTTCTTTAGCCATTTTTTCTCTCCAAAGTGAAGCATTTTTTTCATCGATGTCAACCATGGTTTGATATTGACCCCAGAAGATGTCGCTCAAGTAAGCCAGCTTTGCCAGCCAAGCAGCCTCTTTGAAGCGTACGGCCAACGCGTGCTTCTTCTCCCGAAGAAAATTTTAAATTTGTTTTTAGTTCAATAACCCGTCCGAGAATCTTCCCTCGAGAGAGCCAACGGACATCAGAGTGGAACAGCAAGTCCTGGTGATGTGATCCCATCTCTTCACACATTTGATGAAAAATGCGTGAGTTCAAAACCCTGCACTTGACGAAATTCACAATTTAGATTGCATCATTGAGAACCACGTGGAGTTCCGGTTGCAAACGTTGAGAGGCCAGGTTTTTCCGATATAATAAACAGTGAATTATTATGGCGTCGGGGTTTTCTGCCTTAACGCGAGAGACAAATCCCACATTACTTCCCATCATAGACGGAGCTCCGTCAGTGCACACAGCAAACAGTTGAACCAGTCAAGGTCATGTTTCTTGAAAAAAAATCGTTCACCATGTTAAAGATGTCTTATTAAGTGGTGGTAGTCGACAGGGCATTGCAGAAGAGAAATTACTCCAGGATGTTGGCTTCTCCTTTGTACCTCACAAAAACCATGAGTTGAGGGTCAACTGTAATGTCCACAGATTCATCCGTCTGCAATGAAAATTTTCCTGCTTTTTTCAGTGCCATAATAAGTTGAGCCAAAATATCGTGCCATAATAATTTGAGCCAAAATATCGTGCCATAATAAGTTGAGCCAAAATATCGTCTGACATGAGGTCAATTCGACGTTTGATGCTATTGTTGGAAAGTGGTACTGACTCCACCTTCTTGGCAGCATCTGCTCCACATACAGTTTTCACCATTGCCACCGCTGCTGGCTTTACCAGCTCCTCCTCAATGTTGTGAGGCTTTTTGCATCTCGCAATACTCGACGCCACTTCAAAGGATGCCGAGGAAGTTTTCTCCAGAGAAAAAGTTGAACTCGAGGGAGCATCGATCCGACTTTGTTTTACTTGTTCTTCTTTATCCTTCCAATAACTCAGTGGGTTTTCGACGAAATTTGGATGAACCGAACTCAAATGACGTTTCAATTTGTTTTCGTTGGCGAGGACTTGCATGCACTGAACACACTGGGGTCGGACATTTCCTGTTCGTTCTCTCAGCTCAGTGAAACCATATTTCAAAAACTCATGCTTATACTGTAATTTGCTTTGGGCTATTTTTCAATTAAAGTTCAAACCTGGAGAGAAAAAAGTTTTAAATTAGATGTTTTTATGAAATATATCGGAAATTAATCGAGAACTTAAAATAAACAATTTTACAGTAAAGTTAATAATAAACCATTAAACACCCCTAAAACAAAGACAACACCAAACAATGCTCAATCATTTACTCACTCAAAGACACTCCCTCTTAAATTCACTCATGAAACACATACTCCGCTCAACACCCCTCCCTTACCCACTCACAGACACTCCACTCATTCACATGCTCACTCACACTCACTCACTCATTTACCCATAGACTTCACTTACCCACAATCGCTCACTCACTCACACTCACTGACAAACGCTCTCATCATAAAACACATGCAGAGAGTACCATCCTTGCCACACAACAATCATAACAATATAAGATACAAGTTTCCCATGCCTAAGCTGAATACAAATGTCTGGTGTTTGCCATAATAAAATACTTAATTGCTACACAACTCCTGAATGGATCTAACAATTAAGGCAAATATAAAAACAGGTAAGATGCAGGTAAAAACTTACTTCGTTTTTAATAACTAAGATCTCAATCTCCAGTACGCCGCTGAATCCTCGGACGTGGCAACGTCGGTACTGAACGACGAGCGTCAGGCTCCACACTGCAGTGCACTGGAGCGACTTGGCGTAAGAGAATTGGACGTGACTGACTCGAACGTTGTCAAGTGCATGTGGACGCTTTGTTTGCACCAACGTTCTATACAAAAGGTTTACGAGCGATGAGACGTTATATTCATTAGTTTTGTATACAAAGTGTAAATGTTTTTGATTCCCGAAGCGATGAGACGTTACAAATTTTCATAAAAAGTAATCTTGACGCACAAACATTAGAAACTCTTCGCGGCGCTATGACGTCACGGCATTAATACAGTCTATGGATCAAGGAGCGATCGCGTCAATGAAGCGACTATATCGGGGTGGTCTTCTAGAGGAATCAAGCTGTTTTTCTGAAGACAAAATAAATATTAACTTCAATTGGTTAAACTATTGCAGAAAATACGTGGTTTTGAGGATGTGGACGGCGAGAATCTTAATGAATGGTTTGATTGTGATAAGTTTAAATCTGGATTGCTGCATATGAGTGACGAGGATATCGTAAATGCGGTACTGCAATAAGAAGAAAAAAACGAGGACGGCGGAGACAAAGAAAGCAGTGATGAAAGTGAAGGGACTGAAATAAAACGCATTAAAAACAGTACGGCTCTTCAGTGTGTCGAAACCTTGTTAGATTATATGGTACAGAATGATTTGTATTACTGCGGTGTCATTGCAGCCAGGAAAATACGAACAATCATAAAAGAGAATGTAAAGAAGTTGTCGAAACTAATTAAAATCACAAACTTTTTCAACTGACCATTTTAGACCTTTTTGTTCAGGGGAATTTATGCAGGTATTTTTAAATAAATCGTTTTCGCATTATCCATGTTTTTCGAGTATTCGTGCTTCCTCTTACATCCATTACGCCGAATAATCGAGTTGACTGTATTTACTTTTGTCAGTATTTCAGTAATCTTTCATAATGCCCCAGTTTCATGATGTAATTGTATAATTCCATAATATTTGCCAAAAATTTATTTTTTCCCCGAGACCTTCCCGCGACCCTCGGGAACATCCTAGCGACCCTTATTTGGGTAGCGACCCGGGGTTTGGGAACCACTGCGCTAGCGAGTCGGCGCGCGGAGGGCCGTGGACGCTTCAAGATTCGCTCGTTGAGGATTAGCCGCCGCGAACAAACCGCCTTCCACGGAAAATGTATTGTGCTTCGTATTCGTTTCATTTTATTTTCTATTCGAATGGGAAATTCATTTTGTTCGTGTGCATTGTTAGACTATCGAACTTCTCGCCGCGCGATATTTTTTTCCTTTTGAAGAATCCCTTCTGCTTTTGCCATATCTGCGTAATGTTTCGATTCGAATTTAAACAATTCTCTAGCGATTAATTTGAAAAATATTGCGTTCCCATCTTGGCGTTTTTCGAAATGTTGTTATTTAAGTCGTGGAAGGGGTAAAAAGTACTAACGGACAATTCAGCAGAGATTAGTTGGATGTTTTGTTAATTTTAATTCTATACTTGAAATTTCGTTTTATAAAAATTCGCCGTGAATGCAGCTTCCATAAAAACTTGCGAAAAGATAAACTCGACCGACTTTCTCGCATTATCTTTTATTCATCGATCATGATGCCATTTTCAGGTCAAAACATTTTATAGTTAAACATTTGTATGAAATAGTTTGATATAGCGTTTTTGATGGACTGGTACAAAAAACGCAGGGAACTCTAGAAATATGCTGTTGTAAATAATATTTTTTCGGTATTTTACTATACATTTTTATGTTAATTCATTATTTCGTCTCCATCCAATTTTTCATATCATAATTAACAATAGGTTCATACATAACATATAAGAATTTTTGAGAATCACTGTCGAGCACCCTCATCGGAGAATAAACCAACTTTTGTGAAGCATTGATTATTTCACGATAGCAATTTTAAATAATCTGATAACAAATAGAAGCCAGTTTTATGTTTAAGAAACATATTCTGTCCTATTACGGTTCAATCGGTGTAGGTATAAAAATAAATATCCGAGAGTTACTTAGCGGAATATTTTTCCGGCTAAAACAACTTGAATTGCTGAATACCCCGTCGGCATTACATGTTAGCAGCATCAGAGAAGACATTTCCCTGCAGAATGAGGTTGGAATTTTGCCCAATTATGCAGTATAGAAAGAGAGAGAGAGGATGGCAGAGGAGAAAGTATTGGAGGAGAGAGAGGCTGAGTGAAGCAGGATGGAACAGGAGGAGAAATCGAGTTGGAAAAATGGAAGTCAAGGCAAGAAAAGGAAGACAAAGAAAGGAATAGGATGAATAAAAAATAGCGACTTAAATGGCTAGAAAATTGAGCAACTTGAGTAAAAGTAAAGTATATGAACACGGCCAGAGGTTGTAACAATGCTTTGAATTATCCAAAATGTTTGTTTACCGGTTTAAATTCGCAAAAATGTCTCATCGAACAGAACTACAGTTAATACCTTTATTTCGGTATAAATTACATCTCTATAAGTTTATTTTAATGGTTCGTAAATAGAAATAAGTGCTTCAGTCGTTTCGCGCACAATTTCACATCGGTAGTCAATTTCTTGCCGGGCTCGGTGTAATATTTTTTACATCACCGATCCTTGTAACAACGCGAACTCTCTTCTTTGAATCCTAAATATTGTTTAATTTTGTATGGAATACGTTTTCTTCCCATACGCCTATAGAAAGAACCAATAGATTAATATATGGTGAACGTAGGGGTAATCCATAGCCTATAAAAAATATTTGTTGTGGCATTAAGCTCCATTGCGGATGTGAATCATTTTGTTGCAAAATTACGTGGATTTAGCTTATATCGATTTAAGGAATTACAAACTGCTCTAGCACGTTCAACACTTGTTATATCTTACATCGTCTTCGGTGACAGTCGGGCATTAAACCTCAGTATGCTGAACTTACTCTCATGAAGGTTTCTTAATCCTGGAAGGGTACACTAGGGCACTGAATACCCCACGGATTTATATTTTTCGTGTGAGAGGTGGTTATGTATATTAACTTCTCACTTTTAGAGTTTCTTTAGGGTCACTTAAAGATAATTTTGAGAATTGTTTTGTTTGTCATCCCTCTTTTTGTACTTTCTGTAGCGTCTTTGGCGCACTTAATACCCCAGTGTACCGGAATCGGATTTTTTTTCGAACCTGTTTCAATGAACTTTATTATTCACCCAAATTTCCAAATCCGATGCAAACTATAACTCCACCGATCAGATTAGTACAAAATGCAACATTGAGACACGTTTTTATACATTGCATCGATCTTAAAACTTTTGCCACGGATGGCGATATAGCCGTCTACCTCTCGGAGTGGATAAACTAGAATATGGCTTCTTGCTATCTTTTATGTGTTGTTCAATGCTGCAGCTATCAATGCATTTTTTATTTTGTCACTTGTCACACAATAATGACATTAAAGGCAAATCTAAGGTGACTAGGCATTCTTTCTTGATGAACTTGGGAGAAGCTATGATCATGCCCCAGCTCCAAGAACGCCTCCAAATTACGACTTTGAGAACTTCCCACCGTAAGTCCATAGCTTCACAACTTCGACTGCCAGAGGCTTCAACGAGTACTGCAATCAATTTGGAGTCAAGGAGTGGAAGATGCTATGCGACCGCAGCAAGGGCTGCAAAGCTACAGCATATACTGCAAGAGCTGTCAGAAGTTTACTTGCCGGAATAATTCGGATATAATTTCCAACAAATGTTTTAAATAATTAAAAAAACTGTTTCTTTTCACTTTTTTATAAATTAAAAAAATGAACACATTTGTTTGCTAACAGTTAATGACTAAATATATTTTTTCTTCCTGGGGTACTCAGTGCCCCAGTATACCTGAATAGGTGGCCAAAACCTAGTGTTCCCTTCCAGGGTTAATCTCCAAATTTCAACATAATGCCGATTTACTTTGCCAGAAAGGTGAACTGTATCCTCATCAGAAAATATGACGCAATTAAAAAATAATTCGCTGTTCTCTGGGCACTTCGGAATGTTCTCGGAAAAAGTGAGAATTTTAGCTTGTCGTTTGGATTTAATGCCCTAACAATCTGCACTTTGTACCCGTGTGAACTTAAGCAGCCGTGATTTTCTAACCGCGGTTCGAAATGGCTTTGAAAGACAGCAAAACACGCACACGTTCAACCTCCTCATCCGAGATGTAAGATCTTCTCGGAAACTTCGCAGTCCGCACTCTGCCGCTTTCTATGAATTCCTTATGCAATTTGCGGATCGTCGGCCTTCATGGTGGTTCCTTCCGAAGGCTGTTCTGAAATTTTGCTGGACTTAGGACTTTGTGTCAATTAACTACGGCATATACCTTTTCTTGAGAAACCATCGTCATCTCACTTCAGTTGGAAAAAATCACCGAATCCAAATAAAAATCTTACGAAAAAGAGAAATGAATAAATGTCTGATTTATTTCTATGAAAGGATCAGCTCTAGGTCTCATTCTGAGTTTTTGTTTATTTTTGAAGTTATAAACATTTTATGGGTTTTTTGTTTACTGATTATTCCTCTCAACAGATACGCTTAGACGTAAACCGTAGAAAAGACTACTTTTTAATCGAATAATGTTATGAAATATTAAACCCTCATGTACTTATTTAAACAATAACGAACGCAAAATATTCACAACTTAAACAAATTTGCAAGAAAAAATCTGATATTAACGGAAGTAATTCACGATCTGAATCAGTCCATTAAAACTTACCCTTAAAGCATGTCATTTTAATAACTACCTCTTATAGTAGGCCATAGAATAATATTCTCGGCCCGAGTTTTTTGTCCGTCAACACAGAGCCCTCCCCTTCCCTCGATCGATTCGACACGGCACTCGGATTTACTTAGCGATGGCGGATTAAGCCGTATCCATAGAAATCGAGAGATCCGAGCTCTTTAATCTATTTGACGAATCAAATACGGAGGCATCTCTCTCTCTTCAGCACTTAGCAGACTGGAGCTTTCTGTTCCCACGCAAACCAGCTCTATCCTTTCCTCTCTTCCTTATCCTCTCTTCTCGATCCGCCTTTGCTGCCTTTGCCTGCCCCCATGCCCCACCTTCAGCCCCTCCCCCACCCCCTCGCCTCCCCCACCCCTCGGCGGGGCCCATTAATTTATTCCGCTGCGCCCTAATTTCCATGCGAGAGTGGGTCTCCGACGGGTGGGGGTAAGGGGATGTGTCGGAAGAAGGCGAGGAGAGGGTCTCCTGGGGGAAGAAGAGGTAAGAGGGATGGATGCAGGGAAGCGCGCTGCTCCTAGGAAGTGAGAGAGAGGTGGAGGAAGAGGAGAGAGAGGGAAGGGAAAAGGCGGATAGGAAAAGAGGGTCTGAGGATGGAACGGAAGGCGGATGGAGCGGATTGGAGAAGTCTTTATATTGGTCGAGGTTTCTCTGTGAAGATGTGACTTACGCCTTACGCGAATGTATCTTTAATATTAACGAAACCAGGGAGTTTAGATGATTCTAAAATTTTGTCTTGTTCAGCTAAAAATGATGTACAGAACCTATGCACGATAAATGTTTCTATTGAATGACAAAATTTCGCATGAAATATGTGTCCACGACCTTTGCTATGCATTTGAAAAGTTTACATTTTTATCTAACATGGAAATGAAAAAAATACGTCAATATCCTGCAACGCGCGCTGTATTTCAGCAATGTGACGTAAATCTGGTTTATTTTTGTTTTATGTAAAAATTAAAACGATTGCAATTGACAACTCTTGCGGATATACACACATAAAAGATGATTCCTAAATAAAAGAGATTTGTCACGTTGCTGAAATATAGCGCGCCTTACAGGACTAGATGTTGGCGTATTTTAATTCGATTCCATGTTAAATGGAAATGTAAAATTTATAAATATGTAGCGAAAATCGTAAACACATTTTTCATGCGAAATTCTAGATGAAATGGTGTAATCCTAGTAAGCAAGAGTACGTTAAACATACTATGAAACAGTTAACTCCTCGAAAAACGTAGGTTGAATAGAAAGAGGGTGGTGAGGAGAGAAAGAGAATGGAGCCATGGAGTAGAGGGAGTTTGGAAGTAGAAGTGGTTTTGGGAGAGGGAGTTGGGAGAGAGGGAGTAGGAGGGAGGGAATAGGAGGGAGGGAGTAGGAGGGAGGGAGTAGGAGGGAGGGAGTAAGAGGGAGGGAGTAGGAGGAAGGGAGGGAGAATCGTGGGAATGGCTGAAGTAACTTGGCTTAAATAGGAAGGAGACTTTTTGGCAGAGAGAGCATGAGGCAATTTCAATTCTCCCTGCGCGAACTTTAGAAGAAGAATAACTTCGTAATAATTGCTTCTATCTTTACGATCGAGACAGTGAATCCGAAAAATACCAAATGAATTTTTCACTGGCAGTTCATTCTGGCAGTATTTAAGTCAGACCCAGCTTGCTACGAATAACAATATCTTACATTGTTATTCGATTACCTTAGCTATCTTTCTCACTCGACGTTTGCATTTAATAAGATGCATGTCTAACAACATACCGCTTCATAGACTGTTAAAACAATCGCAGCTCTTACAGTTGTAACGCTAAAGCGGGGATTTTTCAGAAAATGAAAATAAAAATTACCGAACAAAAATTGAAAATATGGCTGAACCATGGATTAACTGTATAAGAGTGCCGTCACATTGGCAGAGTAGAGTGAATTTTGACTCTCCAGTACTCGCCCAAGAACTTCGAATAGGTTTCATACAGACAACAGACGGTTGTCTCTTACCTTATCTTTCCATCGGTCATAGCGAGTCATTAGCCTAGTGTCGTTGTGTTTCTGAGATGGATGCAGAGTAGAGGATTCGGTTGGACTTTTTTCACTGGTTTTATTACCATTGGTGAAAGCTTTCGCCGATGGATAATATACACATTTGTCTAGAAATCCAGCTGGAAATCCGAATGAAATCCATCTCCATAAACAATACAGCAGCTCCTCCTATATCGTATTTCCATTTTACAAATTCGTATAAATTAAGAACATACGCATAAAAGGATATTTAGAAATAAAAAATATTTCTCTGATCGTATGTAGATATCTAAACGTTATGAATGACCAAATGTTCCGATATCTCTTCATATTACATTTATAAGATGAACCCATAATATTTATTTCTGCAACGCCGTTGACTATTCAGTATAATAACGGTGATTGTCGTCAGTGGCGATACGTCTATTACGCTCCGTTGCTGGACGAGTAATGACTGAAAACATTGATTCACCAGTGTGTCAGTTCCCGAGTCACAATGCCGCAGGAGTCAAGACTCAACTCAACTCGGGCAGTGAGACGGCACCCTTAAATTCAATAGCCGTCTTTGCTGCTATTAAATAATGTATACTCGACCTTCTACCGACAGAATAAGCCCTGCGCGGGCCAAAGATCTAGCATATTCAGCGTCTTTAATGGCTTCAGATGGGTGTTTTGCTAAGGGTTCGTTGCAAATAAATTAGAAAATTAACGATGTATTCGATCTCGGAATCACCTAAGTATGTGAATAAGAGAATGACACAACTCTGAATACGAGCCGCAATAATTATTCGATAGATAAAATCCAAATCTGTTTGAAATTTCACCCGAAAGCACAATTTGCATCGTGGTTGACTTATTTCTTTGAAGACCACAAATTATTGTAATATCTGCTAGTAATGCCAACACTTAAACAATGTAGAAATGCCCATATAAAATTATTTCGATCGAGAATCTTCTCTCGGAACAGTTGTGAAGGAGCTGACATTTAATTCGTCTATCACAAATGGTTCGATTTCATGATGGTCGAAAAGAGAAGCTCGATGAGAATTAAAATATGTGCATGCAATTTTGTAGACCAAAACATATAAACTCACCAGTTGACGTTCATATGCCAGGCACTTCCATCATAGAATATCTCACACTGTTTAAAATATTGGACTATTTTTTGGGGGATTGCATAGCATCAGAGGATGAACGAGGTAGGGTGTGGGATAAAGGAGAGAAAAGGAAGGCTCAGGGGAAGAGAGACGTGGAAGTGGGAAAGAAAGGAGAGAGGCAGGAAGGAGGGGAGATAGGGCGGGAGGAGGGGAAGAGTAAGAGGGAGGGGGAGGAGAAGAGCGCCTCCACGAGAGTAATAAGCAGTGCAAGGGGAGGTTAGGAATTAGGGACCTAAAGTTTGACGAGAAAGGAAAGGGAGAGAGAAAGAGGTGAGGGAGAGAAAAGGAAGAGCAGGGCGGAAGAAGATAGAGGTGAAGGAGAAGAGAGGAGGAAATATAGAGGTAGTTAAAAGAGAAAAGGAGAGTTGAGACGGGAGAAAGTAGGGAGAGCAGGGGAGAGAGTTGGAGAATGTAGGGAGAGAGGTTGAGATGGGAAGGATGTAGAGAAGGGAGAGAGGGGACGAAAAGAGAGAGGGGAAGAAGGGAGAGGGGAAGAAGGGAGAGAGGGGAAGAAGGCAAGAGGAGGAGGACAAAGGGATGGGGAGGATAGAGATTTGAGATTCAGTCCGCTGCTGTTTCCTGGGGAGTAAAAGGGCGAAAAGGTGAATAAGTGAACCAGAGAAGAAGGAAGCGAGAGAACACTGCAAAAGAGAGAGAGAATGAGAGGTCCCTGTTGTAGCTCAGTGTTAGATGCGATATGTATAAATAGTTAAATTCTGATTTTTTAGTGATTATGTGTACAGATTCTGGGAAGTAAATATTAATTTTATTCATCGCTAGTTTTGTAGAGCCAAAAGATCGTTTCAGTAATCGAGAAATTTCTCAAATAGAGTAATTGTTTACTGATTTTTATCATCTCTGATAATCGTTTTGTTTCATAACTATGGTCGCTGAAGCAAATCAGCACTCGACGAAAAATCTGAATTTCTTTGTCATTGCTCACATTCTTTTCCATTTCTCGTTCACCTCATTCGGCTCAGCGTTAACTCCTGAATTGTTATGAATTAACACACGTTGTATGAAAGAGTTAACGTAAAAAGAAAAAATATAGTTATTAGGATTCAGAGTTATTCCTTCCGCATATTTTATTAAACGCAAAACTTAAAAGTTATCAAAAACCTATTCGCTCGCGGCAATTTCGCATTTATTAAAGAAGCCATTTTAAAATCTTCAGCGCTCATTCATTTGGTGGAAAAAACATGGAATCTGCTATGGCATGAAACATAATTCAGACTGCAAAATGGAGGGTAAAAAGAGTATGGCGGGGGGAAGGGCGAGGCAGGGCGGGCAGAGAGAGGCGAGTAGAGGAGTGAGTGAGTGTTCGGTTACTCGGGAGTAACTTCAAGGCGAACCGGGCCATAGCAACCGTATTAGCTTCTTCCCCGCCTTTCTCTCTGCTCTCTCAATCCCTCTCCATTCTCTCCCTCGCAGACAATTCCCTCCCTCTTTCCCTTCAATCTCTTTCTTCTAGTTCTCTTCCTACTCTCTCTTTATCTCTCACTCTCCCGCTCGCTCTCTATTCCAACCGCAATCCCACACTCCGCTTCTCCCACTCTACCCCTCCCTCCCGCCACTCTCATCATTCCTCTGCTTTTAATGCTCTCTAAATACTTCTTAACAAATCCACCCTCCACCCTCCTTCCATTCTCCACGACCCTTTTTTCACGCTAAAGATCCTGAGTAATGAGGGTACGAGTCATCATGTGTATTTACACGAGAGAGGATGTCGTTTTATCCGCCCGTTTCCGATGCCAGCGGCCGTAAAAATATCCACAATACGTCTTATGCATTTAAAACCTCTTTTTAGCCTATATTCAATTGACTAAAAAGACGCCGGTGGAGTAATTAATAGGGTTTGTTCCGGTGCGCATTGCTATGGGATTGCTATTGGTTCGTAAATCAAGATGGAAGGGATCAACTGCTCGATACACGCTGTTAGTGTTTTACCGTTCAACACGCATAATTTGTATCACATATGATTACCAACCAAGGTATACATTTCGGACCAAATTCGTTTATCCCGTATCAACTATCTTGTGATTTATGCTTGTAGGATTCTTTTGCCTCTAAAAGCTGTGAAAAGTTATCAGTTTTTTTACACGCATATATATTTGTATTTTTTGTCGAAAAATACTAAACGTTGATTTGCGATAGAGAGGTCAGTCAACTGTGAGATTAATTTCGATGGAATCTTCCCAAATCACAACGTAATGATATATTCCCACTCCCCTTATCATTTAAAATTACAATTTCAATTCGTTTAACAAGTGCTCCGTATTGACCGGTGATTCCATTATCGCTGGAGTTATGTTCCCGGCAAGAGGGGCTATTCTTCTAATAATGAGGCCACAGCGGAAAAGAAAGAAATTCGCGTATAAATAATCGAAAGAGTTGGAACTCCTCAGAACTCGTGGGAGAGGAGGGAAAGAGAAGGAATTGTTTCGTGTCCTGGAATGGTCCTCGCCTCAGACGTTCCGCTTCACTCCATTCCCTCTCTTTCTTTCCCTCCCTCTATCTTTCCTCCCCTCTCTCGTTCTCCCCCTCTCCCCCTTCCTACATCACCACTTCCCTCATCACCACTTCCCCCCCCCCCCCTATCCTCCCTACCTCACTCCTTTTCTCAATCCTTTCCTCCCATAGTACACGATTTTAGGCTAACACTGTACCGAGAAAGAGAGAGGGAGAACTCTCACCGCTCCGGTGTTCTCTCCACGTCAACAAGTTTCCAAAGAAGGCCGAGGCAGAAAAAATGCATGCATACATTAGTGGCGAGAAAAGCTGGATGACGTTATCGAGAGTCAAAACGGTTTAGAGCGTATGTTACCACCAAAGGAATGAAGTCCAAGTTTCTCGCAGGTTCTTAGTTCGACAAAGGAGAGATTGATTATCATTAACTGTAGCAACATTGCTGTAATTCGGTGTAAAAATAGGAATTAATTAAAGCCTTTTGATGAGGATTGGGAAAGGTAACAATGATGCCGACTGCATTTAGAGATAACAGCGCCTCTCTGATCTTGCAAATTTAGCATTATATTTGATAATTTGTGCCGCAATTTCATTTGTTTAATGGATGCGCAATAATTAGAAAAATTCTCGCCGGAGACAAAATTTTACATTAAATACATCAATTATCCCGATAAATGTGAGGCATATTCATCGAGGAAGGTAAAAAAACCTAACGGTATACTGAAAATGTATCTATAGACACAAGGATGAATTCAAGGCCGTTCTAATTTAAAAGGCGTGAAAGATATTTTCCGAAGGTCGTATTAATTTTTCTCCCGTTTTAGAGTTGTAGTAAGGCGTTTGAGGGATCGGAATTGCCGGGCAAGAGAAAGTATCACCTCCCGGAGTTGTCACGCAACCCAGAGGCAAGGAGGGCAGCGGAGGCGCGCATATCGCGATGGGGCCTCGTAGATCGGGGAAGAAAGGGACCGGAGAGGTCACTAGGGCATCCCGGGTATTTTTGGCCGTCTAAGGAGTGCTGCAGTTTGGACGGAGAGGGCAGAGGAGGAGGAAGAGGCTAGAGTGGGGATAGACACATCGAACGTGTGTTAATAATGCAACTGACTTCGCGAGCGGCTACATTCCTTTACCTGCAGAGACTGCATTCGAGGAATTTTGGACGCTTTCCCAAAAGCCCGCAAAAGAAAATCCCGTTGCGGGAAATGGCGAAAATTTCGATGAGCGAGCTACTTTCATGAGGAGCTGCCGGGAAAAAAAACATCCGATAGTAAAGCGGAGCCATTTAAAGGAGAATGTGGATTTTCACGAAAAAACGAACACTTGTATTATGTCACTAGAAAAATTTCACTTTCAATTACTTTAAAGTCTCTCTTGCAGATGCCTAATGATTAAATTATTGAAAAACCATTATTCAAAGATATCAACGTATTACGACTTGTAAAAATTAAATTCGTCGGCATAAAAATGGTTGATTAAGTTCGTATGCGTGCGAACTGCAAATTGTTAATCGGAAGTGAGACATATCTTTAGACGATTGCTAACTAGATATAGGTTATTTTTAATGTTTAAATGATGCGTTCGGAATAAATCAGCATAGCTGACAACTTCGAAAATGACGACGGCGTTATTTTCCGCCGCCTACCAACTTCTAATCCAGTCACATCTCAACAAATACCTCCCATTCATGCAAAGAATCATTTTGACATGATGTAATATTTTAAACTCGAATTTCGGTAACGCCGAAGATTTTTAGTCAGTCGTAAAAGAGACTTGGTCTCCTTTTAAAGTATGTCCTCCTCTGAGAGGCGAGGAAAATGACTCGAGACTCTTCCTTTGGGAGGGTAGAGAAAGAGATACGCGTAACGTTAGCGCCCCCGCGCAACCTTCTCGCACCCCCTCCCTATCCCATTACATACTCGCCCACCCTCACCCCTGCCTATGAAATCCGAAGGCTCACGCGACAGCCCCGTCACCGCCCGTCACAATTGCGGTCAGGAAAGAGGCCCCAGGAGCCAAAAGCGAGGCGTCTCATTCATCTCCGGAGGAGAAAAGAAACCTCGCTTTTTAGAAGTGGCGACGAAATAGGTCAGCTCCCGTCTCCGCATCCCATTTTGCGGCGTGGACAGCTCGACGTCCAGAGCGCGGTTCTTTTAGAGTTGGGTGTTGGAGAGAGGGAGGTAAAGGGTTAAATATGAGAGACGGAGGGCAGTTCCTCGGAGGCCACGAAGTCATCTAGTCTTGTTCCTAGGTTTATATTTCTGCGTAGTAACGGGGACGGAACCGACAAGCAAAACATTTAAATTTTCCAATGCTCTTTTTAACTCTTTCATTCTCGGCATATATCGACCTCCCTTCTGTTCGTCTTAGCAGACACAAACCATTGAAGACAGTCTTAACTTTGACCTTCTCGAAGCGAGAAATAATTACCGCTGACATAATCGAGTTCATTACGCTGAGCTCGCGTAATGTTTAGTCTCCCACGTCACGAGATAAACTTGTGTTCTGAATCTGAATAATTACTCCGCAAGCCACCGCAATTGATGTGTGGCAGGGGGAGAATATCACCGACCTATCATTCTATCCTCCTATTATGTTATGCTCTCTTATTGTCTTGGATCCCTTCTATCTGTCCGTTCTACAATCGATCCCTCGTATCTTGTCAGTGTGGTCGTGTGTCCTACGTAAGATCTATCTCATACAGGTCCTATACGGGTTAAATGTAAGAATGGAGCTTATGGTCTAAATTTCGCCCGTATAAAGACGATTATCTATCTATCTATCTATCTATACGCTAAACGCATACTCAATTAGAGGTAAAACCAGAAAAAATTACAAACCTCACGTGTCTTTTCATCACATGCCCCTAATATTCTACGGACAAATCCCAGCCTTTTACTAGCTTTATCCATCGAATATGTTCCCTCCAAGATAAATCGTTCGTTAATAGGATACCGAGATATATCTGAGTTTTCGCCGTTTTTATGCGGCCCGTGTCGAGAAAGTACTCACTATTGGTAGCTGATAGTGCCAAAATTAACTAGGGAACATTTATCACTGTTTAACTCTAACTGCCACTCCTTACGCCATTCCGAAATAGAATGTAAACCACGTTGGAAGATCTGAACATCTTCTTCGTTACGAATTTTTCTGTAACCTACTGTGTCGTCTGCAAATAATTTACAACTATTGCTTACAATTTTGCTGAGATCGTTTATTTATATGAGAAAAAGTAGCGGGCCCAAGACACTTTCATGAGAAACGCCCGAGGTGACATACACGGGATCTGAAAGATGTCCATCTGCTCTCCTATCCATCTTAAAACTGCCTCGTCAATCCTGTACCATTTCAACTTTCGAATAAGCTTATGACGAGGAACTTGGTCAAAAGTCTTTCTAAAATCGAAAAATACTGTGTCTACCAGTGTACTTTTTCACCGAATTTTAAAATATCCTGTGCGAAGAGCGCTAATTGGGTTTCAAAGTTGGCTGTCAACGTAGAAGGCGGAAATGACGAAATCGTTTCCGGCTTTTCAATGTCCTGATCATCTCGAATGAATTGTGACAATCCCATCGGAAAAATCTGTTAATACGAGAAAGTTTGGGAATTTATTTTCTGAAATTGGCCATAACTGCCACCCACGAAATTGGTGAATTGCAGGGTATCATGTAGATGGAGATAGACTTGCAATTTGACCCGACGTGAGTGGGAGCGTTTCTCGAAACTGAGGATATTTGACCCGATACGAGTAGCAGTGTTTCCGTCTGCAACATTGTATTTTGTGGAAGTGCTGGGGGAGTCATTGATGAACAACTTATTCCATTTCGGGGACGTTGCACCTTTTGTCAGTATTTGCCTAACAAGCCCCATAAATAAGGCATCAAAGTATTTGCCCTGGTTGACTCAAGAACCTTCTACCTAATGAAATTTGAAATCTACGCAGGAACCCAACTTGAAGGCCCTTATAATCGGTCAAATAAACCTTATTGTTCAACGCCTTATTTCCCCAATAAAAGGTACTTGTAGGAACATAACCACCGATAATTGGTATACTAGTATCCCCTTCGCTAAATCTTTGCTGACAGAAAGCAAACTGACTCTTGTGGGGACTTGACGAAAAAATAAACCTGAGATACCTATCGAATTTCATGCTTCCAAAAAGAGAGGTACATTCTAGTCTATTTGGATTTACCAAAAATGTATCTATGGTATCCTATGTTCCTGCCAAATCTAGATCAGTAATACTTATCTCCACTATGCATCATGATGAAATGATCCCAAGCGAAAGCCAGACATGATTACCTTTTATAAGTCCACCAAAGGTGGCGTTGATTCCTGTGATCAGCTTCGCAGTAATTATAATGTTGGCCGCAGAACGCGGAGATGGCCATTGGCTGTGTTCTAACATTTAGTAAATGTTACTGCACTAAACGCTTATGTTATTTTTAAAAGTTACACAAAAAAAGGAGAATGTTTTTGAAAAAATTAGCTCATAGTCTCGTCACGCAAAATATTGTAAAAAGAGCGGAAAATCCACAGATATCACGGACTTGGAGACAAAAGATATCTTGATTTTTAAATGAACATGGAATTGAAAAGCTGAAGGAGTGTCAAAGACGGGAAATGTGGAAGCAACTTAAAAAAAGAAGAAGGTGCCACCTGTGCCCTAGCACGAATGACAGTAAATACTCACAAACTTGTAATAACTGTAATGAAACTATTTGTAAAAATCATTCAAGGATTATATGTACGACTTGTGAGGAAGAAAATTTTGATGAATTGCATTGTTTTATTCTTTCTATAATTTTTCCATTCTGAAATAACATTAAAAATTATTCATTAAAAAACCTTGATTTTCTAATAACCTTTTTTCGTTATTTCATTCAGATAAGCTTTTTTGTTATATGTTATAAGAACACTTATGTTAGATCACGCTTAGCAGGACTTATATTATGTAATAACATGAATATTTATTATTTAACAACACAACAAATGAAGTGATTAAATTTTTTTGGATACTGGGTCAAATTGACCCGACGCGAGTAGATAAGGGTTAAAATATAAACATTTTGAAGATATTCCACCGCATCGATTAGAACGGGTCGTCGAACAAATTGAGAAGATCCACTTTTTTCAGAATTCAGTATAAAAGTCACTATAGGAAGAGCCAGGGGCGGCCCGAGGAATTTTAGCGCCCCGGTCGAGATAGCACTCCAGCGCCCCCCTCCGTTAATGTTTCTTGAGATATTTACAAAGTACATGTTAATTTATTCATCCATCTGTAAAATTTATTGATAATGAAAAATTAAAAGGAATGCCATCAAGATTCTAGCCTGTTCCGCGATATCATTTCGTATCCAATATTTTTTCACTTTTAAGTAATGCATAGATAAATAATCGGTATAGCGCCCCCAAAACTTTGGTGCCCCGGGCAGTCGCCCAGCTCGCCCGTAGCTCGAGCAGGCCCTGGGAAGAGCCGCAGTAGAGTTGAAGGTGTTACTCTTTTTTCCTAGAATATATTATCGGTGAATTTCCACTGATGCCCCCTGCCATGTTTGGTTTTTCACAACCGCTTTATAGCTTCTGGAGAATTCTGACTTATCGGTTGGATTTTAGCCATAAGACGAACTTGATCATTCTTCGAATTCACCAATTTCTGTGCAAAATTTCCCATTATTAAAAAAATACGCCACACACAAACGTAGAATGTAAAATTCAAGCGACGCAACGCACCTCAGAAACCGTGGTTTACAGAGCCTTAAAGTATAGTAAATACTTTTATGGTCGTTACTGTTAATTTATTATTATTATTATTATTATTTACAACCTGCTGATTCCCTCTGGCCTACGCACAATGCGTATCTGAGAAGTAGTGCCATGAATAACTAGTCAGTTAAAATTTTTAGGGAGAAAGGTGACTTCCCAATAAACACCCACACTAGGTGAAATGGTTCGTTGCTGTTAGCTGGTAGAAGAGACTGTCTAGTCTCAATCTCGCCATAATCTATCTATCGATGCCGACAGGACGATTTTGCATTAGGTTATTGGAACGTCTCATTACTTCTTTGCTAAATATAAAACCAGTATGAAAAGTGGTTCAAGAGACAATTTCCAGTTTCATTATTTTGTTAATTATTATCATAAAACTAATAAATTGTCGAACGTTAACGCAAGACCAAACAAAATCACAGAACCAAAACATGAGTAAAAAAACCTTTAAGTCATAGGGACGTTTTAACGAAATAAGTTGACTTTTGTGTTTTGTCTGCAATTTCCAAATTCGTTTTTATCCATTTCTCGGACATCGGCCTAACCATTTCCGATTATATCCTACTTCATACTCTTCGCTCCATCCCATTCCCCCATCCTATTCAATTTCTATTTAGTTCCATTCCACTCAGTTCTCCATCCCACGCTAGTGACGGATATGAACTTGTGAGGAAGCAGATTCCTTAAAGGTCTTACGCCTCGCCCTCTCTCTTCTGCGACCTTTCGCAACGTACATTCTTTTGTATCGAACTAACAAAACTCACACTCTTCCCAAAATATTATTCATTTATTTTATGGCCGTTTGGTGGAGCCGGCTATCCCGCAAATGAAACCGAATCCTACATCTTTAGCCTACTTTCCAAAATGGAAATAAGCTTATAGTTTCTTTGTTGTGTCTGTCTGTCTGTCCGTCCCCCCTATTAACTTTTGAACCAATTGACCGATTTTCATTACACTTGGTGGAAATGCCTTGCTACTGAGGCCGAGCTTCCGAGGATAGTTTTTGTTGCGAAGATTGAAAGTCCCGGGTTCGATTCCAGGAACTATCCTTCCCATTTGATTGACATGGGAAATTGTTTTGCAGTTTTTATCACTCATCACGAGTGTTGCCTTTGCGAAGACTATTGTTGGACTCGGATTCGGTATAGTCTAGTACAGGGGTCTCCAACCTTTCAGCACCACAAGATCTACTTTTTGCTTGTAAATTTACCGAGGATCGACCCAAAGGCGTACCTATGTCTACGTGGGCCATGATGCGAGAAATACTGTTTTGAGCGGGGGGAGGGGGAGAGGGGAGAATCCCCGCAAATTTATCCCAAACTTTAGGAGACATAGAAACCAGCATCATAACCTGTCCTACTTAACATGCCCCACTAATTCGATTTGAGTTAAACAAACCGGAATAAAACCTTGTTTGAATTTTCGTTCTGAACGAGAATATTTTACTTATAATAAAATTTGATGGAACAAGGGGTTCCGAAGATCCTATGCAGACAAGAATAAGCTGTAAAGTTGGGAATAATTTTGAAAGGAGAAAAAAAAGTCTGCTATGACCGGGAATCGAACCCGGGTCTTCCACTTGCCGGGCGGATATTCTACCACTGAACTATCGTAGCAGATCAATTTTCTCGTTTCTGAATACGGATGTTTTCTTGGTTGGGACGGAACTAGCCAAGCTAGTATCAAAGTGCCCCAACGGATGTCCTCGAAGAGATACATCGAAGAAAACTCCTCCCTCTCAAATGGTGAGATTGCCAAGCAAGAAATTGATGGAATAATGCGATCCGAAGATCCTGTGCAGACAGGCATAAGCTGTAAATTTGGGAGTAATTTTGAAATTGATCTGCTACGATAGTTCAGTGGTGGAATATCCGCCCGGCAAGTGGAAGACCCAGGTTCGATTCCCGGTCATAGCAGACTTTTTCTCGTTTCAAAATTATTCCCTACAATAAAATTTCATTAATAGTAACAGAAAAAATCATATGTTATGAAGCATTATTTATTGAATTAATGGGAACTCTGACACTGCATTTTTTCTACAATATGCACTGGAAAACTCTGGTGTAAGTTGATACTGCAGGTCGAATATTATCACTCAGTCTGTTAAGCTGGTGCGATGCATTGTTTTGGTTCCATTCATCCAAGAAAACGTCGATTCACACAAATATATGGAGCCAAGTACTGAATCACTTTCAAAGCTACATTCGCTAATGAACTATGTATAAGAATTTCCATCAACCAAAGTCGAAATCTATATCGTCTCAACATCTCTCACTTGATTCAATAAAAAGCAATAGCGCTGAGGGAAGGCCCCGCGATCGACTTTAGATAAGCCAAAGATCGACCGGTCGATCGCGATCGATTGGCTGGAGTCCCCTGGTCTAGAACATAAACGCGTTCTTCTTGCCACAAAAATACGCATGGTTTAGTTTTCCGTTCGGAGGTATTTTATATAACTAAATTATGAAATTTAGGAACACAAAGAGCAACTCATCCACGATGAGTTTAAAGCTATTAAAGCCATTATAAGTAATTATTACGCCTCGTTTTAATTAAAAATAACGATGTGGAAAATAGGTATCATAAGTTCCGATCGGATCATCTTGTTTATTTTTACATTTAATACTTTGTTTTATTTTCAAGTCCTGGCGCCGCAATCACATCCTCCCTGCTGCAATCGTTTGATATTTCTTTGCCTTTCCAAACAAGTGGATTAAAATACAAGCTGAAAAGAGATAAGCCCAAAAAATTCTCTGTATAGTGTATATTATGTTTGAAACAACACAGATTTTCTGTTTTATTTTCATGATAGTTGGATCAGTTTTCCGAATATTGCACCCAAGAAGAAGATAGCCAACGAACTTGAACTCGAATGTATGTTTACATAACCAAGGTTAAAACGACATTGTAAATTAAACTCGTATCAAACTAAGCATTAGTCGCTTTTTGTCCAGCTCAACAAAATCTGCCTCTCATTCCGCCGACGATTGCATTGGGACGCGCAGGGCCTTTATGAAGCGTCGACTCGGGTTTTAAAATGCTAATTGCGAGCGCCATAAACAGCCTCTCTACCTCCATTTCCACTGCCATGGAAGTCTGTCATCCGTGTGAAAGCGTTCGTTATTCGAAATAGCACGAGCGGTAGCAGGTAGAAATGACCGTTGAGTTGGGACTCGCAGAGGTAACCGGAACTACAGCGGCGACATGTTAGTTAGAAAGATTGTGTTTAGGGTCGAAAGGGTAGCTTTAAAAACGGAGGGAACGGTGGAAATATGGGAGAAAAGGCTGCGGAGGGTGAGGCCTCGGGGGTAGGATAAGCGTGTCGCTGAGTGGGGAAAAGAGTGGGCCGAGGATGAACTAAGCAGGGGCTCGGAAGCATTAGTTGTCGTGGAAACAGGAAGGCGGGGAACGTGGTTGGAAGGGTAAACGGTGCGTATGGATGAAGGGTTGGGAATGGGCGAGAGGAAGACGATTTCGCCTTATCGCTCCTCCGTACAACTCTGGAATCTCGTCATCCGATTCGGAATCTCTGATAAGGGCTGATTTGTTGCCTTTAGTTTATGTTCTTTTAAGAGGCAGGACGCGAAGCCGTGGTCTCGCGGCAGAGATGCTAAGGGAGTCCTATTAATAGAGCGAGAAGTCTGGTTGGAGGCTAAAATGCACGTCTTCTGAATGAAAGCCCCGCTGCTTATGCATTAGCCGGTGTAAGGAACGTAAAATTATTATATTTGTTTTCGGAAATCGGATCCTGATTTTTATGTACTTGATTCAATGTGGCATAAAACATGCACGTGTATTACCTATTATCTTCTCCATAGTTTTTAATTAATCATAATTTTAGAAATAATGGCCCTTGGCAACACAGCCTTCGACTTTAAAATACCAACTTTGACTGATGAAGGAATGAGTTTATAACGGAATTCTCTAAAATTTCAAAAACGCGAGTGGGTATTTGATGGCGTAACTTTCCCCTTTTTACGCAACGACTACGGAAAGAAGGCAGTGAACAAAATGAGACTCGGCCACCTTTTGAGCTTATAAGTTGCATGTGAGGATAACTTCTACATAAGTAATGACATATTAGCTACACCGTTAAATGCACTCAATAATCACTCTCTGACACTTCCTAATTTTTCAGCAGTATCTTTTTATTTCTTTAAAGGTAAAACATAAAAGGTCTCTACTTTCATGAACCATAGTAGCACCGCTTTCATTACGAGCAGATTGTGCATTACCATTGGAAAACGAGTATTTTGCACGTCTCTCTCTCTCTCTCTCTCTCGCTGGCGGTACGGCGACGACCCCCGCCTTCAACCGCTTTGGTGAATAGCTGGATAATATGTAGATGTAGGTCATCCGATGTATACTTATAGCAATTCCTCGCTTATTTAGATTCTTAGGCGGCGCTTAAATCGCATCAAAAGTGCACGAATGTTTTAAGATGGCGGAATACTCGACTCTTCAAACATAATGGTATGATAAATAACTGGTGGGAGACATAAGGGAAAAAAACGCTTTTTGTAAGAAAGAGAAAGTTGGGAACGGGAAAAGGTTGAGAGTAAAGAGAGCGAAAGAGTGGCAGAAGAGGATGGAAAAGAGGGGACCGGATAATCGAAGGAGTTGGGAAAAAAGAATAGAGAAAGAGAGAGAGAGGGGGGTAAAGAGCTGCCTCGTAGGGGGATTGATACGGACTCCCTTTGTACGAGAAAGAGGAAAAAAGACAGACGCTGGGGAAGGGGAGGGAGGGAGAGGGAGGAATGGAATGAGGGGAAGTTCGCTGCCAGCCTCTGCCTGTGACTGATCAAGACTTCGGGGAGTGGGGCGGTGGAGAAGAGAACTCCCGTCACGAGGAGTAGATTGGAGTGTATGCGGGAAACTAGCGGATTCTAGAAAAACGCATACGTATCAATTGAAAGCCGGTGGCTCTTGAAAACGAACATGCTTCCTTCGGAATGATTTTCGGCGCAGGATGTTGGCTGAGATGGCTGCGAGAGAGGAGGGTGATTCGCGTCGCTAGGCTACCTCGGAGCGAGGCTGCCAGAGGGCGCTCGGCAGCTAGTGACGGGGAGTGGAACGTGTGGCGGAGGAAGAATACAAGAGAGAGAGAGAGGAGAGGGGAGGAGGGATCTAGTTGGAGTATTGCTAAGTGGGAGAGGGGGGAGGGTGAAGGGGAAGATTCCAGAGTGAGCGGATGAGAGAGGGAAGGGGAAGGGGTGACTGGAGGTGGAGGCGGTTAAGAAGGAGAAAGCTATGTGGGGTGAGGTTGTGAAGTTGTGCGGGATATAGAGCCAACGGAACGTGCGTGTGTGGAAGGAGAATAAAACAGGATGGGGAATAGTAGTCGTCTGTGGGAGAGAAGGAAGAAAAGGAGGGTAGAGATATAGGAAGAAAAGCAAGGTACAGAAAGACATGCTTGTTTAGGGTTCCTGCCACTTGATGCCTATCATTTTGGGGTTAATTCTGACTATGATACGATGATAATGTTGATAACATAGCTCGAACGGGCACAATCTATTGTTGCTCTTAGCAATACTCGAGCCAACCGCCGTCGCGAGGACGATATGCCAGGCGAATGCAAGATTAATCAATTAAGGGCGATAATCTATAAAACTAGCCACGGAATTTACCATTTACGGTGCGAAATAACTAAGAGATTTTTGGGTATCTTACACTGCTTTTCATTTGATGACATTCTGGCTTTAGAAGCCGGAAACGCAATTATAAACCTTCCACTATGACAATGGAATGGAAACCATTGTTTTGATATTTCCTTAGTAGTTTCTTGGAACTGTTTGAATATATGACGTGAAACACGCTGTGGGGAAAAACAAGTGACTGAACGGCGATAATAGAATTTGTGTTTATAGTTGAGTAGAGAGGCATTATCTGTGCCTTTCAAGGCAAAAATGTGCGAAGAATAAAAATTGTCACCTTCAAATCCACCATTTTTTTATCAAGGCTCCCATTATTTAAACTGAGATTAGATTTCGTTGCTAAACAACTGTAAGGGACTATAGTACTGATCGTACCTTCGACCTAATGATGTGTTTTATGAGCTGAACCGATGGGAAGAAAATATTATGCATATGTGTACAGTTCCAACGGGAAAACAAGTGATAGAAAAAGGAAATTGAGGTGAACGTCTACATGATACCTTGCAAGTCACCTTTTTGGTGGATGGTAGAGTTTGCCCTTACGTTGTTGAAGCAATTTAAAAGGCAATTTTGACAAATTTATCGTTATAACTTCACTGTTTTCGATGAAAACCCTCCTTAATGTGATATCCGTAACTTTTGTGGAATAATACGAGGAAAATTCGAGTAAAAAACCAAGAAAAAACAAAGCAAATATTGAGAAAAAATCAAGCACGTCTACAGGGGCAAATTGGGAATTCAACGGGGTCCTGGACTTAACCCTGTGGAGGCCCCTTTTTATCTAGATCCCATGTGATTATGTTAAGTCTTTGGGCTTAAATCAGTACAATTCATATTGCAGTGGTTTCAGATTATTAGAATCAAGTCGGGAAATCATTATATGATTCTGTTAACCGGCTGATCCAATTATCCGCAGCTTGTGTTTAGTTATGTTAAATACGAAAATGTTAAAATACAGTTGATATCTAATTCATAAATTATAATGTCATGGTTATATTAACTTTTGATATATAATCTAAGAAAGTTTAAAACAAACAACATTTTAAACACAAATTTCATTTAGGCGCCAGTAAACAGTATACTTCTTAGTCATCTTCCTATGCATCTTCATCAACACCTGAATAATAATTTAGAATGTCAACTACAATATCATCTTCTGTCATCATCTATTGAATTCCATCTACTAAACTCTTCATCAACTTCCTCCTCTTCGATTTTCTTTTCGTGGTTCTGATCGATGTGAAAAGAACCTGCTTTATCAACCTCAGGTAGGCAACCATACAGTCGTTAATTGCCACGTGGAATAAGTAATTTCAATAAGGGGAGAATTTTGAAAACATTCGATACAAAATGGTTTTGGTTTTCCTGTTTTGATTCAATAAAGCGGCTGATTCAATTAAGTAGTGATTTTACTAAGCAGAACCCACTGTGCCAATGGACTGTAACGGTACACCGCTGTACGTAAAATATCTACCCTCAATATAAACAAATCTTTCTCTCGTTTTAAGTATTATGACGCATTATTTTTATTTATTTTGAACGAGGATGGAAAAAACACTGCCCGGAAGTTTTTATGTGCGATTTTATTTATTTATTTTTAACTAGCACATAAACAGCATTTGACGGCCTTATTGCCATTCGAATTAGACATGCTAACCACTCCTCTACCAAGGCCGATAACACTAAGTAAAAATTTGTTTTATAAGTTAACAAAGAATACTATAATCATTGGTGCGAAGGCTTTCGCGGTGTTCAGCTGTTTTAGACGACGTTTCGCCGGCGTTGCATTCGGCGTCTTAAGGTCATCTGACCTGAGGACGCCGGCTTCAACGCTGGCGAAACGTCGTCTAAAACAGCCGAACACCGCGGGGAATCCGAAAGCCATGCAGCCTACTATAATCATTATTTTATAAAATATTTTTATGACCGTTGCAATAAAATTCGACATTTATGCATAAAAAACGATCGGAATTTGAGCATTGAATAATGGTTATCTAGTACAAATTCGTTGGAATTTTTCAACGTTACATTTTTCATGTAGATAAAATCACTTTTTAAATTGAGTAAAATATCACTTATGGAATTGCCATTGTAACTGAATAACTTATTTACATACATAAATGGATTCTTTCATTTTTATATAATGCAATATTGAGGTCATTTATCTACCAGATGGGCTTTATTTACACATTACTACGTTCAGATCCAGTGGCGCTATAAAACCGAGCCAAATTTCTACATTCACTTGACCCATCGCAAACCGTCACTGAATCCCTGGCGCATCAAAAGAAAAGCTTCGGCGAACACGCTAAAATCGGTTACAAGTGCACAATTGTCTGATTCCATCCGAGTCTGTGTTTGGATCGCCCATTTATACGTCTCTTTATACTTGGCTTCCGCTGTAGTATAAGAACAGGTCTCGGAGGTGGGTCGACTATATAAGTTGCGATGAAGAGAATGGCGAGAGAGGCGGAGGATGAGAGAGATGTGAAGAGAGGAAGATGTCGCCCGTTCGGGTATCTCCGACAATTCTCGTGCTTCTCCGTAAAATAGGTTTTTAGGGAGAGAGAGGTAGGCGCTCGGATATTGAGGAAATGAAGAGGTGGGATGGGTTCTCGGAATGGCAGAGAGGGAGTGAAAGGCGAGTGAGGGGAAAGAGCGAAGGGTTGTTTCCTCTCGGCAAGGACGGGAGGAAGTGTCGGAGTGAGGGGGAGAGGGAGGGAAAGAGAAGGCGGAGAGTGAGGGAAGAGGAGGGGGAGAGGGGGAAAGAGGATAGGGTGAGGGAGAAAGAGGAGGGGCAGAGAGGGAGCGAAGAGGGCTCGGAGAGAGAGAGAGGTCCGGAGATAAAAGGAAGTGAGAGAACTTCACTCCCCGCAGAAATGTTAACAGTCTCAGAGCTCCACAATTAATAGGAATGAAAATCTCCCTCCCTCGCTCTCTTCGCTCTCTACCTCCCTCTTCCCTTCTCTTTCTTTTCCTTGATCTCCTCTTTCTCTTCCCTTCTCGAATGGCTGTCCGATTTTCACGTTTTCTGGCTCGTTATCACGCATGGGTGGCGAGGCAAAATTATTCTTACGATCACAACGGTTAAAACATATATTTCGGTCCTGCACAATGAACCTTTCTCTCTCTCTCTCTCTAGCAACATTCGATAGATTTCTTTAGTCGTCCTACCATCACATCTTTGGTAGTGATTGATTGCGGCTGCTAATATATATATATATATATATATATATATATATATATATATATATATATATATATCATCATCATCATAGGTAGTCTGTCCGTAGACAGGTCCGTGATTATTCATGGTTAAACCTGGTTCTCCATATACTCCTATTTTCCGTTGTCCTCTTTATATCTTGATAACTCTCTTTCCCTTTCAAATCGTCTATCAGCTGAAACCTTTTCCTACCTCTTTCCCTTTTCCCATCTAGTTTTCCTTCTAACACGTCTTTAATCATACTCTCTCTCCTCAGGTAATGTCCAACCCAGTTAGCCTTCCTCTTTCTGATAGTCTGTATAATCATTCGCTTCTCTCCTATTCTTCGTAGCACTTCATCGTTTTTCATCCTATCTGTCCATTTTATCTTCAGCATTCTCCTCCAAGTCCACATTTCAAAGCTTTCCAAGTATTTTATGTCATTTTTCCTTAGCGTCCATGTTTCTGCCCCATACAATGCTATACTCCATACGTAGCATTTTATCAACTTCTTGCGGATATCTTCCCTTATATTCCCTGTAAGTAGTTGTTTCTTTCTCCTGAAAGCCGCTTTTGCTTTTCCTATTCTAGTTTTGATCTCATCCGTACATTTTGCCTCTCGTGTTATGATACTTCCAAGGTATTTATATTCTGAAACTTGTTCTAATGGCTTTCCCCCAATAGTTATGTTCAGATTCTCTTCTTTACCCGATATTCGAATGACCTTGGATTTTTCTGTATTTATTTCCATACCGTATTTTCTACCTGTTATCACTAGTCTATTTATCATTTTTTGTAGCTCCTCTTCCTTTCTTGCTAGAAGTACTTGATCATCTGCGTATTTTACTGTTCTTATAATCCTTCCTCCAATTTTTAAATCCCCTGTGCCTTCTAAAGCTTCTTGCATTAGACTTTCTCCATATATATTGAATAGGGTTGGCGATAGGCAGCAGCCTTGTCTTACTCCTCTACCGATATTTATTCCGCAGGTGTCCACATTCTCAAACCTGACCTTTACAACTTGATTCTCATATAGATTCCTAATCAGTCTCCTGTCTTTCCAGTCTACACCTATATCCTTTAATATCTTCATCAACTTTACCCAATTTACTCTATCAAATGCCTTCTGCCAGTCTACGAAACATGCGCAGATATCTTGACTGTATTCTATTGCCCTTTCTGATATGATTCTAACTACTCCTATAGCATCTCTAGTTCCTCGTCCTTTTCTGAAACCGAATTGATCTTCCCCTATTATTTCTTCTGCCTTTTTCTCCAGCCTTTTATTAAGAATCCTCGTGATGATCTTCGATGTGTGTGACAGAAGGCTTATAGTTCTGTAATCTTTACACTGCATTGCCTTTGGCTTCTTCTTTAGAGGGATCATTGTTACTTCTAGGAAATCCTGAGGCCACTCTCCCGTGTCGTAAATCTTATTAATTAATTTCGTGATCGCTTTTAGTCCTTCTGATCTTTAAGTATCTCAGCCGGTATTCCATCGCTGCCCGTGGCTTTCCCCTTCTTAAGTTCCACTATCGCTTTTTCTACTTCGCTCTCCATAATACTTGGTCCTAAGTTGTCTTCTTCAATGTTTTCCTCATTTTCCAGTTCTA
Source organism: Tanypteryx hageni (assembly GCA_028673005.1). Classification (NCBI taxonomy): domain Eukaryota; kingdom Metazoa; phylum Arthropoda; class Insecta; order Odonata; family Petaluridae; genus Tanypteryx; species Tanypteryx hageni. The sequence continues at coordinate 227,434,692 of CM054113.1, forward strand.
TTTTTGCCGCTCCTGTCTGTTTGCTATATAATTCCCTAATGTATTCTTCCCATACCTGTGCTACATCCTTTGTTTCTGAGACTATCTTCCCATCCGTATTCATAATTCCTTTACCAAAAATTCCATTAGACTTCTTATCTTCTAATTCCAGTGCCTTAGCGTACATCATATCGTACCGTCCTAATTTCTCCATTTGTTCTATTTCATCACATTTTCCTTTTAGCCAATTTTCTCTAGCTTTATCTGTTACCCTTCTCAACTCATTGTTTATACGCCTATAGTTGGCTCTACCTTCTTCACTGTTAACGTTTTTCCATTTTCGTCTCTCATCCATTTTCTCCAGCATTTCCTTCGTGATCCATGGTTTTCTGATTTTCTTCTCTTGTTTTCCAATCTCTTTATCCAAGGTATCCTTGATACTGGTTTTAATTTCATCCCATTCTATATCGACGGTCTTCGGTTTGTTTTCCAACTTTCTTAGGTTATCTTCCAACTTCATGCTGACTACATCCTGCCTTTCTTTCAGTTTTTCTAGGTCCCAGGTCTGTCTTTCTCTTCTCGTTTTTCTTATTTGTTTGAGCTTTGTACTCACGTCAAGTATTAGAAGGCTGTGATCTGAATCAATGTCTGCTCCTTGCAATGCCTTGGCGTTCTTTATGCTGTTCCTAAATCTTTGTTTTACAAGGATGTAATCTATTTGGCATCTCATTCTATCTCCTGGGCTTTTCCATGTGTATAACCTTCGTTTATGGTTTTTGAACCATGTATTAGTCACTACAAGGTCATTATTGATGCAGAATTCTACGAGTTTCTCCCATCCTCGATTTCTCTTCCCAAGTCCGTATTGCCCGACAACATTTTCTTCCTGTCCTTCTCCGACTATGCTGTTCCAATCTCCCATTATTATGCAGTTTACCTTTCCTCTTCCGTCTTCTTCGTAAATTTCATTAATTTGCTCATAGATCTCATCTATTTCTTCATCGTCATGAGCTGACGTTGGCATATATACCTGGATTATCAGCATGTCCACTGGGACTGCTTTTAGCTTTATTGCCATCAGTCTATCGTTCGTTGCTATTATCTTTGTCACGCTTTTCATCATATCTTTCCTAAGTACCAGAGCTACTCCCCTTTCCCCACTATTTCCTCCAGAATAAACTACCGTGAATTCTTCCGAGTCGAACTGTCCTTCTCCCTCCCATCTAGTTTCGCTTAGCCCTATAATGTCAACTCTATTTCTTCTCATTTCTTCTTTCAAGTTCTCTAGCTTTCCTGCCTTTCTCATAGTTCTTACGTTCCAAGTCCCTATTCGTAATTTACTTTCGACAAATGTTTTCCTCAAGGCAGTCCCCGCCCGGAGATCCGATTGGGGGACTATTTTACCTCCGGATTGTTTTACCTCGAGAGAACTCATATTGTCCAACCATATAATCTTTACTAGGGATTGTAATGTGGTAGTTTCCCTCTTGCTTTCCACATCGCAGTACTGTAGCCGTTCAAATCGTCCTGATCACGCCTACAGCTGTATTGGATATAGACCCAACCAACATCATTTGTTTTCGGCTCTATACCATACTGACAGTACTGCTGCCTACTGCCAGGCACTGATGATAGTTTTTTTTTTTTTTTGTAAATAAAACCTCCATTCGAGGGGTTTGAACCCCCGAACTTTGCAATAGAAAGCGGACACGCTAACCACTACACCACCAGTATATATATATATATATATATATATATATATATATATATATATATATATATATATATTGGGGGTGCCGGCGGTGTAGTGGTTAGGACGCTGGCTGCTACTCGCCCGATGCTTGAAAAAGTCATCGGGTACGAATCCTGCGCGAGTAGGATTTTTTCTCAAGGTCACCCGACCCCCTGTTTGCGTGGTTTGAGGAGACCGCGCAAATTCAGCTGTTCCGTCCTTCGGAAGGGACGTTAAGCCGTTGGCCCCCCTGGTGTTCTTCGTAAGAGCAGGCAAATGCCGGCACCGGGTTTCCCTCCTCCTTTCTGTGTGTGAGTCCGGTGTGGAAGGCAACGGGAAGCCACCACACCGTGTATGTATATTCCCTTGTCAAAACCAATTAATTAATTAATTGGTAGGACCTGTCGCAAGACAGAACACGAATGAATGAATGAATGATATATATATAGTCTCCTAACTACGGGTGGTTAGCATATAATGACTGTACTGTTACCTTGCATTATTATTTGCCTTTACCCAAGGATATTGAATTATTAAATGAAGTATGGGAACAAAATGCACTTGGGAAGGCTCTACTTAGTGGAAAGATTCCATAATAGTAATAAAGGACTTATTTTAAATTTCACTAAAAAAAGTCTTATTTCTGCATAGGATATATCATATAAAGCCTAAGGTACTTCTAGAAGTGCGACAGAGCTGAAATTTGGCATGAATGTAGGTCATTGGGTACAACCTAGGGAAAAATCAAAATTCGAGAAATTGTTATATTTAAGGGATGTTTTTGACCGCAATGTCCAATTTTAAACACCCATAAGAAAAGCACTAAAAACTGTGCAGGATTATATAAAATTGCTTTTTTAAATTAATTTTAAATTAAATTATAATTAAGATACAGAGTCGGGAAATGCACCATACTGTGGAAGAAAGAATGAAATCTATTTATTTTGAAGACAAAATTCAATTCCTTGCTGAATTTGCGTAAAAATGTTATTTTAATCGAAATTATGAAAGGTTTTTCGGTATTCAACAATGAAAAATATGAACTACCATAGTAACGACTCCAATGCCTTTCAATGGGAATTGATTTTCCATACTTCAAGAGCATTGATTTAATGCTTAGACTGCATTATAATCCATTTGATTTTAGCCAACGACGTATACATATGATGACGTGATAGATTTAAATTATTTTTTTTTATCCGGATACGTACTAAAAGTCACGGATGATGACACCATAATCATAACACACACTATATCCTAATTTTACTTAAGTTTTAGTGTAACATATAGGCTATTGTCTTAATGACGATTATAGTTATGACTTAAAAAGGGCGATCTGAGCTTGAAATTCGAAAATTTGGACGCGAGCCGATCGCCAGAGAATTTAGAAATTCCGGATAGATGCCTTAATATCTGGGAAAATGAAAATTATCGTCTTATTTAAATGGGCTCTGTGTAGCTGAAATTATGTCTCGTTGGTTTATTTACGAGTTTAAATGTTGGTGTATGGTGATTTTTTAAGTTCTTGCAGTATGCAAGCACCGACAACTCGTGTGTATATATATCATCATCTTCATAGGTAGTCTGTCCGTAGACAGGGCCGTGATTATTCATGGTTAAACCTGGTTCTCCATAAACTCCTATTTTCCGCTGTCCTCTTCATATCTTGATAACTCTCTTTCCCTTTCAAATCGTCTATCATCCGGAACCTTTTTCTACCTCTTTTCCTTTTTACATCTAGTTTTCCTTCTAACATGTCTTTAATCATACTCTCTCTCCTCAGGTAATGTCCAACCCAGTTTGCCTTCCTCTTTCTAATAGTCTGTATAATCATTCGCTTCTCTCCTGCTCTTCGTAGCACTTCATCGTTTTTAATCCTATCTGTCCATTTTAACTTCAACATTCTCCTAAAGTCCACATTTAAAAACTTTCCAAGTATTTGATGTCATTTTTCATTAGTGTCCTTGTTTCTGCTCCGTACAAAGCTATACTCCATACATATCATTTTATGAATTTCTTCCCTTATATTCCCCGTAAGTAGGTGTTTCTTTCTTCTGAAAGCCGCTTTTCCTATTCTAGTCCTGATCTCATTTGATGCTTCCAAGGTATTTATAGTCTGAAACTTCTTCTAAAGGCTTTCCTCCAATACTTATGTTCAGAGATGTGCGCGCTTGTGTGTTAGAGAGAACAAAAATTAATATGCATATATTAGTTCTTATCGTCTCTTTCCTCGGCTTTGCCTAGACCTTATTATTGATTGGATCCATTGAAATGGAGACAAAAGGAAAGGGATAGAAATCGTGATTTTGATTTAACATTCAAGATCTCTGTATTTACAGCCGACATTATTAAATGTGAGCTCCTTAACATCTTTATAGAGTTTACCAATTTTTGGACACATTCATTTTAAGCAATAAGTCTGATGTTGGTCATTTTATTTGGAATACAAAATATTTTTATAGCGATATTTGCTACCCATGTACGATGTGGGATTCTCAATAAATCCGTCACATTCGTCTCCAGAAGGACTTAGCGAGTGCCTTCTACCTAGTCCTTTGATATCTGTAACGCCATAGCGTTCTTTCTCAGGGCGAATCAATGAGTCATTGAGTTTCTAAAGGACAGCGTGAAGAGCCAACCCGTATAATGAAAAAGCAATTTATCCTATTAGTTGTAAAGACCTATGCCTTTATTCGTTTTTAATTTAAAAGAGATATTCTTTGAAACCATTATAAATATTAAATAATGAATTGACTTTTTAATTTCACAGTTTTACTGTGAGGCGGATTTTACTATAGGTCATAATAGTTTGAGCCCATGGGTTCCAAGATTCGAGATGCCCCGGATTGACTGAACCTAAAAGATGACATAATGATGTTAGAAATGTTAATCTCAATATTTATAAAAATATCAAGTATCTAAAACGTTTCAATGTTTTTGTCGTTATTTATTATTACGTTTATATATTATGTACCGCATGGGAATTATTTCTTAAATCTTCCTCCCCTAGATGTAATTAATTATCTCGGGGCTTAATTTTACATTCATCCTCTCACTTTACTTTTAGACTTCTGCGTATATACCTACTGCTCTTACAACGTTCAAGATTCCTTTTCGAAAAATAATTAACCGAATTAAAATTCATTACATATACGTTCGCATACATCTTCGAACTGAGCGAAAGACGTTTTGATTTAAATGAAACATGGGATGTAAACCGAACCACATCTTTATTTTGCTTATGACCATAAGATCCATAAGATTTTATCAATTCTCAGATAAGATTACTCTTATCTCCGCCTAAGTCTGTTTTGCGGATCGTTTCCCGAACGACACAGTAAACCAGTCCGTCAGATTCGAAAAAAATGTTTTCCTCTTCTCGAATCGATTCGTGGTCGAGTCTGCCATGTTTGAAACCTAGAGAAACCTAGGTGCCCTCTGTCGTGTGCGAGAAAAGAAGAAACGGCAGGAGAGGCGGCCCTCGCCAGCAGCAGCGGAGCCTAAGTGTTCGCCGAGATCACATACTTACCCGCCCACCCACTCTCCTCTCCTCCCTCCATTTTCTCTCTCTCTCTCTCTCTCCTCTTTCTCGGAGGACAGGTTTAAAAGAGGTAATCCACCTCGCCCGAGAGAGGGACAGGGAGGTAGCCTAGTGGCTCAGCAACCGACCCTCTGGGAAGCAGGACCTCCCCCGTGTCTTCGATTTGGTTCCGCTTTCATAGCCGACGTGAAAAATCATGGTCGCCGCATAGGGCCTGAGGTGAGGTTGTTGCTGGAACCAGTTGAGAGGATGATATTTTACACCGTTTTGCATGGTTCCATAACCGCAAAAGCTCTCATTCTTTCCCTCCCTCGCTCTCTACATTTCCCTCTCCAGGTTAAGTTTTTCCCTTTGGATCTCCCGCCCACCTCACGTCCCTCGCTCTCTCCTTATATCTTCACTCTCCCTCCTCTTCTCGTCTTCCATCCATCGCCCTCTTTCTTCCCTCTCCCTCAATCACCAACCAACCCTAGAAGCTAGTGCAACCCACAGGCGAATCACATCCCTCCCTCTTTTACCCCAGACATCATCGTCTCTTTTCCCTTTCTCCTCCCTCTCCTATACGTGCCTCTCTCTCGTTCTCTCGTCTGCCTATCCGCGATCTAAACTTCCTCAGACGCTGCAGACATTTTAATCTCCCTCTCTCGCCATTTCTTTCCTTATTTCAGTCCCCCTTTATACGCATTCACTCCAATTGCTTCCCTCCAATTCATACTCCCCTTCCTATCGCCCCAACCTCCCTCTCGGGACCGCCTCGCCTTTTTATTATTTCCAACCGCTCTCTTCTCCTGCTTGCACTTCTGCCGCCGCAATCGAAGGCACGAATCTCGTCGGTGGCGTGCCTTTCTCGACTCTAAAGGTAGCCTTCACCGCGTCGCCCAAGACGTCTCGATTACGTATGCCGTCTTTAATCCCGCTTGCAATGTAATGGGGACGGACCAGAAAAGAAGTTCCGGTAATCCTCGTTAAAGTCGCGAATGATCGCTCTTTTATAAGTACGTGTTTGAAAGAATGAGAAAAATTCCTATTTCTTTCTTCTCCTCTCTTCCCCACTTCAACCGTCACACTTTCTCCCTCCTTCATATACTCCCACTTATTTTATTTGGACGTTTCTCTCACTTCTCTCTTTAGGGCTGCTGTTTCTCCCTCTCCTAACCTCCAGACTCAAATTGCAGGTAGCGAAAGAGGGGGTCGTGGGAGAGGGGAGGAGAAGGGACGGAGGAGTGAGAGGGGTGGGGGAGAGAGAGAAAAGGGGGAGAGGAGGCTCGCAAGGGGAATGGAGGACTTGAGAGCGAGGGAATGTGAAAATAAAAAGGGGAGCTTTGGAAGAGATGCTGAGAAAAAAGAGCCCACATTTGTTCTCACTTCTGCTTTTTAAAAAATGCTGCTCGCATACAAAGTGTACTCGTCGTGATGCAGGCGAGAGCGAAAAAAATTTAATTCTCGAAATGAGCGTGATTACAAGGTGTCGGCTCGGAATCGTGAATCGATCGGACGCCACCGAATACACAAGCGTGCCCTCATCATAGTCCCCGTCCTGCCCCTTCACCCTATCCCTCTCTAGGGACCACGCACATCGCGTGTGAACCGTATAAAATTCCTCTTCTATCTCCGTCTGCTTGGGAAATTTTAGGGTTAATTAATAAATGCTCCGGTCTAATTTTATGCCATTTTGATTGCTTGGCGGAACTTTGAAAATTTGATTCGCGATCTACGCTGATAACAATTTGTTTAGCACTAACAGGTTTCTCCAATTACATGTGTTATAATATGTAGCTGTAATGACAAGCACATACGACCATGCCCTCGGCAGGATTCGAGTGGCAGACACGATAACTACCCCTCTATTAAGACTGGCAAAAATTTCTACCTTAGATGGACACGAAACCACGATCCCCGGTTTTGAAGCCTCATTTATTGGACAACAGACGTCTCTTTGCATTACTTAAACTTTTATCTTATTTATTTATTCAAATGCTATATATTCATGTCTCTTTTAAACGAATTAAAATTATATTAATAATATTAATTTGATTAATTGATAGTATTATTTATACTAGTTCATATAACGCCAATAAAATCTTAGAAATTACGAAAATCGTAGCTATTATGGGAGAAATTTGTCCTTATTAACTTCCTTGTGTATAAGATTTGATAGAGAATTAGACATTATTTGTATCTTGCCCGAGTTCGGTGTGGGGTTGGGTCTTACAGCGCCAAGACAGCGGATTCGATTCCTACTCCGGCAATGGAAGTCTCTGCTCGTCTTTATTGCTGCTTATAAGCTCTCCCTAAAAGGCCGGTAAGACCCGCTTTAAGACTAATGAAATATTAAGTATAAAAATAAATGTCAGATAAGCGCTACTTAGCCTATCATTGTTCATCACTTTTGCCAATTTAAGAATGTATACTATACCTCCATTTCATTAGATTAATTTCTAAAGCCTAATTAAAAAATATAAAAATTCATACTTGGTAACATATCAGGAGCAAATTTAATCGAAAAAATAAAACCACATTACTTTAATTCGCCTTTCAAACGATGTATGGTAATTTACCCAATTGGACGTTGAGATACTTAGTTCAAAATCTATGAAATACTGCTCTCTCTCTCTCTCTCTCGATGTTTTTATGTTTTTATTTCATATAAATAACATCACATCAGCTTGTGTAAACCCGCTTGCATTGGCACCTCAATAAATCGGATTCTGAAGTCGATCCTACTTTCAATCCAAGCCAACCCACAACCCTTTTTCTTTTCACAGCCGATTTTTTGCACCGGACTCATGGGGATAGAAATGGCGCTGGAAATGGAATTAAAATGCAAATTTATAAAAATGACGACTCGAGAGGCGATCACAGAGTCGACTCGCCATCCCTTCATACACGAGTTTCGCATCGTGCGCCAAATATCAGGCAGCGAGGGAGAAAGAGGGAGGTGGAGGGAATGGGAGAAGGTGGCGAGAGAATGAGAAAGACTTAAAAAGAAAAAGAAAAAAGGGGACAAAGTTCGCAGCTTATCCGAGACGAGTGAGATAGAGAGGAAGAGAAATGGAATGAATGCCTCGTGATCTTCCTGTCCCTTCATCGCCTGCTCGTTCTCTCTCTCTCTCTCTCCCCCTCAAATGCCTCTTCCTTTCCAACTCTCCTTCTTTCGCACCTCTCTCTACAACTTGAACGTGCTTCCTTCCGCCTACCCTCTCTTCTTATCCCTCCCTTTTTTCCTCTCATTTTATCCCCTCCCACTCTCCCGTTCTTTTCATTCCTAGGTTACTCCTGTGTCGAATATTCCATCAGAACTCTCCTCTCTTCCTCTCCCCCCTCTCTTCCTCTCTCTCCTGCCGCAATATTTTCCCTTCCTCACTCCTATCTTATTACGTCCTCACTTTCCCCCTCCTCACCCACCTCTCACTCTCTCTCTACCCTCCCCTCTCCAGCCGACCTCCCCAATCCTTTCCTTTTTTCCATCTCCATCTCTTTCCTAAAACATATACCGCTCTCCCTATTCCTCCCTTACCCTCCCCTTTCTCTCGCCTACCTGCATCTCCCATTCTCCCTTTCTCTCCTCTCCTCTCTCTCCCTCTCTTCCCCTCGCGTCTCCTATTCCACCCCGTCCGCCTCGTTAGCCACTCCCCCTGCGCTGCCCGTGGGAAAGAAAAATCCGACGAAGGATTTGAGATCACGAGGGATTGGAGGAAAGGATGTGGGGGAGAGTAAGGGACACACGGAAGATGGATATAAAGAGAGAGGGAGAGGGACGCTATCGGCCGCAGTGGGATATAGAGGAGCGCGAATGAATAGTCAGAGGTTTGGGGGTGAGGAGATGACTGTGGGAGCAGATATACGCAAGCTGAGATGAATGAAGGGGAAGAGGATCGAAAAAAGACATTTGTTCGAAATATTTCGAGGTTTAAATTTACGTCAAATGTCATTTTTGCCTTTAAAATCTGTTCAGTAAGATTAAGAGGAAAAGTCGCCGTCTTTATTGCATTAATTTCAATGAGTGAAGCTCTTATTCCACTTATGATTTTACAAAACATGGTCTATTCGCTCAGAAAATGCGACCAAATCTATTCGATTGTTATTTTATATGGGCCAAACAGAAAATCATACAAAATACCCTTTTCAGCTTATTTGAATACAGTCAGACGTCCAACAACAGCCGCTCGTTTAAAAATATCTCTTTTATTCACGGAAAGTTATTATCTGAAAACGAATTGATCGTCCTCATTGCCGTTTTTAATCGACATCCACTCAAAGAGACCATTTTTCACTGAAAATAAAGTGATCGCTATAGGAGGGTTTTGATGGATTTCAGAAAAGTTATTATAAAATGTACATAAAATGGCACTCTTATCATTAGCTTCAATTAAAAAAAACTGAAAATTTATGTCTCACACTAAAAGATCTCTCATTTATTGGTGGAAACATTTACCCACGACCTATCCATAGAGAAACATAATTAAATCTATATTCATAAAGGTATTTCATTACATTAACTTCCTACCTTACAATCGTACTTATTTTGTCGGAATAAACTCGATGATATTGAAAGTCATTTAATAACACCATTTTCAATTAAACGACTGCTATCCGCCGCGCATAAATCCATTTCTATTTGTCGCGCCGATTAAAGCTCTCGGGTTCGCGGCATTACGCGGGAAAAAGGTAAGCTTCGCGTCAAATGGCCTATTAAAGACGAGACTTATTCATTCCTTAAGATCTTTTACCACCACTTTGAGCGCTTGATCATTATGATAATCTCGAATCGGCGAGTTGTGACGTGTGACTTCCATCTGCGAACACGCTCTCGGCAGAATCGGATTCCGCGACCCTTATTTGCAGATCAGTCACGCTAACCCCTCGGCTCTTCGAATAGGGCGGGTGAAGAAGAGTAGGGGGTAGAGAGAGAGAGAGAGAGTAGAGGCAGGAGGGAGGCTGGTAGGAGGAGTAGAGGAGATAGTTTTGTTTGCAGGTTGTGCAGGGAAGGTTGGGAAAGCTCGGTGGAGGTAGGGGAAGCAGGTGGAGTGGGCGTCGGGGCAGGGAGGGAGGGAGAGAGAAGAGCGAGGTTGAGATCAACGGACCAGAAAGCGGTTTAAAAGTCCTCCTACCGACCAGAGATTCCTCCCTCCATTCCTCCATTCGCCACCACCCAACCATTCCGACTCTTAAATAAGGTAGCTTAGTGGCGCCAGGGCGAGAAGAGTGGGCGTTTTTTCCGTCTCTCCACACGCGGTGTATGCCGCTTCTATCCTATGGGTAACGAGGAGATCCCTCTGAGGATTCAATTAAGCGGCGACGATGTTGCCAACCGTTTTCCATCGCCGCCTCCCTCCCCTCCGTCTCACTCTCTCTCCTTCTCTCTTTTCCCGGTTGGCATGTCTATCTCGGAGGGGCGTGCAAAAAACCTCGTGCACTGAGAGCGTGCGTCCGCGTGATATCTCGACTCTTGTATCATTTATGGTCGCATAGTTAAACTCCGGCTGCTGAGGTTGCTTTCGCCTGCCATCGTTCGGAAGAGGTAAATAAAGCGAGTGTTTCGGAGCGCAAGTGCATTCTCCGGCGGTGAGGAACGGGATTTAGCCCCGAGGATCGTGTCTCTCCCCGCTCTCCGCCTCTGCTCTACCCCTCCCACCCCCTTATCACATCCCCTTCCTCCTCCCTTTTATCCCATCTCCTACGTCCTCCCCCTCCCCAGTGTTACCACTAGATTTCATCTTCTTGGTAGATAGAAAGTAACTAGAATACATAATCACCAATAATACTCATGGCTGCATAAGGAAGCTAACCAAAAGGTGTCTCCATATAATAAGAGTATTGTTTTTGTGTGCACAGCATATAACTACACTATTTTATGCTATTATTGTCTTTTATACACTAACAAGAAGATGGAACCTTTGTCTGATCCAATTTCAACGGGTAATTGAAAACTTTATTTTTAGTCTTTTTTTCCAACGCTACTCCATTTTATCCCCATAGGAATTGCATGGGAGGTATCCAGCAGAGCATACTCCAGTTTTTAACTCGTAAAACAATGCCGTAATTATCTGCCATCGCTGAGTTTTTTGGTGCTCTCCTCTGCCCGAATGCATCTTTTAATCTATACATTACAATGCATGTAATTGGTAAGAGCAAAACGTAAATTTCCTATTGTTGTTTCCAAATCATTATATAATACGAATACGAAAAACTGATATTGTTATTCATGTAGCCAGCTTCCAAGTCGATTGTGTACATAATATTACAAAGGGACGCTTTCTTAGTGTTGTCTATAAGGAATGGATGCTGACCTGTGGCGGATTATGACCCTCGGGGGTCCCGAGGCACTAAGACTTTGGGGGTCTTTACTTGTAGTTTGCAGAGACTATTGTATTAATGACTGTATTTGAAACTCTTAGAAAATAAAAAACGTTATTTTTACGTATTTAATAATTTTATTTTTTATTTATTTGCTTTAAAAAAATGCTGAATTTATAAGTCAACCTACGGGGACCCCCCTGACCTTTTTTTAAATTTATTTTTCTTTTAATAATAGTGACTGTATATGACTCACCTTCGAAACCTACCTACCTTGGGGTCCACTAGGCACGTGCCTAGTGTGCCTATTGGATAAGCCCGGCATTGATGCGGATAAAGAGCATTTTGATCATTAAATCTAACAAAAATTTATCTGGGATTATATATTTCAAACTTAAACAAGATTTTTTTGGGTAGTCGCTAGAGCTGGCTAGATGTTTTTTATCGATTCACTAGATCTGTATTAAGCCGCTAGGGCCTTTTTTTAAGGAGCTAGTGTGAATGTTAAGTAGCTATAGGTATGCCGCAAACATAAGAACATGCGCGGATTTCGGCCGTGCACGGAGGGGAAGTTCCTCAGTGACGGAGGTGAAGTTCCCTTTGTCATCTTTACTTACCCCACCCCACTACTAGCACATCCTTCTCCTCCTTAGGTTGTCAGTTCTCACTATTTACAGTTGCTGCCTAGATGAAGTTTTGTGAATAATTGGCAACAGTGTAGTTAGAAAAGGACCGAGGCAGCGATAGCCCGTGTGGTTAGGAGGGCGAGAGGGGAGGGTGCCAAGTGAAGTGAGGGATTAGGCCACACCCACTGTGCACCAAAAATGCTCTTTTGATCGCGGTAGACCTATAGATCTAGCTACAAATTCGCTAGATTGGCAACACTGCCCCTCTCCCTTATCCTATCCCCTACTTCCTTCCCTCCCTCCTCCCCCTCCCCTTATCTTGTACCATGCCTCCTCCTCCTCCTCCTATCCCCTTCCCCTTATTCCATCCCCTGCCTCCTTCCCTCCTTATTCCATTCCCTCCATCCACCCCCTCCCCTTATCTCATCCCCTCCCTCCTCCCCCTCCCACTTATCCCATCCTCTCCCTCCTTCCTCTCCCTCCTCCTCATCCCCCTTACCATATCCCCACCCTCCCTCCCGATTATCCCCTCCCTCCTCCCCCTCCCCCTTATCCCATCCCCTCCATCCTCCCCCTTATCCCATCCCCTCCTTCCCCACCTCATCCCATCCCCTTCCCTTCCCCCCTTATCCCATCCCCTCCCTCCCCCTCTTATCCCATCTCCTCCCTCCCCCCTTATCCCATCCTATCCCCCTTATCCATTCCCTCCCCCTCACCCTATCCCCCCCCTTATCCCATTCCCTCCCTCCTCCCCCTCCCCCATTCCCTCCCTCCTCCCCCTCCCCCTTATCCCATCCCATCCCCTTTATTCCATCTCCTCCCTCCTCCCCCTCCCTCTTATCCTATCCCCTCCCTCCTCCCCTTATCCCATCCCCTACCTCCTACCCCTTATCCCATCCCCTACCTCCTCCCTTTTCCTCTTATCCTATCCCCTCCCTCCTCCCCTTATCCCATCCCCTACCTCCTCCCCCTTATCCCATCCCCTACCTCCTCCCCCTTATCCCATCCCCTACCTCCTCCCCTTTCCTCCGAGACCTACCCAATTAATCTCCTGCGTCTTCGTTCGGGATTTATACACCTGGAACGCAATAGTTCAGTTTGTGAAGCTCCGCGGGGAATAAGTTAAGTCGTGTCTGTTGATTCAGAACCCCCGAAGCATTCGAAATTTGTCAGGATCCATCGATCTACACCGTCTATCGCTAATCATCCATACTTATCGCGTAGATTGTTCCACGTGTATGAAAAAAATGTCCGAGTGTGGTAGATAAAAGTATTATGGACGACGTGGCTGTATAATTGTATTTCATGTTGCATATAATGGATTGCTAACAAAGGTGTTATCTCATAATTTCCCTCGCCAAACGATATACTTACGCGCGGCTGGCCAGCGAATTGTTGACTCGGAAAAAAAATTGCGCTTGAGTGTGCGTGCGCGAATTGGGTGAAGTGGGTATATAGAGCGTTTTCATTCGCTTTTGCGATCGAGGATTATGAGTTACGCTTTATCCGCTCGCAGAATTCCAATGTATTTTTTCGGGCGTTCCCTCGCAATATAAAGCAAGAACAGTTTCCTGCAACAATTACAATTGGCTCCCATTTTGATTTTAACTAATCCAGCCTCCGAGTCTTTATATTGTAGTCAAAGAGTGATTAGTCTTCATCTGTTTGGCATGGTATGAGCGGAGTGAGGCAGATCGACCGGTATTTGGCTTCTTCTACTCTCTTTCGCCAATAGTGCTAAGAAAATCTCGTGATAAACATATAAAACAGTAATGAATATAAAAGAATACCTTACTCATTGCCGTGCTGTCCCAAACTAGCATGAAGAGAATAACCACGAAACATTTCTCTCCCATTACTACAATTCCTGCAACAGAGGATAAAGCTTGGGCGAAATGGTATTTCATCTCTGCTGTCAAAAAAGTTGTGCACTAAGGACTAAGGCAGAAGTGAGTAATGTATAATAACTAAGCAAAAGCACGCGTTATTGTTTTTATAAATACAGCACCTCGCCCCTGTCAAGTAATTTACTGTGTTAATTTATTTTAATTAGCTTATAAAAGCCGTTACATATCTCTTATGAGCATAATAACTACAACGAAGACGATCACAAACAGCCATGCTCTCGCCTGGATTAGAATCCGCAATTTAGCATTGGGATCCAGTCACACTAACCACCGCTCTACTAAGGCCGAAAGTTGACAGTTTTTGTTTAATTTGTGTTCTAATTCCCAAACATTTAAGATTCAAAATTTAATTATATACTAAGCATAGCTTGTGTCTATCAAAAGCTCAAGGAGAGGTTTTTAATTTTTTCCACCAAAAATTTCTATATCTTAGTTTTTAGCTACTGAAAATTTATATATTATTCCATTCTGAGTTTAATAATATGCACCAGTAACGGAGGACAAGGCGGGAAGCGTAGTGCACAATGTGAGTTAATATGCTTCCATATGTCTAGGATATGAAAAACTCGGATAAATAACTCCATTACAGAAATGAAGATATGATGCATAACCTCAATTCGTTAAAATGTGAGGCTAAAGTATGATATATAAATATATCTGCGTTAATACATAAAAATACGTTTAGGATGGCCTCTAACCGTATTCTCTCAACACGTGAAACTACATGGGGGTGGAGTGAAATATCATCGAACATTAGTTATCTAAATGCTTCCCAAATCTACCAGATATATTTGTTTTCTTTCTAATAACATAGTCAATTTAACCGTTGTAGTGTATGTAACAAGAGTTAAAATTTCCCTTATTGATGAGGGTTTACAGTTATGAAGATATTTTTCAGTATTTATAGTACGAAATCGTAATTTCCTCAGCAAATACCTCTTATTAATCCACCAATTCATTTCACTTCACTAGAAAAAAGGAATGTGTCTGGGCTATAGATATATGAACAACCGGTATATCACCCATGTCGACTAAAATTTGATAAAGAGTTTTGTTTTCGTCTGGAATACATCCTAACACTTGTAAATGAACTGGATAAACCGTCGTCTAGACATTTTGCTGAATCTGGTGGTCCCCGGACTTGCAATATTTAAAGGCACTCACATATTATGTGCGACAGTCAGAACTGCGAGACCAAATCATACTCATCTCGCCAACATAAAGTATTTCGAAGAACCAGAAAGTCCACACAAGCCCAGTCTGAACACTTTCAACCACATTTATTCAAAAGAAACGATTTATGAGAGATTCTCTTTTAAAGGTAAACGAGGAAAGACTCCGTTAGCAGGTGTCGGATTTTATGAACGCTACCACTAGATTTTAAACGGTGAAACAAAAAAAAAAACAATAATACTCTCTTATGTAATATCGGTACCTTTTACAGGTTGAACGAATTGATACGTTTTACTTTGCACAGTTAATCTTCTCGGATAGTTCATATTAGCCCTAAACTGAACAGTAATCCTGACGTCTCCCTTCCTGTCTCCTCCTCCGTCTTCTGCCTCTCCGCCCGAGTGTTTTCCCCTCCTTCCACATATGCAGAATCTGTCTTTCTTGCCCGGAGCTGCACGGCCTTCAAACACTTCTTCCCGCTACGCCTACGTAGCCACTCTCCCTCCCCCTCCCTCCCCCCTTCCATCTTCCTTCCCTCCCCTCCCCCGTTTCCCCCTCGGCACCACCCTCTTCCTTAAGCCAAGTTAAATCATATGATTTTCTTTCCTTTAAAATCCGGATCCGACATCCCACGCGTTCCTCGCAAAAGTCTCCGCCCCCATTCCTCCCCCGCCCTCCGTTGTATCCGCCGTCCCTCTCCCCTTCCACTCCTCTCCCACCTCCTCTCTCCCTCTCTCTATCCAGTCAAACCTCATCACGGTGCTTATCTCCTCCTCTATCATTTAAAACATGCTCTCACTCTCTCCTCCCACGATCATCCAAAACGATTCTAATTGAGATTCGGAGCGTTTCTGAGTCCGTTGCGAAACATGCGAGTCGAAAATGTGCCTTTTGGTCCCGAGGAAATGCCTAACGCTCCACTCGTGTCTGTCGATGCGTCGCATTCGGTTTGTAAGACATTTTCCGAGAACCGAAAATGTTGTCAGCAAAATCCGATTTTTTATATTCGCTCCTAATTGTGCATCTTTCGTACCATGGACATGTTTTTTGACATTCACTTTTTTGTGGCCTGGAAGGACATAACTAATGTAAGCGCTTTTATTATTAGCACGGCGCAATGCTACGAGAGGGAGAATGACAACTTAAGAGTGTTTTTTTACGAGCAACTTGCCAGGCTTACGCGATATATGGCAAGGAAGCTTTGGTCGACCGATAACGGAGATAGCGAGAGACAGGAAGGGAGAGGGAGAGAGAGCCGGAGAGAGGGAAGTAGTTAGAGAGCAAGAGAGCTAATGAGCTTCGCGTCACGAATTCATTTGTTGGTAGCCTCCGAATGAAAAGCGCAACAGATCGATTTTGTGGAACATTGCTCTCCATGGCGCTAGTTGCACGAAGCGATTTCATTTTATCGGAAACGCTCTAAGATAAAATCGCCGCACTTATTAAAAGCCAAAATCTGGCATGCGTTCAACTCGGAGCTCGAATTTTTTATGCTTTATAAATATTTAATTCTGCAGATCCGAAAAATTGAATATCAATCCAAAGAGCCGATTGAAATAAAACCTATTTAATTGGTTAAAGAGCTTTTGTAATCCTATTACATTAAAATCAGACTGTTATTGGTGATTATCATGAAAGAAATATGGGCTCAGGAAAGGATTATATAAGGAAAATGAGTTATTAAAAACCTTAATCGATTAAGATTTATCTTGAAGCAATACGGAGATAGTAATTAATTTTGTTATTAAGTGAATATAAGCTACCTACTCATAACAAGAGTAGCAAAATGTACGGATGAGATCAGGACTAGAATAGGAAAAGCGGCTTCCAGAAGAAAGAAACACCTACTTACGGGGAATATAAGGGAAGACATCCGCAAGAAGTTCATAAAATGCTGTGTGGAGTATAACTTTGTACGGGGCAGAAACATGGATATAAGAAAAAATGACATCAAATAGTTGGGAAGCTTTGAAATGTGGACTTGAGGAGAATGCTGAAGATAAAATGGGCAGATAGGATCAAAAACGATGAAGTGCTACTAAGAGTAGGAGAGAAGCGAATGATTATACAGACTATTAGAAAGAGGAAGGCTAACTGGGTTGGACATTACCTGAGGAGAGATAGTATGATTAAAGACGTGTTAGAAGGAAAACTAGATGTAAAAAGGGAAAGAGGTAAGAAAAGGTTTCGGATGATAGACGATTTGAAAGGGAAAGAGAGTTATCAAGATATGAAGAGGACAGCGGAAAATAGGAGTATATGGAGAACCAGGTTTAACCATGAATAATCACGGACCTGTCTACAGACAGACAACCTATGATGATGATGATGCTACCTACTCTTTTTATTGAAAAGATGAAGCGGTTATCGAAAACAGCATAACCAGTTTCAGAGGGAAACAATTTATCGAGACGGGCTATTTGATCAAAACGAGCGTTCTTAGTCAACTATGGGGTTTTACGACCTTAACACGGGAAGATAATAGGAGCCGAAAAGATAATCTCCACTGGAAGAAATGGAAAATTTTGTTGCGCTAATTCAATATTTTCTGTCAGCTAATTTAATTTTTCGTGCAATAGACATCAGTTGACTCCAAATGTGTTAATTCTTATGAGTTTTTCTTTGTCAAGTCGACAAGAACCTAGTAATGTCCTAATTATCCAAAGGTCGCACGAGTATTTCAGTTCGTGGCGCATAAAATTCACATTTTAATAAATCTAACGACAATATCTAGATTTAAAATCAATTTGGCAGACCGTGTAGTTCTAAAATATTTTTATAAATCATAAATTTTTTTAGGCTATTTATATGAAAAATATATATATAAATTATCTTTTATATAATAATTGTATCTGTACAGAACTTTCACAAACAATATAAATTCGTCATAATTATACTGTTCCACTTAAAGTTTAAATAAAGTTGTTAGCCATTGTTTTAAACATATGAGACAAATGCTCTTCGATGTTAATAACTTTTTCGTTCACCAAGTTACCGAGGTCAAGAAGAGAAACAAATGATAATATATTTACACATAATGAACAAGTCCTTCGGCCAGTATAAATGAAATATGCATTCTGCCTTCTCGAAGGAACTAAAGAAAACAGAGTTGTAACGATGGAGTTTCTCTTTAAATTGCATGGTTTACTTTGCGTCGGTATGCAATTTACTGCAAGGCAATTCAGACACAGTGCGCTCATTGTTTTCGTGTATGGCACCGTTTTTTTTTAGACCGTTTGTCTCGAAAGTAAATATCTTTGGTTATCTCAATCTCGATATAGAATGACGTATGGTATACCGCTCGAGTTCTCTGATTCATTTCGTCCGCTTTCTTTGAGACTTCTTATCGCTGCGCGGTTCATAACGAAGCCAAACTGCGAAGGAAGGCACATTCCATATTAGCATCTTTCTTTCCTTCTCTCTGTCATCTTCTCAATATAAAAACGTCTCCACCCTCTCCACTATTAACTATATCCATTATTTTTTTCCCTCTCTCAGTTTCCTGTCCTCCTGCCCCATCATTATTACTTCCCTATGAGTCGATGTTAATTACTTTCAATTTTGTTCCAGCATCTCTATATTTGCCAACTGTTACCTGAGTAAGCGACGAATCACGTCACATTATTTATTATCTCTCTCGCTCATGTCTCTTCGCTGTCATCATCAGTGTTCCTCTAATCATTCCACGATGGAGCGTCCTTCCATTCCACTTAAAACAGCTGTTCTTCGTACCTCATTCATCGTATTTCCTTTACATTTATAAGTTTCCGGTATCTAGTCCCTCTTACATACTTCTTTAAAATTTCGTGCTACATTCTGACCCTTTCTTTACATTACGATGAAATATCGAGAAAATTATTTCCTTAAAAGGATATTCCAACGAAGATATTTTTTTCGATCGGTTATTTAACGATCTCGATTGCATCGACGTTCCTCTCGCGCTCGTTGCTGGCGTCGGCGATGGACGACGCCGGTCGCAGTTCGCCAGTCGCGAGCGAAAACGAGCGCCAAGCTTGCGTCGCCGCCTTTAATTGGCTCTTCAAGTGCAGACGCTTCGTTAATTGCTCAAAGTGGCGGGCTTCGTTAATGCCTTCGACCCTTAGGAAAAGCAATCGGACATTTCGCGTATCGTGCCTTTTTTGCCGTCGCGCGAGCGTGTGCGCTCCAATCGTCGCCAATTTGGAACGTTTTGATGTCAACGAGCAATTTCCCGTGACGCACTCTCAGAAAATGCAACGGTTCCCTTCCCTGTTGATTATCATCTTCGATCGCAGACCAGGAATTCCCATTTGATTGGAAAGATCGGCGCACTGTCCCTTACTCTCTCGCTGCGCTCTCTTAATCTTTCTCCTCTCTCACATGCTTCGCCGTGTTTTCTTTTCCCGTCTTTTCTGCGCGAAAGCTGATGGTTTTATTAACGACCTGTTATGCAGCCGCCTCTTCCCCTCCGCTCCCTCTACCTTCCTCTCCTCCCCCCTTCCCTTTCCTCTCTTCCCAAAAGCGCGCGCATTTACGGTGTCCCGCGGAAAGGGCGAAAAAATAACGCTGAGATCGGGATAATTCCCGACAAGGTGAGGTTTAGCGCGTAGGAACCTGATAGAATATGTAGTTATGATTGGAATTGTCAACTGATCTTGCTATCGTCAGTATGCAAATGAATGCAAAACTTGATTGATTACATATTAATTACCTGCATTATAGCAATAATTTACCGGCTAAAATGAATAATAGGCTGTTACTTCAACGCAAAACGGCGTTTAGTCGAACTGAAATCGAGAATTTCAATTTGCTAATGTATTTACTGTGTTATCTTTATTTATATATTATATGTTTTATGTTTATATGATTATTGACTAAGCTCAAAAATAAAATAATTAATTCATCGACTCTTACTATGAAGAGTTCTTCGAAAATGGAAACTCAGACCACCGCGGGTTCACAGCTAACATGTAGACCTTCAAAAATTAAATTCTCTCTCGCTAAATATAGCATTCGAGCGAAAATAGATAACTCGCTCAAAAATGGAGGGACGATATAGTTTTTTTATACACGTCATCGCCATTATCACAACAAGACGACAACAGCAAGATGGCCGGACGTATCAACATCATCGTTTTTTTTTCGAGCCTCGATAATTTTCGTCTTAAATAACTTTCGAACGCATGGATGCGAAAGAGGCGCTGAAGATTCGACGAAAGAATTGAAACCCGCGAGTTTCCGACAAGTCGTCGTCGTATTTACACCTTCGCCCCCTCTAGGGCAGCCGCAAGGACGCTCGCAATTCGCTCCTCCTGCCACGCCCCGTCCTAACGATCACCTCCTCGCCCTTAAATTCCCTCCCTCCTCGCCAATCACCGATTCGCACTCGCATCCACACTATGCCGGATTCGACTTTCGCAGGGGAGCGTCACATCCCCCTCCCCTTGATTAATTAGCTCATTACCTAAACTGAAACGATTTCGTAAAGGAAGTCTAAACATCTGCCGATTAGCGAAATCACGGTCGAATGTTTACACTTTTTCCCGAACAGTTGCTTTTGCAGCGTCCGTTTTTAACGCGAGAGATTTCATAAATTTTGCTGCGTAAAAAATCATCGGAGCTCTGCGGCCACTAATAAACCCAAGCCTCAAGCAGCCTTTTTTTGAGGCTTTACCAGGCACGTAATCACCTTTCCATACACCACGACTACGCGCGAAGACGTCATGTGAAGACCAGCTTAAAAAGGCAAACAAAACACTCTCGATACCGCCGACCCTTCTCCTCCCGCCTCCCTCCTTCCCTCTCTTTCGAAACTCCCTCACCTCGCTCGCTCTTCCTCCCCTCACCTCTCTCTCCTACCTCCCTCCACCTCTCTCTCTTTCCTCCCTCCATCGCATCTCTCGTTGTGGCTGGAGGTTAGTCCTCTTCCGCGTCGTCGTCTGCCCTCCCGCCGATCCCTCCCCTCTCCTCCTCCCCCTACACCCCTCCCCGCCCCTTCCCACCCGTATTCTCGCCTCCGCCGCCGTCGACGCCGCGCCCGGGCGTCCAGAAGGCGCCGGCCGGAGAGGGGAAGGGTCTGGCGCCGGCGTCGATCAGCAGAACGTCGGTTTAAGGGGGCAGCGTGGAAAGCGGAAGGAGGTTATAGGGATAGAAGCAGAGGGATAGGGAGGGAGGGGAAGGCGAGGAGTGGGAAAAGGGAAAACGAGAAGATAGAGAAGGGAAGGAGGTAGAGATGAATAGGGAGAGAAAGGGGAAAGGAAGAAAAATGGGATGAAGAAATGGAGGTTCAAGTCGAGAGAGAATGAGATTAGATAAAGGACCGTATAAAGCAGTGGTGAGCAACCTGCGGCCCCCGGAAGCGTTTTATGCGGCTCGCCAGGCTATGGTTAAAAAGGTGACCCTTAAAATTTAACATACAAATTCATGTTACATACAGTAAAATTACCACAATAAAACACTTGAGATTGAAAATGTTCACCCTAAAAAATCCATGCAGACTTGATTTTCATTGATATGATACCTCAGAATATATAGTTAACGTCCGATTTAAAGTCTAATCCGGCCCGCCAAAGCATTGCCAGCTTGCAATGCGGCCCCCCGAAGAATTCGCAATGGCGAATACGGCCCACCATACAAAAAAGGTTGCTCGCTACTGGTATAAAGGAATGGAATAGAGAGGAAGAGAGGCAGAAATTGGATAAAATGGACGCGAGAGAAAAATCAGAATAGGGAGGAAAAAGAGAGAATGATTGGAGAAGAAAGTCAATTTAGGGACGGCGGGGAGGAGAGGACTCGAACCCGGTTGGGGCGAAGGCGAGAGAGGGATCCCCTGTTTAGGAATGACATTCCGGAGTGGTTATGCGTGTTGTCCTGTAGCAAAGCTGCGGATGTGTTTGAGGACGCCCGAACACGCTCGTACTCGTAGCGGAAAACTATCCGCTATACATGCTCACGGGCGTCTATTTTGGCGGAACATCTCCGGAGGTTGGAGAATGATAAGAGAGAGGAAGGAAGCGACGGTTCCGCTTTTAATTGGCGGCCGCTTTTTTCACGCTCACTGTACTTGTTGAGGAAGGACGGAAAAATCCCGACGAAATAGTCTTTTCTTTTTCGAGCGTTTCTTGCGAGTTTTTTTTCTCAGTTCCAGTGGGAATGCTTTTCTTCCCATAGACGCAAATAAAATAAAGAGGCCAGGATTACGGAGTAGTTTGAAAGAACCAACGCCGCCGAGTTTTATTTTATCTAATGGTAATCGCGTGATCGATAAAAAGATTTTTGCGGACAATTTGTCACGAACATATCTTTAAAATCGAATAAAGTTTGACTATTTGGAAATAGTTCATTTTCTTTATATTTATTCGATCAACAAATCTTTATCGGTTTGATCGAAGGTGTGATTGAATATTTTAGAGCTAATAATATTTCTTGAGCTGTCGGGAATACGAGCGGTAACCTATGAGAAGAAAACTGCGCTTGACGGACATATTCTTCCAATCTGGCCTCCAGCCAATAGGATGATGGGAAGGAGAAGAGAACAACTGGTCATGATCATCGGAAGTGCTTCTCTATGTTGGGTATCAGATTCAATGAATGATTTTTAAGAGTGCTCTTTGAGCATTTTATAGAAAGCGATTAACAACAACAATATCTCTATCACGACGATCTGCGGCTATTTCATCTTTTGGTCTTGTTTGAGCTCGAAAAGAAAAACCATTCATGCATCTCGCTCTGTTTTGCAATTCCAACCCAAAGTATAAATCGTTTTTTGTTACATTTCTTAGAATGATAATGTCCTTACAATAACGCAATTCCAAATCCAAGAACCTTAAGTGTTTTCTACTTCAACTGGTGATCCTGCAAATGTTACGGTTTGAGCGTAAAAATATCAAAATCAACTCCGAGCCAAGGAATCAGGAAAAAGAATAAGAGAGATAACGGCAAAGTTTTTTATAGCTTTTATTTTGGAGATGAAGAGAATGGGAGTAAAGGGGGAGTGAATGGGGGATGATGGAGGAGAGGAACAATCGAGAAAGAAAAGATTGGGAGAGAGAGAGAGAGCGAAAGAACAAGAGAGAGTGAGAAAGAAGGAGAGTTCGTGATGGGAGAGTTGCAGGTGCGTGAGAAAGGAGGAATGGGTCGGAGGAATTGTTCCTTGGCAACCATCGGCCAGTCTCCTTCGGAAAGAGAGGGGGGGAGGGAGGGAGAGAGGGAGGAGGAGGGATGGGCGGAGGAAAGCTGTGTGGGAAGGGGCGCGGGGGCTGATTGGAGGTTGGTTTCGTCGCGCGGGGGCGAGGCATGGTGGATAGATTGAGTGGAGGGGTGGGGTCAGACGGAGGGGAAGATGTGCTATCCGGGTTTTATTTAGGGGTCTGTAGCAAGGACGGTTTATCAGCACGTAATGAAAAAGTGGAGAGGGAATTCTAGAGAAAGTGCTACAACGTTAAATGCGATAGCGATGCTTTTCTGTCGAACGACTGTCCTCTCTCATCTGCTTGTATTCAAACGCTACTAATTTTTAAAATTATAATTTAAAAATTTACTTGGGCATTTTAATAGTTTTATTTAATATTTAAGGAGAAATTGGAAACATATACCATTTCGTATAAAATATACGCAACTACTTAATGTAAGAAAATTCAGTTAAAATGACCTCAAGATACCTATTGCGCCTAGACAATCATTATGTAATGAGGATTTTAGTTTAGGGATCTTTCGTAAAGTTACATTTGAAAAGAAACAAAATAATATACGTATTTAATTTTCTATAAAATAAAGTTGGAAGTGTCATGAAAAAATAAGTATTTGTAGTTTAATCTAATGACATCGTTTATTGTAATCACATGTTATGAAAGCGGCCGAGCGACACCGTGAGAGGTGTCGGAATTCATTTATCACCGACTGTCGTTTCCAGTCGCGTAGCTATCGAGATGTCCAACCAAGATTATCCATTCTCTCCATCTCAAGCCACGCAGGGTACGCAGGGCAAGGATGACGGAGGGAGAGAAGGCGGGAGCGGGAGGAAAGGGGTGAGAGGGGAAAAGGGATGAGAGCAGGGGAGGAACTAATAACAACATTGTACTTCGTCGCAATGTTCTTTCCGCCGTCCGCTGGTGAGAGAGTTGGCGCGGGAAGTGTGTGGGTGCGAACGCAGGAAGCAGAGGTCCGGAGGTGACGAAGGCTCATCTGACACACTTATGAATTCCTCCATCTCCACCCCTCCCTTTCCTTCCACCCCTCCCCCTATTTCCACCCTCCCCCCTCATTCCACTCTCCTTCCACCCTCCCCCTCCCATTCCACCCTCCCCCCTCTTCTTCCACCCTCCCCCCTCTCCTTCCACCCTCCCCTCTTTCTCTTTCCCACTCACTGCCCTCCAAAATAACTTCGCCTCGTTTCACTCCCTCTTTAATCGCATTCCGCTTCCATCTCAACACTCGCTCATGTTTCACCGAGACTAGAAATTCGCGAGTATTCCCTGCGGACGGAATGGTCCGGCCCACCTCTGTCGGATTGGTCCATGATTTTAATGGATGTTCTACGTCGTGCGTATTTGATCTGCGATTTGAGAATAAGAGAGAGAGTGAAGAAGGAAGGAGAGAGTGGAAGTGTAGGGACCTTTTTTCACCGTCCCCTGCAGCATTTCGCGGGTCCGGAGGGTGAAGATGGCCGATGGAAGACAAGAAGAGCGTCGTCATCGCGGGGGCTGTGGTGCGCGCTGCGATCTTCCTTTTGCCCGCCGCGTAGTAGGCAGTTACCGTTATTAGCACCGAGCGAGCGGAGCGTGCTCTGTCCCTTCAATTCACGGCGAGGGGTCTCCTCTTCTCCTTCATTCCTCCCCGATCTCTCTCTCTCACTCCATTCCACTTCCCTCCGTATCTCACTCCATTTCCTCAACTCCTTCACGCAACTCCTCCCTCCCACGCCCCCCCTCCTACTTCCCTCATCTCCACGTTCTTACTCCACTCGCTTCTCTTCCCGCAGAGGAAGCGCTTCGTGACCGTCGCTTGTTTTTTTTTGGGCTATAAAAAGCGATCGTTTTCAATGCCAGAAGACACCGCTCGAGGAGTACGTAAAACAAAGTGTTTTTTCCATCGTTTTATGGCCATAGAATGCCTCTGAATTCTCTCTTACTCTGCGATGTTGGTGTTATTGCGTTTCAATTTCTCCGCTATTTAACAAATGGAGTATTTCCGTTGTTATTTTCAAATATCCAACTGTATTAATGAGTCCCATGGCGATCCATCATGAAGGAGAGTGAGTAGATTCACGTAGGCTAAACACGGTGGTGGAGCGGGTCCATAAAGCAGCGATGGATTTATGAATTCTGTTATTACTATATTTCAGGAATCATATTTTTTGTGCTCTCTTTTTATTACTTAAATACTGTTCAATTGGAAGAGAGAGAGAGAGATTTCTTGCTTGCATTGTGGTACGCTCGTTCGTTCCTTCGGAGATGATTAGCAAAAAGAATATCGAAGCGGTCTTTTGATGCTATGCAATCCAATCTAAGCAACTTATTTCCAGCCAGTGGAAGCAAAAATAGGATTCCTTATATAACGGAATTAATGATGCTCTGCTGTTTTTCTCCGCCCTTATCATCTCGGCGATTTGTTTTTTAGTAGATCGATCTTGGTGAACCGAAACGAATTTGATAAGTTTATTTTAACGTAACGACGCATTTGCCGCCATTTGAGCACTTTCGCTGCTTTATTGGTGTTTGCGATGGGGAAACGTTTGAAAAAATTAAGTTGGTCACTGGGAGCGGTTAGTTTGCTTTTGGTTTTTACGCGGCGGGCGCAGGAGCCGCAACGAATCTCAACTCAGTGGTCGTGGAAGGTGAGGCGTGGGGGTGGGGAGGCGGAGAGGTTAGTGGAAGAGAGGGGTGGGAGATAGAATCCGACATATCTTTTACGAAACGAGAAATTTCTTAAACGATTTACCTTGAACAATACGCGCAATCCTGGAGAGAGAGAGAGAGAGAGAGAGAGATTTCTTGCTTGCATTGTGGTACGCTCGTTCGTTCCTTCGGAGATGATTAGCAAAAAGAATATCGAAGCGGTCTTTTGATGCTATGCAATCCAATCTAAGCAACTTATTTCCAGCCAGTATGGTATGAGCAAATCCAGCTTAATATTTTACTCAAGTTGCAAGGTGTGAAGCGCGTCGAATTTTATGAGAACATTTTACCAATTGAATTTTCAATTTGGAAACAATAGAAAGAGGGAAATAGTTCTATTGGACGAATTACTATACGAGTTATTTAGAAATTAAGGAAGTTAGAGGATAGGACAATTTGGAGAGTAGGGGTTAACTTATAATCTACTGGCGATTATGGCTTTTTCCTTCGTATCCAGAGATCTCTTTTAAGAAAAACTCATGGAGAAAAACATAAGACATTTTGCTGTAAAATTATATAAATTTGAATTGTTATATTTCAAAATGTTAGCGTACATTTTTAATTTTTTGACCAGAAAGTGATGCACTCATGTTAATTAAATGTTACATTTTTGAAGGAATTGTCACAAGTTTTTATTAACAATTTTTTTCTAAAACATAAATTCTTATTATTATCAAGATGGAACCAAGGAGAATATCTGTCGAAAGCGCAAGAGAAAACTCATTATTCGTTAAGAAGCCGCAACCAATAAAATATTAATTAAGTCCAGGCAGTTATCGTTTCGCAATTGACTTTGGATCTCGCAGTATGGAGGGAGAGCATTCTTCCCCTTCCGTGCTTAACCGATGCATTTTAAAGTCATTTTTAAGAAAACTTCAGCGTGAGTAGTAAACTGTAATTTACTCTTTGTGTTCATTATTCTTCAGTCAGACTGTTTTCCTTCTCGATTATGTTTACGTACAGTTTCTCTCGCGGAACGCATTGCCACCGCAATAATACCAACATCGCGGAATTCCTCGCAACGCCTTCCTTTTTACGACTCTTAGGAGCGATCGAATACTTAACATTACGGTTACGATTACATATTATGACTTCAAACCCAGGCGATTAACGGCGTAAGTCGTTAAAGGGCTCTTCTTGGTAAACTTTCACATACCATGCATAAATTCTGATCCGCCTTTGTTCCTTTAATGTTCCCAGTTACCCTTCCGTTCCACCTTCCATGTTTTTCGATTAAACACGGACTTCTCATTCATCGAAATCGCACAGCGGTATATTGACTCCTGTCTTAGAGAGTTAGTAAAATCTCCCAATTGTTCAACGCAGGACGGGTATGCTCGAAACCTTTAAATAAGAGCCTATTTACATCAGGTAGCCTTATTAGGAATGAAACTTGACACTTATTCAGCTTAGAATATTAAAAAAATGAAGTCACAGAAAGAAAGAAAGAAAAATGTCTTTATTGGCGAGAGGCCATATCGGAGATGTTTATTGTTTCACGCTTCACTAAGAAAATCTTTAAATCCTTTCCAGTTTATTATTGCATCGCATAATGCTAGAACTGATAAAGAAAGGAAAATAACGTTTTCCTTGCATCACACGAAGGTAAAACTAAGAAATGAGTATCTCCGTCATTAGATGATTTCCCGCGTCGCGAGCTTTTGAGAATTACGGTGCTCGGGAAAGTTTGCAAACTTACGCAGTACAGGAATTTTTTACAGGAGATACCTCATGTAATATGTCAGCGGTTTCCGAACATTACAAAGCCGCCTCTCCCCCCCCCCCCTCCCTCCCCCTTACCTAAGAAAATTGTCTTTGCGCCCCCACTTTATGTCTTATTCAGTTAAACTTCATAAACTATATCTATTGGACCTGCAATTGCTATCAATACATATAACCACCTTAAGAAAAACATAAACGCAAAAATTGTCCTAGACGCTTGAGGGCTAGAATTTGACGGCTCTGTATTGTAGGTATCACAATTGGGATGATTAAAACAGAAAGTAAATAGTATATGCCCCACCGACCTACCCCCAGGGGATCGCGCCCTACAATTTGGAAACCACTGCCATATGATGTTACGGAATATTACGCAACTATTTTCTGAGAAGCATGTAACACGAATTATTATTAATTACCGTATTTTGATTGATTCTTTTTGGAACCACATTTTGAGTATAACGGGAAAACCATCTGAATAAATATTAACGACAAATCAGTGTCTCCAGGACTAATCCGTCTCTCCTTTGCCCCACTCGCGTCACCGTTGCCACACCCGTGCGGCGTCGTTCTCGAATGATGAAATCCTACGGAACGCTTTCGCGGTGGTCTAGCAAAAGAAGATCGCGGTGGCGAATGGTCTCTGTTCCGCGAGGATTATTGCGTCTCTCTCTTGTTTTATGACTGCGCCGTCCCCTCCTTCCTTCGCCACCTCTCCCTCTTTACGTAATACGCTGCCTCCGAGGCTACCTTTACTCCCCTTCCTCCCTCCCTTTTCCCCTCCCTCCCTCCCTTTTCCCCCTTCCTCCCTCTCCCCTCCATTCCTTTTCTACCCCACCCTCCTCCCGCTCTCTTTATCCCTGCCCTATACTCATACTCTTGGCCTCGATTCATCCTCTGCTGCACCGATCGATATAATCCACGCGCTTCCTGTTCATTTTTTCCTAGTGTTTTCAAGTACATATTCGGTGGTTATCGACAGAAAGAGGATTGATAGGAAATTATTATGAACTGCAATTGCCTACTATAGTCTCTGTTTTCGTTAAAAATTAAAATAAAAAATAACGTTTTACTATTTATATTGCGGCTTGTTTATGAAGTAACACTTAGGATAAAAATATACGTTTAAATTGATCGTTTTCGTTTTTTTTATTTCTCCGCCGATCATTCTTGCCTTCTTTTTTTGTGCTGATTATTCATGTAAAGTTGTTATATCATTAAAAGTCCTATTCTCTGTATTTCATATTCAGCTAAATGCTCATTCAGAAACATTTAAAACAAAGGTTTTCTTTTCGTCATTCTTTGTTTTATCGAATGTAAAAGAAATATGAATTACTCATTCTGTCTGCGGGATCGAAAGTAATCGAAACGGGCCAAATGTCGTCAAGGTGAATTCTTACGATACGTGGAGTTTTTAATAACTCAGTCGACAAAGTCACTAAAGACTCCAACTCTTTTATAGTTTTGTTTTGCTAGGATAGGTAATTCCGCGCACAAGTCGCACGTGTCAATTTTCGCAGATCAATTTTTCCACGAAAACTTCCCTCTCCTAGAAGAAAACCATTCAATCCGAAACAGATAATAAAAATGAAATAAATTGGACGCAACGAAAGGATTTTTTTCATATTTTTTAATTCATCGTTCGGAAGCGTCGCCGTTATGAAGAGAGGGAGAGGAATGGCGGAGGAGGGGTGGCAGGAGGGGAAAGGAGGGTAATAAGGGAGGGGAGGAGGAGACCCGTTGGCTGCCTTGGCCAATGGACGCCTAGCGCGCTTCCGATGTAGGTCGCGGTTGAATCTTATCCAGAGGAAGAGCCACTGCGCAATTCGGCAGGCGGTTGTTTCGTTCTCTCCACCTGTAGACGATCGCTCAGATAAGGCAAGGTAGTCGGCGTTCCTACAGATACATTCCAAAAAATAAATAGAACGAAACTTATTCTGGGGTTGTACGGTGTTTCATTGCTGTATTTTTCTTAAGCACGCCGATGTCAAAAGCGAGCATCTTATTCTGTGACCGACGTGTCGAGGCTGAAGGCATAGTAAATCATTTCGCCGTAGTTATCGAAAAAAATGAAGTTTTTCATTCTCGCGAACATTGCACTTAAGAGTATGTGATGTTTCTTAAATATTGTGGATTTTAAGAAATATACTCCTGGATTTTTTAAATGACTTGTTTTCTATCGATAATTAGATATCCGTGGTTTTGCGTCATTGATACAATATTAAAAATATTCTGTGAAAATTCGCCAACTCTGCGGAAAGCTTTCTCATCCAATCCAAATGCAGTCCTTGCCTTCGTCGTCGGCAGAAATTTGACCCGATCATATTTACCGGAAAATGGCCTCGCCAATCGCCTAGCTCATTTCATTCCGTAAACTTATAGTTCGTTCGCTTTCTTCCACTTCGACTGCCATTATACACTCAATCGCTGCACCAGATGAAAAGGCATATAGAAAAAAAGAAGGCGCGTGGGCCTAGAATACTTGCCCAAGTGCGACGACCGCCATATCTCTCCTCGTTATCTCCCTCGCTCCTACTCGCTTATCGAAATTCACGGCATAGCGCAGTTCTGTTTACTTTGTTCCTGTCCTCCTGGAACGTCTACTTTTTTGCCATCCCTTCTGCAGACGAACTTAACGATATCCTCTTCCAAGAAAATCCAAGGCTTTTCTATTGGTCGCGCTAGTTCATGGTCCGATCCCGCTTTGCCCACGGGAGGTGACGGAGGGTATTGCCCTGTGGGAGGAAGAGAGGAATGGCGGAAGGTGGAGGGGTCAGCGGCGGCTGTGTCATAGGTCGCCGGATTTGTGGGGCGAAGAGGCGGAGGATGGAACGAGGAGGTGTGTGGCAGAGGGTGAGGCCGTAAAATATCGCTGGAGCAGCGAGATGCGGAAGAGGGGGATGTGGGTAGAAGATGGTGCGGGGAGATGGGATAACGGTAGAGAAGGGGGAGGGGAGGAGGACGAAATGGGAGGGGGAGGGGAGAAAAAGGTTTCCCCGAGACTCCTACGTGAGTTTCAAATTGGATCGATATCTCGTTTTTCGAGATCGCCTTCACTTTCTCTCTCTCTCTCTCTCTCTCTCTCTTACTGACTCTCTAGACTCCTCCCAGCCCTCAGACACGATTTACTTTGTGTATTTCACTTTATCGCGTCTGCCTCCGATCCAGCCCTTCTCTTCGTCTCTCCTTCCCCTCTCTTTTTCTCTCTGCCATTTTCTCTCCCCGCCCCCAACAGCGCACATTTCATCGGCTCTGCATTACGCATTAAAATTACTTTTAAAGTGCACATCGCGATAACTGCTCTGTAGCCTATGTGAATATGTCGACGCTCATGAGCGACCACCTGTATTTGTCATATCCATTAAAGTGCATTAGTAGAGTTTATTAGTCTTCGACCCATAGATTGGTAGTTATGGATGTAGATAATTCTGTGGTTACGGGGAATGGGAAAGGCGCTGATGTCGTATTTTTAATTCGAATGGAAAAGTGGAAAAAATAAATAAATACCTTACAACGTATATTCTTGCAAAAAGTTGGAATTTATTAAGGGTTGCTTTTCTCCTTACGTAAATTTGTTTTTTTTAAATGTTTGTATTAAAATAATATAATTTAAGTAAACGTTAGAAATTCGCCAAGTTTTTATCTAAACTCCAATTGGGGAGGCTCGACATTGTGGAAAGATTCCATGATATAAATACATTGATTGTTTTATTTCTATTTTTATCAAAACGTCGACATTTATAATTAAACGTATATTTATTTATTTACGGGCTATGTTGACAGCTGCCACGTTTTTTAGT
Organism: Tanypteryx hageni; assembly: GCA_028673005.1. Classification (NCBI taxonomy): domain Eukaryota; kingdom Metazoa; phylum Arthropoda; class Insecta; order Odonata; family Petaluridae; genus Tanypteryx; species Tanypteryx hageni. The sequence continues at coordinate 227,466,340 of CM054113.1, forward strand.
AATTATGACGCCCACAATGCTTTTCGAGTTTGTATTTAGACGCAGAGTGATACTTTTTATAGAATGAAACGTTGCAAAAGTAAAGTTAAACCGTATAGGTTATGAAGTAAATGATGTACCACAAGTAAAAATATCGAATTGCAGTCCAAAGCGTTAGTGTTCGAAGCCACTTCTTTCTCGAATCGCCTATTTACACTTTCAGAATGTATGAATGACAACGTAGTGTGCGACTAGAATAGCTCTGGCATAGAACAACTCGTTTTGAGCACGGAAAGAGTTATTATTTTATCAAATCAGACGTCATTACTGTTGAACAGCCGGATTACCCGCCTCGAAAAAATTACCCGAACAAAAGACGCCTTTTCCACCTCGTCTTCTCCGAGAGAGAATATCCTCGCAGCAAAATACTCGGCCGCTCGGTTTATGACCAAAATATTTGCATTAATCGCACGCTTAATTTGTCAGTTTTATTTCCATTTGTTGCCAATCTCGACGCCGTTCGTTGTCCTTTTCCTCGCCTTTCGCATGCGAAGCAGAATGGGGGAGGGAGAATCGTGCGAGTATAACGATATCTCGTTTTTACGGTTGCACGGGTGCGCGCGAGCGGAGTCACGATCCTCCTGCCGCGTCAAATGCTCCCCCGAAAGGGAGCGGAAGAGGGTTTTTTCTCTTCTCCTTTAACCGCTCCCTCCTCCACTCTTCCCCTTTCATGCCCGAGTCTCCATTCCACTCGCCACCCCTCACCCCTTCCCCCCTGCACTGTTCCATCCGGGAGATGAGGAATAAGAGCGAACATTCCCATCATTCCCTTCGCCCTCAAAAAACTCCCGCAACAATCTCTATATGCCCGCATTTCGCTCCCCTTCTCAACCCCCCCCCCCCCCCGAAATTATGTATCCTTCCCTTTTTTATTTCCTCGCCCCTCTTATCCATCTTATCCCAACTCCCCTTTTCCTCTATTCCGCCTCTTCCATTCCCTCCCCATCACCATTCATCCCCCCATACGCTCCGATTCTGCAGTGCCCGTTGCTGCTACCACGCCCTCCATTATCTCCTGCCTCCCTCATTCCTCATCTCGTCCTCCTCTATCTCTCAACCCCCTCACAGCTCGCTCACCTTCTCTATCTACCCTTTCTGAAAACCTTCCCATCCTTCAAATTACCCTCGCCGCCTCTCTTATAAACTGTCCTATCTCTCTTTCTCCCTCCGCGCTCTCTTCCTGCTCTCCAAAATACACCTTTTTAATTTTTTTTATCTCCATCCGACCCCCGCCATGTTTTATTTACGCCCGCTTCCACTCCTTCCCCTTCCCCTCACCCCCTTCCTCCCTCTCTCTCTCTCTTTCCGCTTCGTCTTGTCCGGTGTCTTTCCCTCATCGATTCATTTCGCCTCTCCAAATTAGCCGTCTCCTCCATAACACCCGTTAACCCACATAAACCGAGTTCCTAAATATTCAATTCCATCGCTAGGATCCCGTTCTCCTACCAATTTCTTTATCTCCTTATCCGCGGGCGCTCTGCGTTTCCTGCCGCTCCCTCTCTGCATCCTCTCCACACTTCGAACTCCTCATTGATACCGTCGATTCCTTCCTCTCTTTCTCTCCCTCTCTCTCCCCCTTTTCTTCTCTCTCCACCTCATCTCTCCCTCTCTCTTTCTCCCTCTCTCTCCCTCTCTCTTTCTCCCTCTCTCTCCCTTTCTCTCCCCCTCTCTCCCCCTCTCTCTCCTCTCTCCCTCTCCTCTCTCCCTCTCTCTCCCTCTCTCTCTCTCCATCGCTCTCCCTATCATGATCGCAGCAGATCATTGCGCCGAAATTTGCACTCATCGCTTTCGGAATAGGTTTATCCTAAGTCATCTATTGAAATTTGTCGTTTCTCAATGGGTCATAAGAACGTCATTTTTATTTATTTTTTTCGTAAACAGTCAACAACATAATCGAAATTATAACAGAATTGGAGGAAAACCAAATGGCATCGCTAGTATTTGGGTCAATCAAGTACTCGTGTGTCAGGCAGCATGATCGCTAGCCATATCTGGCTAATAAGCGAGGACATTCCGAGGACTATATCCAATCCAAGTCCCACTTCATTAAATGTCGAGTTAAAGCCATGTTTTTAGGATATTTTTTTAGCTGCTATTTTTTAAGAATGATTCTCATGAATATGATGACAGTAAATTTATGCGTTACATCTTGACGAAATAAACTATTGATTCGCATTCAAGATAAGTCGTCAGAATGTTTTGTTTCTTGATAGTTAAAGAAATGTCTGTTTTCATTGTTAAAATTGATTTCTTTGAGACAAAGATTGATCTTGATCCAAGATCTTTATCCTGAAACGGAAATTATAATTATTGGAAGTAGTATTTTAGATCTATTGGAGATACCTGTTGCGCCAATTTACTTTCAACCGTAAGACGAGCTTGATAATTCTCTATTGAATCTATCTCTTACACAGAGACCTTTATGTTATAAATGCAGTGCATAGTTATGATGGAAATAATGATTACTACCTTAGGTGACGTTATATTTCAATTCCGGAAATTTTTTTCTTAAATCTTTCAAAGAAATTGTGTCGGTGAATAATATATGCGGTACTTCAAGCAACGAAAAATATCCATGTGCTTGTATTCAACCAAAACTTTCTTTTGTTTTTCTCAGTAGCGCGCTGTGAATATCAACATGCATTTTTCGTAGTAGTAATTTTAATTCCTTTTATATTACATGCATGGATAAAGACGTAACGTATTTAGTATTGGTTTGTGCCAAGGGACAGATCATACTCTATAATTTTAAATATCTAATTAATAAATTGTAATTAACGTGACAACATTTTTGACCCTCGTTTCAAAATGTCTTCATTGGTGCCAATGTTAAATGCAACACGGGCATTAATTTGGACCAGAGTACGCTAGGAGAATTTTACATTGTGTACATAGTTTGTAAGTAATTTACTTCTCGGGTTTAAGGAAAATATTTATTGCCTCCTGCAACTTGAAAGTGATTACACTCCTCTATATGGTATAGCTTAGCATAAATTCGTGTCGAAATTACAAGCTCTCCTGCATCGTGGAGGGACGAGGAGTGCTACATTTAAGCGCTCAATAACAGAAATGCACCTCCACCTCCTCTTATTTTTCTATTTTCCCCGCTTTATCTAAATCGCTTCCTGGTGGCTCTCTATCAATAAGGTCTTATCGTTCCTATCCAAGACTATCATTTTCCTTCACGCTGAACTCCATATCCCTCTATCTGAAATCTCTTGCCAAAATCCTCATTCCTCTCCCGCTCTTTCATTTCTTTTACGCCCCCTCATACTACTCCACCCCCCTCACCACCAACCCCACCATTCGCCTCCATCCCTCTCCCAACCTCCAACTTACTTTCTCTTTCAGTTTTATCCAGCATCCTCTCTTTCCCTCTTCCTACCTCCAACTCTCATTTTTTTCTCTCTCTCCCCCCCTCTCTGCATTTCTCGATTTCTTCAAATCTCTCTTCCTCTTCTCACCTTTCCTCCCCATTCTACAACCCCTACATTTCCTACATCCTATATCTCACATCCTCCTGTACAACCCTCATGTCCGCCTCTCCCTCTCTCCTCTGCGCCCAATACCGCAGCTCATTTCATCCATCTCCTCCCCCTCCTCACATTCGTGGCCTTGGTGGTGAAGTGACAAAATGTCCTACGGCCACTCCCAGCGAAAGTGTAAATCGCCGAGAGGCAATCCCGTCTTGTTTAGCCGAAGAAGTAGGATTTCGTATTTGCATTTGTTTGTGAGCACGCGCTCACGTATACGACTGTATATAAAGTAGGAAGGAATTTCCACTTTTTTATGTTTTTCCTTGGAAAAAGACCTACGCAAACCGGTAAGCGGTTCTTTAGCAAAAAATCAGCTTCCTGATTTTTTAAGCAACTTTTATGCTGACTCAGATTACCGGTATGTTTCGTGGATCCTGGCGCTCAGGATATTATTCCGCCCGCTTTACTGTTTGCAATCTGAATCTGAATAATTACCCTGCAACCCACTGCAATTGGTGTGTGACAGGAGAATATCACCAACATATTGTGTTATCCTTCTGTTATGCTCTCTTATTGTCTTAGAGTAACAGGATCGCTTGTATCTATCCGTCCTATGATCACTTTATCGTATCTGGTAACGTTATTAATAGAAAATCTGAAATGGGGTTCATTAGAGGAACGTAAACTGCAGGCTAGATTTAAACTACTGGAAAAATGTATGTCGGAAGGGCTGGCAAATGAAATAGTAGGTCATATCAGAAGCCCGTCGTATCTCGGAAGGCAAGACGGCGAGGATAATATTCACGAGATCGATTGTATGACGGGTCGATATAGAGGATCGTTTTTTCCTTGGACGATAAGGGTACATATTAGTAAAAGGTAACGTGGGAAAACTACGGAGTTTTGGTGCACAGCACCTCCTGCCATTCACCCAAAAAGTGACTTGAAGGATATCAGGTAGATGTAGATGTTGTCAGTGTGCTCGTGACGTCCTACCTAAGATGGGCTCTTAATTACTTCTCATAAATTATATTTAAATTCTTTTGATTTAAATATCTGTACTTTTCATGCCGTTTCTTCACATCCAAACTCAGCTGTTAGACCCGTGACACTTGCTTGCCTACCATATCGATTCAATAAGACCTATAGCATACGGGTCCTATACGCCATACGCATACTCAATTAGCGGTCTAACCAGTGAAAATAACAAACCTCACGTGTCTTTTCATCACGTACCCCTCATATTCTACTGTCAAATCCTAGCCTTTTACGAGCTGCTCCTACTAACCATCGAACATGGTCTTTCTAAGATGAATCGTTCGTTACTAGGATACCAAGATATTTAAGAGTTTTCACTGTTTTTATGAGGCTCTTGTTGAGAAAGTATTCCAATCTCTCAGTAAAACTCCTTCTATTGACGAAAATAATTTTAAAATATGGGGCCACACCGTTGGCCAATTACTTTAGTACTCTCGAGGGGGCGCCTTCTGGGCCTGGAGACTTGTTCGCTTTTAAACACTGGAGTTGCCTTGCGACGCACTCCACCCTATAAAAAAATAATTGAGATGCTATCCATAACATTGTCCGCACTTGGCTCTAGTTCTATATCCGACCCTTTCCTTCAATGAATTCGCCTTTTCTCTCGGTTTCGTTATTACATCTCCATTTCTGGAGAGGAGCGTTGATATGAAGGAGGATCCTTCCCCTCTTGCCTATCTGGCATTTGAACAGAACGCTTTCGGGTTATCTTTCAAATTTTCTTCGGAAGTTTTTCTCTTACACTCCCTTAATGCATTCTTCATTACGGATCGCGCTTTAGATCTCGCTTCCATGAGAACTCTCTGCACACAGTACTACGTCTTATTAGTGGCACCCGGTGCAGCTGTTCCACCCGTCCCTCCGTATCTACCGATTAGCAGCCAACTAAAATTTCAGTGTAAGACGGAAATTTTCATTGAATTAATCTATTTCTGATGTTATAGTTTGCATCTCCCGCACTTTCCTGAGCTGCGTTAATACGTTACTTTTTGTATCGTTTTTCTACGTTTTGTTTTTCGACCCCGAGCGATGACGAGAGTTCTGACGCATGTTAAAAATGACCATCCGTCTGGCACCCACCAATGGATGGCTTCTCAACAATCCTTTATATTAGCTGCTATAATAATGAGATTTCAGTTTTGCGTTTACATTATGAAGAACGATAAATTCATTAAATCAGTCAATTATCCTTTATAAAAGCCGGGTAATGGTCTTGTGCAAATTTTTGTAAGGAAAAAATTAGGATTTGTGAAAGATAATAAACACTCTCAGAAGAGAGATGAATCGCTTCATCGAGGATGCAAAGGATTAAATTATATTTAATTCCAATAGCCATAAATCGGTTGAGTAAACCATTTGCGAATTTCAAAACCAAGATAGCCCGTTCTAAGTGAGAATTCACCGGCCGCTAATGTTGAATAAAAACATATATATTAAAATTAATGATCAATGAATTACCGCCGAAGACGGCTGTTTTGTTGTTGAGATCCGCAAATAGTTCTCTCAACTGATTTAAGGAAGTTAAACACACATTTTTAAACGACTTAAGCAGAACTCACTAATTAGTTTTTCTACTATTGGCATGCTATGTGACCAAAAAACAGCTTTACTGATAGTGTAATATTATTAAAGCTCTAATAATATTTTTTTAAGTCATCATTCTTCTATTTAGAATGAAAAGTTAAATTATATTTTTTACTCTACTAGGCTCTTCGTCTTGTCTTGGGTTAAACCCCTTGAAGTTATGAAAGTGAAAACAAATTCAGATAAACGTAGGTTAGTTAATCACACTCCATGCGATGTGCATCTTACCATATTATGAATCCTCTGAGTTATATCGAAAGCTTGTGATTTTCAACACTGCCTCAAGTTAAAATGACTTATTGACCATCTTATGCTGCGCTGCTTAGAGATCGATTATTGAAAGGTGAATTCGAAATGTCCTCACGATTAAAATCGTTCATTTAACTTTTTGGACACTTGTTTGTTTAAGAAAATCGAACTAAGGAGGAGAGAATGTATTTTACTACTTCTTGACGACGTTTAAAAAAATAAATCCGCCACTTTTATCAGTTAAATGTTGCGCATTAGAAATAAGATATGTTTGTTTGTACGGCAGCATTTGTTGTCTCCTACCATCCTAACTGCGTTTTTAGGATTGAGAGAGATAGAGACAGATCTCCTCCCCTCCCTCCCCCTTTACCTCCTCCATTTCCGCTTCTCTCACTTCACCCACTTTCTATACAAACTGCTTATCCTCTTCTATTAATTTTAATTTTCTTGTCCTTCTTAAACTCTCACTCGTGTCTACTTTATCCTTCCTCCTACTTTGGTTGGACCTCTTTTTGACCTACTTGTCCAAATTGATTGTTCTCTCCTTCTTCGCCATAAAATGGTCGACAGTATTTCCTCATGCAATCATTAAATAATCAAGATGACTACTGATCGATCATCTATTGTATTTGATCCATGAGGTGAGGTGGACAAATCATGTACTAATATTTCAGCTTAGATAACAACATATTGAGTATTTTCTGCATTTGATTTTAATTACCGAGAATGTGTTCTCGAAGCGTTCGTTCGACAAAAGAGAAGGGACAGAGAGTTAACTGCATTTCTCAAATTTGTTTTGTTTATTGCCTTTCCGTCTCCTCATCTTGTCGCCAAGTCTTGTTTTACCCAATTTCTCCCACAATCTTATCTTAGACTTTTTTGTGCGATCACCTTGGCTGATGTCGCTCCTAGATTTGACCTCCAGGCCGATAAAACCCCTTCTTCTCCACACCGACGCCATTTCCACGCGAGTTACAATCCTCTTTTCCTTCCCTCATATGTGCCTCGAGAAGGGTGATGTATTTGGAGCGTTGTCTTATTTAGGAATGAATCCTATTTTCGCATTCTCGATTTTAGCCACGCAACCCAATTACGAGCTACTTGAATAAACCGTCAGTTTTGACGTAAATTCCACTGCCTACGGAAATCATTTCTCTTTTAATTTTTACGCTATCTTATCGCGGCATTCGATTTTCACTTTTAACCTTATTAGGCGATCGTTGTTACTCTTCTCTAGTGATAATATCTGGAGAATGAGTAAGTTCTCTCCGATTTAGCTTATTTCCAAATGACTGTGTAATAGTAGTAGCATCTAAGGGCATTCCTTAGGTTGGTGGCTGTGCATTAACGCCGTATGGCTGAGTATCGATTACCATGGGTTTCAGAATTAGATTCTGGAAGCGTTTCATAAGACCAGACTTCACCCTTTTCGCGTGTTGTCTCAATCTGTTCGACCTTGCAGTGCGCATCTTTCCTCTCATTTCAAAACAAGGATGTGTTTCCATTTGAGACCTGGAAGACGACACGTAAACGAAAAGAACTACAGGCATTGCGATTGCTCTTTAGGATGTGAGAAGGAACCGAAGTTAAAAAAAAAGCTTAGCTACTTATTGATAATTTTTTGCGACAGCCAAGATGTTGTAAAGTATAAAATTTCGGTCAGATAATAAAGCTTCAGTAATACATATATTTAAAGAAGAGAAGGAAGTTACCAACCGATATACGAGGATGCATTCCCAATCACATTTGTAATTACAATCATAATTTATCAAATGTTTGTCATTATTTTAAATCTAAAACAATAATCTAATGGAAGTAGAATTAAAATATTTTCACTCCTAACGAGCAAAAAGTAAGGGATACCAGGAAAGAGTCAACCCCGCAATACAAAAAATCCCTCATTAGTAGTCCCGAGATGTTTAAGACTTTAAACGTGTAATTATTCTCCTTAGCTCATTTTAGGAGTCACTATTCTCGTCGAGCGAAATATTTACTGTCGTTCGTGCCTTCGCTTCGCCTACTTAGTTTCGGAAAAGTCCCTCGTATCTCCTCAATCCCTTCTCTTTCCATATGATTTCAATTCGTCTCGCTTTCTATTCATTCGCCATAATGGTTCACATTGTGTATTCGAATGTATGGGTTCATCTCCTTCCCCTTTCTCTTACACCCCTTTTACTGAATTTCGAACGCGGAATGAAACCGTCGGTGAATTAAATGCGTCCATCTTTGTCGGGCACGCGTTCTCTACCGTTGCCGGAAAGCCCCATTCTCTGTCCTCAAGGTCTAGGCTCTGGCGACAGCAAACAGGGTAATCAGCAGAACGATGCTAAACGCACATTCTTGTCGCCGCTCCGATAATCAGCGTTTCTTGCGCCGTTTAGGCGTCCCGCGATCCTCGCTAAAGGAGTCGGATCCTATGTTTTATGAAAGCAGAGAGCGGCGGACACCCGGTTTTTACGTTCGGGGCGTTTTTCCATCGTTTTCCGGAATCCCGTTAACGTTAATCCAAAAGAGAACTCGAGAATTTTTAACCATCGGACCATCAAACGAAAAACGGCTATTGATGGATTTCATCACAATTCATTCGCCGATTATCCCTTTTATTTTTCGTTTTTTTTTGCTGGTATCAAAGGAAACATAGCCTTATGAAATGGTCGTGTCTGTGAGTGTGTATGCGTGTCTATCACAACTTTTCCATTAATGGACCGATTTTCATGAAACTTGGTATGATGCTCGTGCTGCCAGGGCCCACCTCCGGGCTATATTTTATTTGGCGAAGATTGAAGTCCCGGGTTCAATTCCAGAAACGTTTTTTCCCTATTTGTTTTACATAGGAAGTCTCAAATCCATCGAGATGTTTTCTTTAATACTTTAAAATATCTTAAAATTTTTATATCGGAGCGAGGGTTGTACTGTTCTAAGGGGAAACGAATGTTAATTATAATTCTTATCACCGAAGTTTGATTATTGATCTTATTTTCTTGAATTTCTACTAAAACATAGCGGGTTTGCGTTTTAAATAGCATTTTATCGAGTTGTTGCTATGGAGACGATTATTACCGAACTCGTCTTGAGCATAGACGAGTGAACAAATGGGTTATTTTCTTTTCCACTGGACTACCTTTCAGCAATGGACAGTTGATCCACACATATTAGCTTATAAACAGTAACATTTATTAAATTCGTTCATTCAAAAAATATATGCAAAATATAATGTCAGAAGGAGATTTGGGCATTGCTTTTAGTATTTTAACCTGATAATGCTGTATTAATTTGTTTTCTAATTTTTCTCTATCGTTGATATACTATGAATTACAAATGGTATTTATGGTATGAGCATTCCTTGGAATGACTAACACATACTGAAAGATTTTCTGTCAATATAAGTAATCAATTCGGGACGTCAACTTTGGGAAACCAGCCTGCACTAATCCTGCTAAACGCTGAGGGAGTTTCGGTACATTTTTTGCGAATGATTTCCTTATTTTTTAAAATGTACTTCATCTTCCTATAGCACATATGGCTTTGTTTCAATAATCCAATTGTGCTTAACATAAAAAAGATAGTCAAGGGTTGCAGTGATAATGCAAGTATTCTGTGAGTATAATGGAGTAAAATACGATAATTATTTTTCAGTAAAGTTTATCTTTTTGCAATCCGGTAAATGTATCTTTGGTAGATTCTATTGATGTATAGAACAATGTTTTCATTGAATGATAAGGATGAGAAAACCACAGCCCGAAAGTTTTTAAGTACGGCTTTAAGGTCATGGATGAAGAAGCACTTCACTCAAATGAGACCTTCCTGTGACAAAGCGGTGACGAAACGGCGAGTTTAAAACGTGCTAGCTTAAACCCACGTTGGATCAAAGGTCAAATTTCAACATTCGTTAAGCTGCAGCAATGAAGGAAAGAACTGCTCGAACTAAAACATTGAGCCGAGGCCACCTAATGGCGGTTCAAAACTTACGTATTTGGTTTCGGGTGTCGGAAGTCTAGGTTCAAAGCGAAACCTCACGTAAAACCGCGCATATCCCTCTCGCCATTCCAACCTTCACACTCCAATACGCCAAGTCCCAAATGAGTCCCCTCATCCCTTCTCCCCCCTTCACCCCCCCTTTCCCCTCCCCCTTTCTCCCCCTTCTCCCTCCTTCTCCCCCTTCTCTCCCCTTCTCCCCCCTTCTCTCCCCTTCTCCCCCCTTCTCCCACTTTTCCCCTTTCTACCCCTTCCTCCCTTTTCCCCTTTCTCCCTTTTCCCCTTTCTCCCTTTTCCCCTTTCTCCCTTTTCCCCTTTCTCCCCCTTTCCCCTTTCTCCCCCCTTTTCCCCTTTCTCCCCCTTTTCCCCCTTTTCCCCTTTCTCCTCCCCCCCCTTCCCCCATTTTCCCCTTTCTCCCCCTTTCCCCTTTCTCCCCCCTTTTCCCCGTTTCCCCTTCTCCCTTTTCTCCTTCCCCTCCTTCCCCCCTTTTCCCCTTTCTCCCCCCTTTTCCCTTGTCTCCTTCCCCCCCTTTTCCCCTTTCTCCTTCCTTTTCCCATTTCTCCCTCCTCCCCATTCTCCCCCTTTTCTCCCTTTCTCTCCCCATTTCTACCCTTCTCTTCCCTTCTCCCCCTTCTTCCCCCTTCTCTCCTCATTTTCCCTTTTCTCCCCTTCCCCCTTTCTCCCCCTTCTTCCCCTTCTCCCCCCTTCTCCCCCTTCTCTCCACTTCTCTCCCCCCCACTCTCGCTCCCTCATCTCTTCGCCATATCGCTTGTTTCGTATTCGCTATTCTCCTCTTCTCTGTCATCCCTTTTCATTTTTTACGCCATTCTTCGTCCGCATCACATAATATGGCGGAGTTCTTTGCAACCGTTCAATGGTTATATATATTGTGCTTTGTCCGAAACGCCAAATAAATATTTTCTTCTGGTGATTTAACTGCTTATAATAGAGCACACTTTTGATAAACTCCTACAATCTTCCACTAGAAAAAAAAATATTTTTCCCGCTGTGCGATCTACCATCTAATTTATTAAACAGGAACGTGAAATTATAATCCAATCATGGAGCTATCTAGCCACACTAATGTTTACCTCAGAAATCAGCTTCGGTCTTGTGTGTGTGCGCGCGTTCCCGCTCAGTTCTTTCATTCCCTTAAAAGGGCCTTTTTTATTTTCATTCTGTTTTACATCATCGCCATCCTCGTTTTCCCCTTCTCTTCCAACATCTACTCTTATTTCTCTGTCCACTTCTCGCCTTTTCCGTCGCTCTTCCTTTCTCTCTCTCTCTCTCTCTCTTCGTCGCCTTTATTTTCCTCTTTCCCACAGTCAACACATCCCTTTTAAGGTTTGGCGATCGTTAATTTAGAAGAGCCCTCGGCTGAGACGAAGCGGCAAGGAAGGAGAGTTAGAGGGGGATGAGGGAGGGAAAGGGAGTGGGCGGGTTATGCGCACAATCAGAGAGAGATGAAAGGCAAAGATGGAGAGGGAGAGCGAGATGAAAACGGAGAGATTTTTGATGGAAAAGGGTTACGAAGGTATTAGGGAACAAGGAAGAGAGGAGAAGGAAGTGAAAGAGGAGAATGATGAATAGAAAGGACATGGGATGGTTCCGGGAACACTCCTTCGCGGCGGAGAAGAATATCTTAATGGATATCCGAAGTTTGTGTAACGGAAAAATCTTTGAGACTTGCAAGGGCAGGGAAACAGTGATACATCTGAGTACGACCTTTTTAAATCACCATCGGCGGTTTTTGTCGATGACTCGGATCTTAAAAAATGAATTTATTCATACAAATAAATGCTCGATCATTATTTTTAAGGATGTTGTGTTTTGATTGGAAAGTTTTATTGGGTCTTTCAGTATTATTTTGTTGGCAGCGGGTGAATTTCTTTCTGAAACGAGTTGTGTATGAGATTCTCGTTCAGTATTTGTGTGTTTGCGCGATTTTTAAGCATGTCTGCTGTGGCACAAACTTTGCTGAGCTTGAAAATGGTTCTCTGGGATGAAGACCATGCAACTGGGCCAGCTGGTGCTGATATTCAAATGTTAGATCTTTCATTGCATTCTTATAACCGTAATTATTCTTTGGCAAGCATGAGGTTTATTAGAATGATATTGCATCCAAGAATATGCAGTAAGAACTCTAGGAGTTTATAGACCCTATCCCATATGCAGAAATCTATAATTTTTAGCTCATTTACTTTTGTAGTGATATTTCCGTTGTATTTTCTCACATGACATTAAAAATAATCTCAATGTATTATAAATCTTCAAATTACACCAATTGTTATTTCCATTTATATGCTTTAAAAGTTAAATGTTTTTTATTCGATAAGTTGACGAAGTCGGTATTCTTTATAAGGATAGTTTAATTTGGCGTAATTATGGGCTTAGGTAGTTCCCATTACAAATAAATTTTCACACATACATATTTTGAAGAGCAATAGAAAATAAAAATAACATGGTTATAAAGGATGAAACAATTCACGCAACATGCACGTAGCACCAAACATCTTTTAAGACTTTTGACGCCCAAGGATCGTTGCCCGATGCCAGTCCCGCGCGACATATCGAAGGAGAGCGTGCCTTGGCCACTGGCCGAGTGGGTGGAAAGAAATTCGTCTAATGCCGTCCGACGGAAGCGGCGAATTCCCGGCGCTTCGATTGCGTGTGCGCCGCTGTGGGCGGTGCAGGACTTCCCCCGCAGCATTCCTTCTGCATTCCTGGTCTCTCGCACTGAGGGAGGACGAAAAGTTTACAGGTCTTTCCCACACCCTTAACTGACCCTTTAACCTGGCTCTCCCCTAAAACCCCCTCTTTCCTCTCCACTTCCTCCGGTGTACGCACACTGTAGTCCCATGGTCGTGCCGTCCAGTGCGGCCTTTTTCCCCGGAGTTGAATATTAGGAGGTTGAGAGGGCGATCTAATGGGAGAAAGGATCCGGATTCCGTTGGCCAGGGATCCAAAGTTTTGCTCGTATCCTACGAGTTTTAGCAGAAAGAATTAATTCTGCGCGAGTAAAAAATTTTCTCCGTTTCATGCGAGATTTTTGTTGAAATTAACGGAGATCGGCCACGAACCTAATCATTTCGTTTGCTTCCAATCGGAACACGAGGATGGAAGACTATGGGCAAGGATGGCGTTCGAGGCACCCGTCAGAAGTAGAGAAATAGAGCATATCTACAGACGAAGCAAATCAGAAGGGAATGGAATATAATGCGGAATAAGAACACGGCTCAAGTCTCCTGTTAGAAAGTACACCACCCTCACCGGGGTCATAAATACGCCCAAAATCTGCAGACTTTACGGAATTCATAACATTGCACGTTCTACGCAAAATCGTTCGAATCGCCTGCATCTAATTCGAACTATTTTGAAGCTATTTGCGATTTCATGGGAAAACAGTAAATTATTCAGTTCAGTGAAGGAAATAAACATACGCGCTGGCGATCTATTCGAACGAAAAAGTTTCAATTACGCAAGAATTATTTCTTTCAAGTTGTCGAGATGGAGTGACGCTGGCCACCTCCTCGACGAACGATTCCATTTAAGAGTCCTTAGGCAACAAAAAACATACGTACAGGACAAAAATATCAGCTCTTATCACTCACGGTATTTACGTCTGGAATTTCCTTCTGACATCACGAGGAAAACTCCAGATAAGGGACGAAGGGAGTTTTTGAAACGCAGTCAACCGCACGTTTTTTCTCGGTATATATATATATATATATATATATATATATATATATATATATATATATATATATATATATATATATATATATATATATAATAGTTATATTCGCTTAAATGCGTATTCTGAAGGGAAATATCGAAGCTTTATTGGAAATCGGTTCTTCAAACAACATAGCTTGAAGATTTATCGTCATGATTTCTGAGCAACCATTAGAGGTTTCCACATGAACGATTTCGTAAGGACTTCATAAATTCGCCAATAAGCTAATCAAACGCCAATATGATCGCATTGCTTGTTTTCATGATTCCCCGTGCTTCGTGAGGAGAAAATATTCCTCTCCCCTTCTCTCCCATATAGCCTCCCCTCTTCTCTTCTCCACCTTATCTCCTCTTCTCCACCTCTTCTCCTTATCTTCTCTTCCTAATTCCTCTCTCTATTACTTCCCTCTTGTATTGAACGGCTGCTTGTCTGTCCCGATCTCTCGTGTCACTGCGTCTTCTCTGCTCTCTGGGGATTCCATGCGAAGCCCTTCGTCCCCTGCTTATCTTACGTCTCTGGGTCGAGCCGTCTCATAAAGCAAGTTCATCTTAATCCCGCGCTGCAAATCGGCTTCTCGTTACATATGGTAGTTTGCTACGTGTATCTTACCTTGCATTCTCAGCTAAAATTATTTTCACCCTGTTCCAGAAAACGTACACTTTATTTCGTTTTCCTGCAGATGTCCACGCTATAGACAGGATCGTTCCAGTGATACTCGAAAATGTGCTTCGAAGGACTGCATCTTTCGTTCGTTCCTCTCGAGCCTATCTTTACGTGCATATTTTTTCCGCGCGTCCGGAATCTGCCCGCTTACGAAGCCGTTCCTATGCTCGGTTTCATGTAAAATTATGCAGCGCACATCGCAGATTGAATCTTGCGTTAAGCGTTCGACAATTTTTATTTTTATCTCAGAAAATTGCTCGCAATGAGGATCTAATGGAAAAACAGATAATAATGGTGCAACTCGATCGTGTTACCATATAATTTTTCCGATTTGTATTTTTTTAATTTTTGTTCAGTTTAGAGACAAAATAATAAGTTGGATTATGCTCAAGAAAGCTTGATGACGACTTAGAGATATAAGGGGTGACTCAATAGTTTAGACACATTTTTTCCAGCAAATGTTCAAACTGCTCTATTATAACATGACCACATTCTTCAAGTCTATTTTAAGATGCCTACAATAATTTCTTTAGCATGGGCGGAGTAAACTGAACATTCAGTGACAATTTTTTGCTTCAAATCATCCAGGGTCTTGATCGTGTTTTGCACACAACGGATTTAAGTGATCCTTAAGGAAGTATTCAAAATATGAAATAATGGTAATCAATGCTATAAAATTCAGCGATCTCCCTCCTTGTAAAACATACATGCTGCTGAAACAGAAGTAGTTTATCCACGCCGTTCATCTTTGTTGCATATTTACTGAAGCTCTGCCCGAATTCCATCATTGAAACCGTTATCGTAGGGAAAACAAAATATAGCAAAAATTTCTCTTGCAGAAATAATTGTTTTCATCTGCTGACATTAGTTTTAAACACGAAGGTGAAATTTCTACATCGAAACAATAATGCTAATTGAATCGCGTATTTCTCTTTAGGGAAATGGGTATGACGGGAAGATGTTACGAGGAACGAACAGTGGATTTTCAGAAAATAATTACTTCTCAGAAAAAAAGATAAATCCTGATAAAAGGCTCTACTAAAGCTGTTAAAATTAATGAAAAAACCACGCCACAAATCATTTATGCCCTGTCTTCGTCATACTCGTGTCTTTGAGAAATTACCATATTTGATACTTCTGTCGAAATGAGTGAATATAAATGTAACAAATAAACAGTCTTTAGAGGGGAGGTTCCTAACCTGGTGCTTGCAAGCACCGCTGTGCTCTTTGGCAGCCTGGTTGTGATCTTTGGCAGCCTGATTGTGCACTTCTGCGATGCTTAAATCACGTTTCCTAACATTGGTTTGATTTTAGTATTTATGATCATTATTATTTTCCGCAAAAGTATAGTGGTGCTCGCTTGATATTCTAGGATATACAACTTAGTGCTCGCCACATGGAAAAGGTTGGAAACCCCTGTTTTAGAGTATTTTCATTTACTGGTGATTTTTCTTTTTTGAAATAGCGCTTTAAACTTCCGATAAGATAAAAACGAGATTACATAAGCAAATGAAGCACCAATAACGTTCCATTTATCGAAGAAATGAGCGATAAAGAAATATCTTAATTTAGATATCGCGAGCGCGCGATACACATATCAGTAATCTCGTGTAGCCGTCGCGTAGGTAACTGTTTCGGACGTCTTTCCGGCGTGATGTCAACGGATTGTTTATAACGATAAGCGCTAAGCATTTAAGGTAATATTCGAAGCTATCTTTCTCGTGTTTCCCAGCTCAGGTGATGAATGCAAGAGAATCACGAGGAGGGGAGGGGGGGCACCCCGTCCAACACCCCCACCCCCACTGATGGCTGTCGGTTCGACCACGCCCGGTCCTCCTTGTCCTTGGCTCTCTCTCTCTCACACACTTTCTCGCCTCGAGAATCTTTCGGTGAGAGGTTGTGGTGGGTGGGTGGAAGGAGAGAAGAGATTGTTTGTGACGCGAGGCCAGGAAGTCCTCTCTCGGACATTTGGCCGCATGGGTGATTCGTTGCTTACCTCCACGTAGCAGACTTACCTTCATTCCCGAAGCAATTCACTCAATTCCTCACGGCCGTCTTATTCAATGCTGACTGCACATTTTTTCGCCTTGGGTGGGGCTCCAAAACTTTCGACGAGTTTTTTTCTCCGAGATATCTTAGAAGATTATTTGCCGCCCACCCGATCCTCGAGCGCCCGTGCGTACTCGCCGCCTAACGGCGAATTCGAAGCTCGGGGAACGCACCCGCCTCTTCAGCGGCGTGCCCTTTATCGGAGGTGTAGCTGTCCAAATTTTGGGCTGAGGTCGACTTTGCAAAATGGAAGACCGTCCGCAGCAAATTTTCGGCAATCTAATCGATTTAATAATGTGATGTACGACGTAATAAGAAAGGCAGTCCCGAGGATAGATCGCCAAGATATATGGATAGGTATCGGTCTCTGCGAGAGGTCTTCAAGCGCTGGCGGAAAACGATGTATTAATTTTGCAAAGCTTCCATTTTCGCTCCTCCCTACGGTTTCTACAAAAAGGTCATTGCTCAGAAGAATAGTAAAAGATGAAAACAAAAACGAAATTAGGTACTTTATTCAGCTATTCGGCAACATTTTGTAATTTTTATGGCTAGAGCAATTTTTTTAATGGTACATGTGACTAATTTGAGCTTCAAAAGTGAGTTATTTATTAGACCGTGCTGATGGACGAAAAATTTGTAGTCGAGGCATGCAAGAGATTGATGCGATAATCACATCTCTAAGCATTACATCTCGATATTTTAAAACTATTAAATCTTACGAGTCACCAATAAACGTAACCAGCGTAGCTAACGTAAATAAAGTTGCCTCTTTACCCCTTTTGCGTACGGCCCTAATTACTTGCCCTGTTCTATATAGCCCCACTCGAAAGCCGTTTCGGTGAGTGACAGGGACATTGCATTTTTTTTCAAATCTATTCATCTGCGTAATTCATGCATTAAAGCGGTAGGGCTGTTTGAGCGCTCGAGTTTTTGTAGCAAAATGCTTTCCCTGGAAATTTGTAATAACAGTGTTCCGACGCCGCTCGTCACTCGCCGCGCGCTGACATATCCCGGCTTTATTTTCATTCATGCTGCGTCAACCGCGTCACCTTGGCAGTAAGCGATAGCCTCCAACCCAGGATCGCGGATCCACGCATTTGACACCGATTACGTCACGGATCTCCTTTTGGGCGAATTAAGAGTAAGCCCATGGTTAGGAGGTAGCGGGCGGGAGGGGAGGAATTGGAGGGAGTTGGATGGAACCGTTTTATATAGAAGCGGACGAAGGGGTGGGAATGGAAAAGAGGAGGAGGAAGACATAGAAGGGAAACGAGGTAAAGACAAAGGTAAATTGGGATGAAGATGAGCGGAGAGACGGATAGAAAAGAGCGTTAAGATAAATATGTTTAAAAATAAAAGGATTTCTGAGTTTAAAAAAGTGGCGGAAGCAGTGCGTTCAAAACGAATAGCGAAAGAACAGAGGAGAATTAGGATGTAAAAGAGAGCGCGCTAAAACGGTCGAAGGAGGGAGAAGGATAAAAGAAAAGAGGGAGGGAGAAAGGGGAGATAAAGAGGGATGGCAGATTGGCTGTGGGACTCGTGAAGTGGCGAGGATCTGGATGTGTGGGAGGTGACAGGAAGTTGCAGAGTCTGGAGGAGAGGAAGGCAGCGACGGGAGCATATTTGGGAGGGGAAGGCCGTCCCCACCTCCCTCCTCTCTCCTCCCCCTCCTCTCCCCCCCTTCCCCCCGCGCACTCTTCGATTCAGCGATCCCTCCCTCCCACTCCACCCCGCTTAACTCCCTTCCCCAAACACCGCCATCGCCACGAACTCTTCCGACACTCAATCCACCCTCTCCTACCTCCCGGACCCCATTTCCGTCCTCTCTCTCTCCCTCTGCGACGAAAGGAGAGTGGCTGGGAGAGGGAGGAATGAGAGAGAGAGGAGAGGAAGTGTCTCCTCTAGCAACACCGCGCCTTTACCGTTCCCCGCACCAACAAGCAGCAAACGCGAGCGCACGCCTCTTCCGCCGCAGAAGTGCGGATGATGAGAATCAGATATGTCGTCAAAAGGATGGCAATATTCGCGCGTTCGAAAATAAAATTGTGATTTATTTCTTCGAAAAGGTCCTGTTATTTCGCACAAATACGCCGGGCGTTGAGAGAAGGAAGACGGACGCATTTAGCGGACGGGTGAGAAGCACCGAGTCCTACAGATCCTTAGTAAGGAAATGTCTATTTTATCGAGGGTCTGCTGTATTTGTATCTCAATTTCTCTTTTACTTTTCGCTCCGAACGATTTTTGTTGTTTGGTGCGTTTTTAGAAGAAGCAGAATGTTTGAGGGTTATCATGGAGATTATTTTTGATTTTCAATCCGCCAGTAGGTATCTACGTACTTCAAGCATGAAATGAAAAATAAGTATGTCCATCTAAAACTGGAAACATAGGGTTAAGATTCTAATAGACGTCTTTTTTCGCGATTTCAACTATCAGTATTATAACTATCGGCAGATGCGTAACTGGAAGATACAGGGCCTACGGCAAAAGTTTAAGGAAACAACTTTTGTATGTAGAATATGATTTTTGCTGCGTTTTCATGAAGAATATTATCATTTTTGTTAACAATGATTTTAATATTTGAGTATTAAATTAATAATTCTTTATGGGAAATAAACTCTTGGTATTTTTGTGGGAACGTTTGGCGCCTTTTTACAAGCGGCGCCTGTGGCAAATGCTACCTTCGCCATACCCTAGTTACGGCATTGACTATCAGTATTTACTGATGCTATTTCAAATGTCTACTTCAAATCCAAGCAAATTTCGGTTCGAAATTCATTCATTTTCCGTAGCTTTCGTAAAACATGTAATTGGAGATTCAATATTTCTGTTTTCTGGGCCACGAATGTCATCCGCCTCAAGAAAGCGACGGAAATTATATCCACTGCCATTGCAGAGTTTCGAACCCGCGACCAAACGAGCAATGGCGAGAACACCCACGGAACCCTTTCCTAAGCCTATACGGTGAGTCACTCGCATAGAGCGACCTAGAAAACCGCTCGAGTAAATCGATTTCGAAACTTAATTTTTTTTAAGTATCCCATTGTATTCAAACCGCGGTCTTTTCTTCGTTTCTCTGTAACCAAAACAGTCGAGGAGAAGCGCGAGCACGCGTGACCTGACAGGTATAACAGGCACGCGAAAGATACGATTCGACCCAACTTTTATTTATTCATACAGCACCAAGAATTCGAAAATAGAAGGAAACGACCACGCTGTAAGGAAAAGAGAATCGTTACTCATTACTGAGGAAGATACCTCTCATTCCTGGAGTTCGCCATCCATATCAATCCACAGAAGCGATGCATTTCTCTTTTCATCTCTATCACGGAGTGATTGATTTAACATCGACTGGGATGTTCGGTATTGAAAATTGAAATTAAAGTGGAGGGCTGGTTTTCAAACTGTGCGTCGCAACAATGTAAGCGCCCCGTGACAGGTTTCCCGCGGGTGTCATTGTGGAAAATGATGCGAAGTTATTTTTTTAAAGAGGTGCCGGCAGGGACACAGCAGAAATCTACAAAGTGGGTGTCACGCAAATCGGTATATTCGAGGACGTTGTAAAATTTGAAAAAGTATCTCGATTCGGATAGAGAACCCAAGCGTGTAAAAACTTGAAGATGGGATGGGGAAGCGAATACAGGAATATAATAATAATGAGGGGTAACGAGACGGAAAGGGACCTCGTGCGAGATCGATACAGAACATGGAGAGGAAAGTCTCGGGAGAGCAGAGGAATCGAAACCTAGGATGGAATTACTTCAAAGAGATGATTAGGACGAGTGGCACGTAAAGACTACTGGATTTGGCGTACGGAAGAGAGGTACAAATGAATGAGAATTGGTAAAGATAGGTGGAAGGATCCAGGAAGGAATCTTGTGGTAGCAATAAATATCGGAATTTCGAAGGTGAGAGCCGATTAAGAAGATGTACGCCGTAGGAGGAGGTGGATAAAACTGGTCCGGGAAAACTACTCGGAGAGAGAGGGAGTCTGGATGGGATCACTGGATAAAGAGGAGGAAGTCATTCGTCGAGCAGGAAGTAAAAGCCTTGCTCATCTTCAGGAACGGTCGAAGATACGATGATGAGTCAGTAACTCAAGTCGTTCGAGGAAATGCCCTATTTGGTATAACATCGATATCCTAATGGCGGTTTCGATGTTTTCTAGAGGGGACGACTGGTTGAAGAAGAAAGCGGGAAGGAGACAAACGCTCGCGAATGGGTGACATTGCGCTCGCTTCGGAGTCACGTGTGGCGCGTTGCCGTCGTTTTTGCTTCTTTTGCCGTTGCTGTTAATCTGAGGAGTCGCCCCCATTGGGCGGCGGAGTGGATTGGGGAAGTCGAACAAGTTTCTTCGGACCGCGGCACGCAAAAACGGAATTAAAAAACAAGTGGACTTATTCTCGCAGAAACGGAATGAAGTGACGTGTTGCTGAGCCTAATTTAGGGAAAATGGTAGCTATACAAGATTCCTACGTATTAAAATTTTTTCGATACACACACCAATTGCCGTTGCTTTCAGGGTATTTATTCAGATTCAGATTAAAGATCGAACAAGCAGGCCCTCTATCAAAATTCTAAGTTGAAAATGTAAATGGTTCATCATCTAGAGTTAAAAGTTTGTCTGAACAGCTTCAAGAATTTATAAGTTGGCCAACAGTAAGCTTTTCGGTCAGAAAGAGGATGACATCTGCGAGGAAAATTGTAATACGTGGAAACTATTAATTTTACGAAACTTTTATAATCACAAAAAAAAATTTTCCAAATAAATCTGAAAAAATGAATGAACAGGGTCGTCATTAAGACAATTACTTTCAAGCAAATGTATTAAAAATAAATAAAAGAAAGGTTGATGATATTAAAAAATCGAAATCGTCGCTGCTTCAATAAGAATATAAAAAGTATTTTGCAAAACTCTTCACCGAGAGAGAAAAAGACAACCGATAATTAAACGAATATCTGAAGTGCAATATTATAATTCTGTAAAATTTTAAAGTTATGTTTCGTGTTTCGTCGATGATTTCTGTCATTCAAATCTGATTTTCTCTAAGTTAATGGGCGTTTCCTTTAATAGTGCATCGAGGGAATTCTCGTCAGCTTATTTTGAAAGGGAAGACATTTTGCCTGAAAAATACGTTTTTTGTTTGGAACTCTCTGAGATTTTCAAGGTACAAAGTCCGATAAAATCCTCGACATACCAGCGAGCCATGGAATGTAAAACCACCCCCCTTCATCCAACGATGTTAATCCAAAATGAAAACTTTAAAAATTAATTATCGAGTTCACTTTATGGCTTGAACCTAATAAATGTTCCAGGTAGTTCCTGTAGCCATTAACGCTTGAGTTTCATTGGTGGCATTTCAGCGACTGAGTAGCCGCCCTGATATTTCACCAATTTTTCATCATCATCAACCGTTGAATTAAAAGATTACTAGATAATCTGAATGGTAATATTTTTGTAAGGGTACATAGTGTAAACATTAAGTTAGGTGTTTGTGGCTATTTGACTTAGAAATTCAACATTATACATTCTTACTTTCCTAATTTTTCTTAATAATAATAAATAGGGAAATTTCTATAGTTTGATCCTTTTGGCGGCAGAATATTTTGTTGTTAGAATAGATCATGAATATCCGAAAGTAAATCATGATTTGAACCAGGTTTTGAGTATTTAAACGTTTCCTAATGCTTGGGATTATTTTTTGTTTCACCCCCTAAAACTCTCGCAACTAGACGCCCAGATATTTAAATTATTCATATCATGAAGGTGATTATTCGAAGGCTCCAGAATTTTCTGTATTTAAATGAAACTATTCAACTTCTCTTTCGAAACGGGAATTTATGAAGTAACAACATATTTTAATCCCTCAGAAGGTAATAAAATGTTTCACCATTGCGTCATTTCGGTCAGTTTTCCTTTAATTATTGAAACCAACGTGATCAAGACACTTCCTCCGCGGTTAAACCGAGATATCTAATTTCTAAAATTGATTCCCGAGCCCGCAAAATCCTTTGCAGATGCTCCTAAAACCTATACGATAAAACCTTGGCGGGAGTGGTCTAATTATCCATTCTGGTCATGCAAGACAAATAATATGATCCACTTCTAACAATTATCCCACTACTCAGCCATGATAGATAGCCCGATCCTCCCCCCTTCCACCTCCTCCTCTATCCTTCCCTTAGCCATTTGAAACGTGAATCCTAATTGGTCCTCTATTCTTGGATTCCTGTAATCTATTCTTTCTCCCCCACTCCCTCCCCGACGAAACCTCCCTTCCGTTCGTTTTGTGGAAAATCCTTTTCCCAAACCAAACCCACCCTTTGACCCACGCCCTCTCCCTCCCCCCAGTCCCTCCGTTATTTACGGCCCAACCATCCTCTTCCGCAGTTTCCGCGTAGAATCGGTCGCCGAGAGGCTCTCGGGGAGGAATAGTGGGGAGACGAGTGGGTGCGGAGGGGGCGGGAGGGAAACGGAACGCGAGTCGGGATCGGGTAGGGCGGGGCAAGAGAGGTGAGCGGTCGGACCCCGCCGCGGGGGCAGGGCGAACGACGGTGGAACTCTCGGCAATCGACACATGGGCACCCTCCCTCCCTAGCTCGCCCGCCTTCCCCCCACCCCTCGCATTCCCCTTCGCCTTCCCTTCCACCGCACCCCTCCCGATGGTCACGAAACAAAAATTAAGCGAGGCGCTGGAACATAACGTAGGCTTTCACGGTTTTCATCATCCGCTCACTCCTGTGTAATCTACCGCCCTATAAAACGAATGAGGGACTCGGATCAATCATTTTAAAGGCATGCTACGAATAACGAAAAGCGATGCCATAGCGAGAGATTTGTTCCCATCCCGCCCTCTCTCCCCACGTACCCCACCTTCCCCCCACCCCGTCCTCACCCCACCCCGTCCTCACCACACCCCGTCCTCACCCCACCCCGTCTTCACCCCGCCCCCGTCCTCACCCACCCCCTCCTCATCCCATCCCCGTCCTCACCCCACCCCCGTCCTCACCCCACCCCCGTTCTCACCTAACCCCCGTTCTCACCCCACCCTCGTCTTCACCCACCCCCGTATTCCCTCCATGACCCACCTCCCCACCCTCCAGTGATCCTTTTTCACATTTCTGTCCTTGTCCGTGCGTGTTTGTGCATCGTATGTAACTTGTGGACTGTTATGACCCTTTCATGATAGGGTCGTCGGAAAAATTGACGCGCTGCGCACTCGGATGCATTGCCTAATAGTCGTGCGATAGAGAATCCGTCGCCGTCGGATGCCGTGCTAAATTGCACGTTATCTAACGTGCGTACGGAAAGCGAAAATAACCTTTCTCGATCGATTGCGGGCTTTAGTGGAGGGGTGGGTAATGTTTGCGTCTCACAATACTAAGGGCGCCAACTCGGATTATGATGATGAAAGTCCTTGCGTTTGCAATTGCGCCGTTCGCAAACTTGCTGCATTTAACAAATAATTACGCATCAAATCGTTAAGTAATAGATAAACAGTATAATAAGTTGGCTCTCGGCCATTTCAGTATCTACATTTACAGATAAACAGTATGATAAGTTGGCTCCTGGCTATTTCAGTTTATACACTTTTTTTACTTCTCCCACGAAGGGTTTCATTCGCATATTGGACCGTTCCGTATTCTTAAATTTTATAACGTAAAAATTATTATATAATCATATTGATAACTTAAATAACTAGTAATAAACATTTTTTGTCAATGAAACAGATTTTAAGCGTTTATACATCTACATGATACCCTGGAAGTCACCTTTTTTGTGGATGGTACGGGGTGCAGTGCACCAAGGGTCTATAGTTTTCCTACGTTATCTTTTCCTATTGTGTTCTCTTATTGTCCTAGGGAAAAGTAATCCTCTATATCGCTCCGTTCTACAGTCGATCTCGCGAATCTTATCCTCAGTGTCCTGAGGGGCTTCTGATAAGTCCTACTACCTCATTCGCTAGTCTCCCCGACTTAAATTTTACCAGTAGTTTAAATCTAGCCTGCAGCCTACGTTCCTCTAACGATGTCCATTTCAGATTTTCTATTTTACATTATTTTGATTCTCTCTGTATATGAGCAAATCGAACCATTCCATAAAATAAATATAAATAAACAAAATTTGCATTCGTCAATATTGGCGTAAATCTCATTCAAAGAGAATTATATATAATAGAGTCTATAATGTTATCTACATCTACATGTAGATGTACATCAAACCCTAAACTTGCAGGGCCGGCTCGAGGAAATGGCGAGCCGGGCTGCTGCCCGGGTGCCCAAGTATTGGGGGCGCTAACCCGATCGTCTATCTTTAGTCATTACTTGCAAATGAATAAATGTTGGAAACCAATTTGTATCGCGGGACAGGCGGGAATCTACATGAAATTCGTCTTTCTTTTCATTTTTTTATTATTTTACGGGGCAATAAACAAATGAACGAGTTATTTTTTAAAATGCCTTGACAAAATTTTACAGACGGGGGTGCTGGAGAGCTTTCTCTGTCTGAGCGCCAACATATCTCGGGCCGCTCCTGCCTGCAAGTCACCTACATGGTGGATGACAGGAGGTGTAATCAGGGTTGGTCTGAGGTATCTACATCTACACGTTACCTTGCAATTCACCTAATGAGTGGGTGGCAGGGGGTGCAATGCACCAAAACCTATCTAAAATTTATCTCTCGTAGGTTGAACTTTCCTATTGTGATCTAGTATTGTCCTTGGAAAGAACGAGCTTCGATAACAGTGCGTCCTACAATCGATCTCACGTATTTTATCGTCACGACTTTCTATCTATGTACTCTGTTGCTTCAAATATTTCTAAAACCTCCTTTTGGTATTTTGGCGCCTCGGAGAGAACGCTCCAGCTCTCCCGTCCGTAAATTTTTATTAAGATATTTTGAAAAGAACTTTTTCATTTCTTTCTTGTTCTGTAAAATAATAGATAATGAAAAGAAAAATAAATTTCATGTAGAATCCCGCCTGTTCCGCGATATAAATTTGTTTCCAACACTTATTCATTTGCAAGTAATGAATAGATAGATGATCGGGTTAGCGCCTTTAATACTTGGGTGCCCCGGGCAGCCGTCCGGCTCTCCCATACCTGGGTGCGATGCACCAAACCTGTCCCTAGCGATTCTCATTTATTGTTTTCCTATTATAATCCCCAATCACCCTGGGAAAGAACGATCCTTTGTATCGCTCTGTTTTACAATAAATCTCACGAATCTTATCCTTATTATCGAGTCTTCCGAAATATGTAGGATTCCTGATAACATCTGTGACCTCGACCGCTAGCTTCCTCGACAAACTTTTCAATCAGCCTGTGGCCTGTAAACTTCTAATACAATTTTACATTTTTATGATTCAGATATCTTTCTATAGTTTTTCTGTTTTTTTTAGGACTCCGTCATTTTTGTTCAAAGTCAAAAGCCATAATCTCGCCATCATAAAATGAAATGTTGTTTATTCTCCTATCCTATTATAGCTTACAACGATAAAATCATGCCCTTCGAAAAGTAGTAACATTACACCGATGTCTCATCAATCTGGCCCAAAAAAACAACGCAGCGGGAGGATGAGCTAAAACCACTGATAAACACACCATCGCTCACCAAAGCACTTCATTCGTCGGGGAGTATTTAAACGTGATCATCTCCTTCCGCAGAGAAATTTCATGGAATTGGTTTACGCGTGGCCATCACCCGCTCCTCTCAGCAATCGATAAAACAATTGCCGGTTTCCTCGGGGCGTAATGGCGGCGGCCGGTGGATGAAGCGTGCTCGATGGTTCCGTTGCACCCGCTATGCCATTTCCCCCGCTAGTCCAGCCTCGCCAACACTTCAACTCTCTCCCTCCTTCCCTTTCTCTCCTTCCTTTCCTCTATCTCCTTCCTTTCCTTTCTCCTTCCTTTCCTCTCTCTCCTTCCTTTCCCCTCTCTCCTTCCTTTCCTCTCTCTCCTTCCCTTCCTCTCTCTCCTTCCCTTCCTCTTTATCCGTCCCTCTCTCCTTCACTACCTCTCCACGTCTCTTTCGCCTCTGCCCGTAATACTTCTCGCAAGCTCCCCTCACGCTCTGCCCCACTTGGGTCTTGCCTCTCCAGTGGGCCCCAACCCTCTTCCCCTCCGCAGACAATTCCCCCAACCCACGGAACAGGAGCCTCCCTTTTCCCCTCGATCTCTCTCTTTCCAGGCTCTTCCTCCCTCTCTCCTCATCTTCTGCCACAAAAGAGTCCCACAGGGTCCCTTACTGGGTCCCATACCCTTTCTCCCTCTCGCGGAAATAACTTAGCGTTCCTTTCTTCATCGCTCGCAATCTCTCCCTAGTCTCCCCCAAACGAGCAGTGGCTCACGCTGTCACAGTACGAGTATCTCTCTCAGCCATACCGGGAGAGCGCATGCGCCTCAAAACACGCGTTGCCTATTGTTGTGCGACAAAACAAACCAAAACTGACAAAACGCGATGCTTTGATTTTGCGCGAGAAATTTTAGGCGCTGTGAATACGAGGTTGTATTGTTTTGATATCTTACAATAGACAATTCACCTCTCTATTTATGTTACAACGTACATAAAGATCAGATATAAAAACTCTGAGATAAGAAGTATAAACTGTACAAACACCATGAAATTGATGCGAAAGAAATTTTTCTAAAGCATAAAATATGGACTGTTATTGAGTTGAGCATCATATCATATTAATATGTTGAATTAGATGTATCGAGTTAACAAAAACTTATTTTTACAGGTAGCAACACGTATTTTCACTTCTGTCGCTCTAACATACTGCAGGTATCAAGAAATGATTTATTTTTCAGCCGTCCGTCGGATTGTTTCTGTACTCGGTATCTTCTTTCCTCGAAGGACCAATGGACAAGCGGTGGTCGTGATGAAGCAAGTCCGTTCCTTCTTTCACCAGAACCTCTCCTGCCATCACCTCCTCGCAGGTTCCGAGGTCTGAAGGCGTATCTTGTAGCCCCCGACCTATATATTTGCGGACGACCATCCTTGCGTAATATAATTAATGCAGATTAGAGCGTTATAGCCGTCGTTTCTCAGCGTCCTTGTATCTCTCATCGCCTCTCTCTCTCTCTTTCGCTCTCACCACCTCCCGACGCCATTCTCGACCCTCTGCTTTCTATTCCCCTTTCCTCCATAGCCATTCGTCCAGCCCTCCAATTCCTTTGGCCCTGTTTCCATCCCCCTTTCGTCCCAATCGCTTCCTAATTCCCATCCAATGAAAAAAACACAGCCGCGAGCCGCTTGATTGCGGGGCTCAATCTGTGAGGCGAATGTTCTCATCCCCTTCCCCCCTACTCGATCGAATCGCTGAAAAACATTTGGATCCTGTATCTAGCCAAGGTTGCGCCGATAACGCGACATCATATGGCCATCTGATATAGCATAGCATAGCATATAGCATAGCATATAGCATCTGATATATTCGTCGGCTTATAAATAGAACGGCGATGAAATATTTACGTTGCTACGACGAGCGTAAAACAAGCTTAAAACAGCACAACAAGAATTATTTTTATTTTTAGCCTGTCGGTTATATTTATTATTCAAATTTCAGGAGCACCGTCCACAGCCGAAGCAGGAAAAGGGGAAACACTTTTTTAACAATTTAAATTTTATGGAACCACTTACGACCTAAATATCGTTACACTACAACGACATCGGTTGATGTTTCAGATGCCGTTGCAGTTCAGCGAAACCTACATCGTAAGTCAAGCGATATTATTGAATCGAAAAAATAGTGCGTTTTCGCTTATTTAACCCTTCAGTAGGCGCGTTGTCTTTAGTGACGAGTTTGGGCGCGTGGACTACTATTGTAGACCATTTGGTTTATTTATTTGACTATTTATTTTTGAACTTTTCAAATACATGAACCTGGGATTTATTGAAATACATTATGAAAACCTAAAAAACAATTGATTTTTATAAAAAGGTTTTTTTAGTGATGGAAGAGATGAAACCAATTTTGTGTACATAAAACCATATATTTGACACAATATTTTTTTACATAACAAACAGTTACTTTTGAAAACATATTATAAAGTTTTTTGTGTAAATTAGTGACAAACAAACGCCGATCGATGTGAAAAACCCTGAAGAGGTAAATTCTACTCGATATAAGCGAAAGGAATGAACATGAAAAATGATTCCAATCCGTAACTAAACAGTTGATACAAATGTTTGTAATATGATCGTTGCACGCATATTTGTGAAATTTTATGCACCATTTTCGTGTGTATTTGTTGCGCTTTCTTGTACAAGCATAGCAACGACCCGCAAAGTTTTGTTGCACAGGAGGGGGGGGCCACTTGCTAAGTGATTGCCAAAAGTACTTTTACTCGCCTTCATATTTCTACTGGAAGTTGTTACATGGTTGACCTGTACTCGATTTGCGGCCTAATAAGCTCCCATGAAAACTTTTCAATAAATTCTCTTCTTTTTACCAGCTTGTAACCTCTATTTGCTTTATATACACAAAGAGAATTGATTGCAAAAAGACTTAATAAGTTATAAAAAATAAATATTGGCCAACGGCGTGTGTTTTTTGCAACATAGTATTTTTGACACAGTTGGTCCACTAGGTCAACTGCAATTTTTGTTTGGTTGTACAAGATTATTATTTCCGTCTTTCTTTCGGCGCCCGTTTCAGCATCAATAGCATCGTCGTGGTTCATACTGGATATTACTAAGACTTTTATTTTTCTTTGGACAATAGGATACCAATGTACAGTCTTCTTGGAATCCAAAGACAGATTACTTCTCTTCCTTATTATTTGGTAAAAATTCTGGGGGTAACTCACGTTTATTATTTCGAATGGTACCCACATAGGTGAATTATTGATGCAAGCTTGTGATACAAATTATCCCCAGTAATATTTCTATTTGTACCTACTACTATTTCGACAAATCTGAATACAATCTCTTCGGCGGAATTATTATATTTATATGGCGCTTCTGGTTGAATACCTACATAGGTTTCAAGATTAAATGTCTTTATTTTGGCCAGGAATGAATTCATCGTCTCTTATAAAAGATCGAGTTATTGTACAAGTTCGTAGATTTTCCTTTTTGTTTGTGAATTTACAGTCCAATGACCTTCGGCCTGGCACCAGTTAATCCAATTGTTCATATGGATTTTTAAAGTTCGCATAACGACGTTTCACATAAGGACGCTTTTTCATGGAACGAATTAACGTCGTTATGCGAGAGACTGCTGTATGCAAAAAGCCAATTTCGTATTTAGGCGTGTGGTCTACAAAATATCTTCGAGTTCTTATGTGACGAAAGCAGAATTGCCGAATCTGTCCCATTTGACGGCGGGAAAAGAAAATGGGAACGGAAGACTGCGATCTCACGCTCTTCAAAGTCAATGGCCACTCGCATCGAAGGGGAGGCCCTTCCCCACCCCTCATTCGCCCACTCCCTCCGCCGCCGCCTCCTCCTCCCCTCAGCCCGCTTCTCCCTGGGGCTATCCTCTTTTGTTCGTCCCGCCTCTGCGGGTGGGAATGCTCCAACGGATCACCAACGGGGTGGGACCTCCGAAAAACAGGTCCTGAGAATCCATCTCTCTCTCTCTCCAGACGTAACCCTCTCTCTCTCTTTCCTCTTTGCCAACGCACTCCATCCTCAACCTCCTCCTCCTTCCACAAATCCTCCGAGTTTACGTATCAAGGGCTCGATTATGTCAATACTCACGGAAATTATTCGTACGCATCTACGCAGCAGTGTTTTTGATGTCGCAACGGGTCTGATATACCTTAAAATATTCGTTTCTCTCACTCAGTCGAATGAGAGACTTTTTGTGCTCGAGGATTTCGGATGGTGAAGAGCGTGTTTGTTTCCACGCTGCCTCCTGTCTGACCGCGGAGATAGATATTCTCTGTATGAAATGTTTGAGGGAAGAGGAGTTGGAAACATCTTTCTCGCGAACTGCAAATGTTTCCATTGAGATAGTGCTGTTGATCTGAATAGTTGCAAAATAACTTTCGGAAATTTGGATGTCGCCTTCAATAATTTCCTTTTCCTAATTTGAGAAAATACTTAGGCATCCAAAGCTATACGAGTTTCAGGCGAAATTTTTAAATCTTCATGTTTTGGAGCAGAACTCTTATGGTTTGAATAACAAATGCATTTGTAAACAGGAAATAAATAATCCAAATATTTCTTCAGCGAATCTAGAGGTATATTAGTAAAGAGCGTAAATTAACATGTCAACGGAAACTTCTCTATTACTTCATGTTTACCTCGAAAGAGTCTTCCGAGTCAAATGACTGTCGCCTTTCAAGGCAACGCGTTCGAGATCATACCGCCATCCATCCTCCTGCAATAAGCCTTGGCCCGCGCCTCGGTCGCTCGCATAATTCACTCTCGTGGAACACTTTAGCGCGACGTGGCTCCCACACCACTCTTCCCCTTGAAGACTGAGCTCTCCCCTTCCCTCCTTCCTTCCCCTCTTACCCCCCCCCCCTTCACCCCTCTTACCACCGCTCTTTTCACGCAGAGCCGTTGACACGTAGCCTTCCTCCGGCGCACCTCCCTTGTCATTAGAATTGTTGATTGGCCTTAGAGGTCAAAGTCGCCTCTTCGGCAACAATACATTCGCTGCTCCCCCTCGTAGCGACCCTCGCAAGATAATCGTCGAAAGGCAGCGAGCCTGCGTGTTCGCGTATTTTGCTAAGAGAAAATTAACTCTTGTGAATTAAGAAACATCGAATGATATAGGTTTTTTCGGGGATTACTTAGCCTCTGTAACTGTAACTGTAATTTATTTCACAGAATCTTTCATACGTTCAATATGGGATTGCTACCCATAATTCAATATCCATTATTTGATATTTAGCAAAGGTAAACGGAACTTTTTGTCTACTGTCCTCAATTTTTTTTAAATTGGAAAGTGTTAAACTCGAGTTAAAAAGTTAAAGTGCGATATGTTGGCCGTAACTGGAGTACGCGGTTGAGGCTAAACCTTGACCTTAAAAGGAGTAAACAGTTGCATGAATATGATGACATCAAAACGAGAGATACATTATCGACTGAAGCTACGATATACTCGTTTTCGCAGAGATCACTTGTCTTTTTTTAGTGCTTCTCTACGACTGCAGATACAAATAAACCTTAATCGAAACAGAGTGAGCTCGTGTATGGCGATGCCGATCGATAACTCCTCGTTAAACATTGGGATCGAAAGCTTTGATCGGTCCCTTGTAATTCTCTGTGGGATTGCAATTAGAACCTTGACGTTATGTGGTGGCAGGTGAAGGTGGCAACGCAGCGCTTCCCTTCCTCTTCGGCATTCCCATGACACCTGGGCGACTCCTCCCTCCATCTCCCTCCTTCTCCCACACTCCTCCCTCTCTGTTGGCTGTGGGACAACTGTCCGCATAAGCTTTCCGAGGTGGTTGCTGTATTCAATGAGCCGTCTATTTTCCTGCGCGGCAATTGAAGACTCGGCGACTACAATTATGGCGGACACGAGACGGCGATGTTAAGTTTTAATGATCTTAAATACGGAAATTATTTCACGTACCTATTGCTGATGTGACTGGCCGATACATTAACATCTATTTACCACCCGTCTATTGAGATCTCGCTCGATATGCTTTTCCCGGTAAATGTTTAGTAATATTTATCTTATTTATTCAACAAACTTTTAATGACATTAACCATTCCTGAATTACTATATTAATTACATTAAGTTTCAGATCAGTAATTATATTATTGTGACATCCTAATTTGTACATACATTTACATTAATATCCTGCAAGCCGCCAGAAGCGTTTGGCAGTGGGTGTCACTTCGCCAATATAAACTAGAGCGAAAACCTCTTTTGACCTACCTTATCGCGTCTGGGAAGAATGATCTTTAGTAATTCTCGGTTCTAGCGACAATTTAGACGTATTTTCTGTTACGCTTACTAGCACTTATTGTACGTAATAATATAAACTTGGGTGTATTTATATTCTGAAGGACACTTGTTATTCGATGCGGAAACTCGTGTAACACTTACCGAATTTCAATGCCAATTCTATTTGTTTACGGTTCATTTAACCTGAAAAGTGAATTTTTTCATTCGTGTATATCTTGAACTCATCTTTACGTAAGAAAGATAACGAAGAGAAAACTTGATAACAGACATTGGCGGATGCAAGGCAGGAAATGGCGATCGCCACCCCCCAACTCGAATATCCCCATTGCCTTCTATTGGATCGATTCCTAAACCATTCCGCGGACAGATTGGGCTCTTAGGACAAGAGAAGGTAAGACCCTGAAGGGGTAAGGATATTCAGAATAAAGGTCCCGGCGACAGCGACGGATTCAAAGGGGACGACCGTTCCCGTCACTCCATGGGAAGTTTCTGGATCCGCCTCTGATAAGAGACCATTTATCGGATTCCTTAGGAGTTTTTTTTGTTCTTTTCTAGCACACACGTTTGGTCATACGTCAAAGAAATCACATCGAATCGATATCGCTACGGCAATTAATAATCTGAGCAGCGCTTATCACCAAACTGACCTTTGCATCCTCTCCCGTCCACCTCTCGATTCCCCTTTTCCGTAACCCTTGCGAGGACTCGTTGACGCTAACGGTTTAATCGCGAGGGTATCCCTTTCCCCTTGGACTGCGCGTTATGGCATTTCCATCAATTAAAAGTGGCTGCAAGCCACGCTCCTATCTCCTTCTTTCCCGAGCGGAAAGGATTCCCACCCTCCCACGCCGGAGGAATTTCCGGAAGAGCCCGCCTGGACCGGCGGCTGCGGCGGTCGACACAATCCCCGAAGGCCACACGGCACTGCCTCGGCGACCTCAAACACCCTCCTCTTGCCTCAGGTTCCGCACGGGCCACGCAGGCCGCAGTGGCAGAAGAGCTAGCGGCGACAAGAGGTTGCCATATCTCTCTCCCACAGTCACGCGAAGATTTAATGCCACGCAGCCCCCCTCTTGCTATTACAGTTGATATTCGGTGCTGGCTTATAAAACGTATATCAATATCTGTAGAAATTGAGTGCGGTGTTGCCATGTTTACTGATTTCTTCACTGAGCCATATCGATTGTTTTATGTGTCTTGATTGAATTAATTGGAAAACAGTAAGATGGTAGGTGTAGAGAAGAAACCTTTGTACCATTTGAAGACGATTGTCGCCTCCTTAAATTTTTGAAAAGTAATGTAAACAGTCCTTACTAGACAAAATAATTGAGAATTGAAAAATAAGTGCAACAATGTCCGGCCCATTTATAGGAGAGCTACTGTAAGGACAGCGTAGCGGTCCATGAAAAACTTACTACGGGGCCTGATCGAAGATATGCGGGATATGAGTAAAGAATTTTTTTTAAATTATGACAACCTCTGGATAAGCATTAAAATTAGAAGTTAAAAATATTTTTTGAAGTGGGGCATTAATTAGTGTCCAAAGTTTGCACGGACGCGACCTCCGAAAAGTTAGTAAGAATTGCTTGTGCGTAAATCCAATCCTGTCTCCCATTAGATGCGGCTGACCCCGCAAAGTGATTCTAAAATAATCCGAAATTGCGATCAATAGAGGTCAAAATATTTAATTATATATTTTTTTAAATTCTTCGTAATTGATTTAATTACTCTCTGTGAATATTGTTATGTTAAATCGTCATCATTATGCAAAAAAATGTTTAAAATAACTCTTTTAAATATGCCGCGAAAACGGCATTCTGGTTGGAGAGAGAGAGAGTAGTAAGAGGTACGTGATGTCATCGCATGCCTTACGACGCTTATGACAGTACTGAAAGCACACAGTTTTGATACTTCGTCCTGTTGCTTTTCCTGATATCGTAGCTAAAATGGAAGTTAAGAAGGGTTTTAAGTATTGTCTGGTACCTCACTGCTTAAATACAACGTTTAAAACCCCGAGAAAATTGTTTTTCACGCTACCGAGCTCCTTGGGAGGATATAAGAAGCGGATAATATTGTGGTTGAAAGCCACGCATCTGATATATCGGAACGTACAACTGCAATTGTCTGTGAAGATCATTTTAATGTAGGTACTAGTTATATGTACGTAATTTTATTGCTTCGTATTTTAGTTTATGACTTATGTCGGCATTACATTCACATGATGCATATATTTCTGGAGAACGATGTTGAAAGAGTAAATTATATTTTTATGTTTCAAAGATTAGCATATATATTTTAACAAAACCTCCATAATGTAATATACCTATTCTAAATACGTAAGGTCAAACTTAGGGAAATCGTTGGGCTATGGGTTTATTAAGCAAATAATTACTTTTTCAGTGCATATATTTACCAAGTTTTTAAGCTAATAATTTTACAAATGTTACATATTAAGTTAGTTCTGTAATTTAAATATTTTAATGAATTTGTTCACATATAATATCCACGACAGCATGGTATTTTGATGGACCATGTTTTGTTAAATAAGGGCAGTCATGACATTCCACAGACGTGACTAAATCTTCTTCTTCATCTACAACTACACTCACTTCATAACCTCTTTATCTTATTCTGTGTTCAGGGCAAATCTTGCCTTTAACGATACAAATATTTCCTTCTCGCTTCAGTTTAACAAATCCAGCAGCATTACTAACATAGTCTTTCCTCATTGACCTCAAAGGAAGAAAAAAGCCATAAAAGCAACGATGAAATTCGCGAAATATACAAAAGAGACATGCAGTTATGACAAACACTTCTACAGTTTTTCTTTTCACAAGTATAGGTAATAACTAAGGCAGATAGACACTTAAAACAACAAACTTCACCACATTTCCTATAGACAAGACACATGGAAACTAAGTTTTTTTCACATTCATTTTGTATATTTGTCAGTATTTGATCTGATGATTCTGTGATGGTGATTATTCACCGAAACTGGTCGTGTTTTACTTCATAATATGAAGATGCCCCTATTACATTCGTAACAACTTAATAGGTATTATAGACGTAAACAATCGAAGTATAATCTATATTTGTGAATAAAGTAAATATCGATACTACATATAAAAATTAATTTTCAATAACACAAATATTATTATGTCGAGCGAAAAAGTCGGGACAATTTTGGAAAGAAGCGGGACATGTGCCAAAAATCATTCAAAAGTCGGGACTGTCCCGCTAAAATCGGGACAGGTGGCAACCCTACTTTCATTGTTTTCACTGTATGAAGACATTACAAATACGAGAGGAGATAATATGAGTTTTGAAGTAAATCAATACATAAAAAAGCTTACAAACAACACTACACACAATACAAGTTAGTAGATCTACAACAATTAGAAGGATATGTTTATATAACAAGCTCTAGAATCAAGATTGGGAAGAAAGCCCTGATTCGATGCTTGATGCGCTGATTGAGTCGATGCTTGATGAGATTCTCGGTGCGAGGCTTCACTATGTTTTTACCTTTATTCTCGCGCCGCCAAAGGATTCTTATGTCTCAAACATGCTCAATCAGTGCAACAAAAACGTTCTTCTGTGACCTTCACTCTGAAAAAACACCCCTTAAATTTCATCTCCCCCCCTCAAGACAGTCCCCTGGCCACGGCCCTCCTTACTCCTTATCTGTTGAAAAGGTTCGTGCGGACTATGGGGATAGTAGCGCGGTCTGTGAAGGATCGGGAGAGGGTGATGTTGTAGGACTGAGGGGGAGGGGGCGAAGACAGCTGAGGAAGTGACTGAAGAGGCAGGAGGGGAGTTTGGTAAGCCAAGGAACTGAGGTGGGGGTTTGAGGGTCGAGGTGGGTGCAAGGGGATGGGTTTGCGGGGAGACTCGAGAAGGCTGGGTGTGCAAGAGAAGAGAGTGGGGGGCGGTGGGGGAAGAGTGTGAGGCGGTGGGGGAAGAGGCGAGAGATGCGCCGATGGGTGGTGAGCGGGTGTGGGTTTTAAAGACTAAAGGAGACGGCGGGAGGGAAAGTGGACAGGAGAGATTTTTAAGAGTTTAAAAGGGAGTTTAAACGTAGGAAAACCCACGTTGGAACGATGCGCAGTGACAACACTCCGTTCCGAAAATTGTCGGAATCGGTATTTTTTTGTATCTCAACGTATTACCTGTACAAACGAGCTCTTTGAAGTTATTTTCGATTATCCTCTGTCTGCCAATTTAACGGTGCAGGAAAACCAAATGAACTTGGGGCCTAAAATACATGTAACATGTCTAAATGAATGCGGTAGTAAGGCATAAGCGGATTTAGAGGTGCGAGGTCCCAAGCGATAGTTGTTCGCGAGGCCCACTACTCGTGATTTCTGAAAATGTTAAATTTTATGGAGGGAAACAGGCTATCAAATCTTGAATAATTTATTCGCTCCGTCCTACAATCAATCTCACGTATCTTATCGCCATGATCGTTTCGAACTACTTCTTTCTCCTCTCGCACTGAAAGAAGAGGCATAGGTACTTTGCCCAGCTTCGAATTCCACATGCCATTTTCATCAAGTGGTAGACATCCGAATATATTCGCAGATAATTTTTGAAGCATATTATTCATAAGGAAGTTAATCGATCGATTTGATAATGAATATTTCTCCTGATAGAATTCTTAGTGTGGAGGTGAAGAAATATTTGTCATTCATTAGCATACGTGATATTTTTGTCTTAAAAAATTTATATAATTAAGTGGCGTATCCAGAAGGGGGGGCCGCCGCAATGCATATATGGTAAAATTGAAATTTTTATTTGTGTAAATTTACTACTCTGTAAATAATTTGAAATTTTCAGCTTCCTAGCTCATCCTGTAGTACCTAAACAGTTATCTATTTGTTTAAACTTTAAGAATTTTTAAGAAGTTGCATTGTTTCGGATTATGTTCAATAATTAACATGATGAGACAGGTCATAGAGCTAAAAAATGTGTCAGAACTTATATATATTATAAAAACCTAAATTTTATCTCCCAGCATTAAATCTAATAGTTCCTAATCCTTTAAAAAAATAAACAGCTTATGATCATAATTTAGACGCAGTCAGTGGTTACTGTAAATGAATTTGAGAACCATGGAAGGATTCTGGAACCATAACATTAGTAACACTACACTTTTATTAGTATGTATTCTCTTTACTGAGGAGGTCATTTTTTGATCGTATAAAAGACTAAATTAAAATACAGAAGAAAAACATTTCCTTGGATAAAACCTTACCAGAGAACGCTTAAACTTTTTGGAAGGGCAAGTGGAACGTTAGAAGGATCAGAAGGCCCGTTGCTGAAAAGGTAATTGATCCCCTTGCCAAGTAAGGTATGATGGAAGGGAGGAGAAATGGGTGAAATTAGTTTTTTTATTAATTTTGATGTGTTGTTTCTTACTGCTATTTCTCTGCTAAAAATACATGGGTGTTATGAAGTATGTTCGTCGTAATCATTATAAATAGCTGCTTCTTACTTATATAGGATATATATATATATATATATATATATCATATAAAACCTAAGGTACTTCTAGATCTACATGATACCCTGCAAGTCACCTTTTTGGTGGATGGCAGGGAATGCAGTGCACCAAGGGTCCATAGTTTTCCTACGTTATCTTTTCCTATTATGTTCTCTTATCGCCCTAGGGAAAAACGATCCTCTGTATCTCTCCGTTCTACAATCGATCTCGCGAATCTTATCCTCTTTGTCCTGACTTCCGAGATACGTAGGGCTTCTGATAAGTCCTCTTACCTCATTCTCTAGTCCCTCCGACATAAATTTTTCCAGTAGTTTAAATCTAGCCTGCAGCCTACGTTCCTCTAACGATGTCCATTTCAGATTTTCTATTAATGATGTTACGCTTTGTTTACTATCGTTATTTCTCTTTACAAATCTAGCTGCCCTGCGCTGAACCTTTTCTATCTCGTTAGTGCGTCCCTTTTCGTAGGGATCCCACATATCTGACGCATATTCGACCTGCGGTCGAACCATGGATAAATAGCATAATTATTTCACTTTTTCGGAGCTATTTCGAACTATTCTACTTAAAAGGCCACCTTTTTGTTAGCGGCACCTGTGGGTGTCCCATGGGAGGTCACGATTGATCGTGACTCCAAGATATTTAATCGAGTCTGAAACTGGAATATCTACTCCGTCCAACGAGTAATTAACATCCAACGAGATACTCTTGGTTCTCCGGAAATTTAGAAGTGCTACAGAGCTGAAATTTGGCATGAATATAGGCCATTAAGTACAACTTCGAGAAAAAAATCCAAATTCAGGAAATTGTTATATTTAAGGGATGTTTTTGACCGCAATGTCCAATTTTAAACACCCATAAGAAAATCACTAAAAACTGTGCAGGATTATATAAAATTGCTTTTTTAAATTAATTTTAAATTAAATTATAATTAAAAAACTGAGTCGGGAAATGCACCATACTGTGAAAGAAAGAATGAAAACTATTTATTTTGAAGACAAAATTCAATTCCTTGCTGAATTTGCGTAAAAATGTTATTTTAATCGAAATTATGAAAGGTTTTTCGGTATTCAACAATGAAAAATATGAACTACCATAGTAACGACTCCAATGCCTTTCAATGGGAATTGATTTTCCATACTTCAAGAGCATTGATTTAATGCTTAGACTGCATTATAATCCATTTGATTTTAGCCAACGACGTATACATATGATGACGTGATAGATTATTTTTTTTATCCGGATACGTACTAAAAGTCACGGATGATGACACCATAATCATAACACACACTATATCCTAATTTTACTTAAGTTTTAGTGTAACATATAGGCTATTGTCTTAATGATGATTATAGTTATGACTTAGAAAGGGCGATCTGAGCTTGAAATTCGAAAACTTGGACGCGAGCTGATCGCCAGAGAATTTAGAAATTCCGGATAGATGCCTTAATATCTGGGAAAATGAAAATTATCGTCTTATTTAAATGGGCTCTGTGTAGCTGAAATTATGTCTCGTTGGTTTATTTACGAGTTTAGATGTTGGTGTATGGTGATGTTTTACGTTCTTGCAGTATGCAAGCACCGACAACTCGTATATCAAATAGCAATAAAAATAAGAATCAAAAGAAAATTATTTTGTATCCAGTAGAAAGTGTTTCTCGGTCGCTGCGACGCGTCCCACTGGTGGGACGCTAAGGTCGTTTAGAAGTTTCGAAAATAATAATAATAAAACTCATTCTCAACAAAATTATTGCAATATTAAACGTCATTAAATATTCGACTAATGACTAATATAATGGTAAAATGCATTTAAAGTAAAAATCCACTTCTTAGAAAAGGTGTTTTTTTTACAAAATGGTTGGTGATACGTAAGATGCAAAGGGTTGACAACCGCTGCAATAGACAAACGAATAGAAAAACATTCAATCGCGAGATTTCCCTATTTAAAATTTGTGTAGCACGTTCAAATCCTAAAGTCGGTCTTGATTTGGTTTAAATTTTCGCGAAATTTCCGTCTCTCGACTGTTTTACGAACTGGGAAAATGACATCTTTCACGGCGGGACTTACGAGCATAATGAAAAAAAAAACAGCATTGGTGGCGTAGAGCATTGGAATCGAGAAAGAATTCTTTAGAGAGCAGCGATCGATGGATGGAGGAGTAGTGGATGGAAACTGAAAAAAGGAGAGAGAGAGGGAGGTGGTTTTTTAGGGGGGTTTTGGGTCGCACTCGCCACCCGCCCCGGGAAGGTGGGCTGACGAAAGGGAGCCAGCGGAGGAAGGAAAAGGAGGAAGAAGAAGCCTTTCCCAGTGAGCCAGGTAAATCCGGGAGGGGCGTGCCGTGCTGTAAACATGCCATTGGGGTTTGAGTGGGGTTAGGGAGGACAGTGGCAGCCGATATAGGGGGTCGTCCTCGGAAACGAGAAACGTGAAAGAGAGCGTGCAGAGGGGGCAAGTAGCAGCAGGTTCTTACGAGGCGAATGGAATGAAGGGTTGCCTCGCCGAGACCTCGTTATCTCCTTCGGGTTCTTAAACCCTTTCTTAAGCATTGAGAAAGCCTCTTATTGTTAGCATACAGTTTAAGCGAGGACATTCGTAGCTGTGCCAATCGTTAAAAATGTAGATCGGCTTGCGTGCAGTCGTTTCATCGTTTTGACAAACTTAATTCATTGATGAATTTTTATACTTTTCCAACGGAAAGATGTCGACGGACCAGACCAATGAGTCTTAAAACTTAGGTTGGTGACCCAGAGTTGGGTCGTCTACGCGGTCGTAATGGACCCCCGGTTTGGTCGGATTTTCATGAAACGGGCAACATCACCGAGCGGTTAGCCTTATGCGGTTCGCCATGTTAATGACGTGTTTCTGGATTTTACACTGTAAGATAAGTAAAAATTACTTTATTATGGTGTATTCTTCAAATGAAAGGAATCGAGGATGTATCTATTTCCGAATAACGTAATACATTTCCCTAAGCTTTTAACAAGGTTCCCCACCGTAAGTTGTTATTAAAATTGGGAAATCTTGGCGTTAATGTTACATCTACATCTACATCTACAAGTTACCCTGCAATTCACCAAGTTGGTGGGTGGCAGGGGGTGCAATGCACCAAATCCTACCTAAAGATTGTCTAACGCAATTCGAAATTTCCTATTGTGATCTCTTATTGTCCTCGGAAAGAACGAGCCTAGATAACGCTCCGTCCTACAATCGATCTCACGTATTTTATCGTCTCGATCATTTCTACCTATGTACGTCGGTGCCACAATTATTCCCACTACCTCCTCTTTTAGACATTCTGACCTATATTTCTCTAGAAGTTTCAACCTTGAGTGCAATCTACGGTCCTCCAGTGATACCCAGTTCAAATCGCTCAATAAAGAGGTGACGCTTTCCTTATGTTCGTACTTTTGTTTTACAAATCTAGCTGCTCTGCGCTGTACTCTTTCTAGTTGAATTATGTGTCCCTTCTCGTACGGATCCCATATGCTCGCTGCGTATTCCACTTGTGGTCTTACCAGTGATAAGTAGCATGTTTCGCGTACTTTCTCTGTAGTGTTCCGTACTATTCTACCTATGAATGCCAGTTTCTTGTTGGCCGCGCCTATAACTCGACGAATGTGCATGTCCCACGAAAGATCTCGACAAATGGTTACTCCTAAATATTTTACATACTCAGCTTGTCGAATACTCATTTCATCTATTTTATATTCGAAACCTAAATCTTTGTTCTTACTTTTCCAGAACGTGACTGCGGCACATTTAGTATAATTAATTTCGATTTGCCATTCTTTGCACCACGCTGAAATGGCTCTTAAGTCTTCACACAGAGACTGATGGTCCTCCTGATTTTTTATTTCTTTATATAGAACGGTGTCATCGGCGAAAAGCCTAATTTTACTACGAACAACCGAGCACATATCATTTACATAGATTAAGAAGAGCAGAGGGCCCAATACACTTCCCTGAGGAACACCCGAAGCAACTTTAACGGGGGACGAGTATTTCCCATCGATGACAACTATCTGTTCCCTATTCGAGAGGAAGTCTCTCACCCAACCGACAACTTTCGAATTGATACCACATTGTCCTAACTTCGCAATTAATTTCCTATGAGATACTTTATCAAACGCCTTCCTGAAATCAATGAATATGGCATTGACCTGAGTATTTTTCTCTCCGCATCGCAACAAATCGTCCACGAACAGGCCGAGCTGCGTTTCGCATGATCTACCTCTCCGGAATCCGTGTTGGCATCCGCTAAGCAATGAATGACTATCTAAATAGCGCATTACAGAGCTAAAGACTATGTGCTCAAGTATCTTGCACGATAATGAAGTTAAGGATATCGGTCTATAATTTTCGGGGTTCTCTCTGTCGCCACTCTTATGGATGGGCGTAACATGTGCCACCTTCCAATCTTTAGGAACTACTCCTTCTCTAATGGATTTCTCGAATATAATTTTCAAATACGGCGCGATTTCAGCAGCTAATTCTTTCATTACACGCGCGGGAATTTCCTCCGGTCCAGGAGATTTATTTGGCTTAATTGAATGAAGTTGGAGCGCGATGCCATTTTCCGAAAATACCAAATCTTCCATCGAATCGCCCTGACGCATAGGAATAGGGGTTTCACATTCATCGTCATCACGAGTAAAAGCTTTCTGAAAGTGATGATTTAATAGGTTTGCTTTATCCATACTATCGTGAACTACGTTTCCCGTTTCCGACCGCAGTGACGCAATAGTGGGGCCCCTACCTTGAACTTCCCTGACGTAAGACCAAAATGCTTTTGGGTTCTCTTTCAAGTTTTCCTGTAAAACCTTCTTTTTATAATTGTTAAACGCATTACGCATTGCTACTCTGGCTATGGAGCGCGCCTCCTTGTATTGATGCCTTATTATTGCAATCTGTTCGACCGTAGCTGTTGAGGATGTGTTATTTACGCGAGAGTGGAGTTTTCTTTGACGTCGGAGAGCGCTTCTTACTTCCTGATTGTACCATCTAGGCTCTGCACTATCACGCTTCAGTTTGCTCGGAATAAATTTATCTGTACACTCTCGCATCATATCTCTGAATATGCACCAGGATTCCTCCGCGTCTGCACTATCGGTTAAATTGCAGAAATTAGTATATTTATTTCGCAGAAAAGACCTAAATCTTGTGAAATCGGCTTTGGCGAATACATAAAGTTTTCTCTTGGCCTTAACCTGTTTCTCAATAATTAACTGAAATTCCACGTAAACTGCCTTGTGATCGCTTATTCCCTCAGCATCAGATACTCTATTCATACGCTCAGGAAGATTAGTAACAAATAAATCTAATATATTATTAAATCTCGTGGGAAATCTCACTAATTGATACAATGAGTGCTTACCGAAAGTTTCTAGTAACGCCTCGCACGATTCACGCTCTCTACCTCCGGGATAAAAGCAATGATGGCTCCAATCAATTGACGGAAGATTGAAATCGCCCCCGATTA
This sequence comes from Tanypteryx hageni, assembly GCA_028673005.1. Taxonomy (NCBI): domain Eukaryota; kingdom Metazoa; phylum Arthropoda; class Insecta; order Odonata; family Petaluridae; genus Tanypteryx; species Tanypteryx hageni. Next base: position 227,510,007 of record CM054113.1, read on the forward strand.
TAATGGCTTTATCTTTATTAGACGAATTTAGCGTCGCCACTTGTTTCTCCAGAGAATGAATAGTTTCCACGCTCGCATTTGGGGGTCTATAAAAAGCGCATATATTTATAGTTTTTGAGTCGCTTCCTTTTACACGACACCAAACACTTTCGACTTCGTCGTCGTTTATCTGTATTGGGTAACTTTCGTATTTATTGCTAACTGCTATAAAGACTCCACCTCCCGACCGGATACATCGATCTTTTCTGTATACGCTATAGTCACGAGGAAAGATCTCCTGACTGGCTATGCCTGCCGTAAGCCAACTTTCAGTGCCTATAACTACATCAGCACGCAGACTACGAATAAGATGTTCAAATTCGGCCTCCTTCCTGCGAATGCTGCGACAATTAACCGTAATGATTTTTAATTTCTCGCTATGACTACGTAACGATTCCTCGGGCTCTACTGAGCTATTATTACTGTTATTATTATTAAGATTATAATTATTATTATTTACTGCCTCCTTATCCTTCCTACTATGTCGACTATTTCTTCGCTTGGAATGTATTCTACTGTTACTTAACGTCGGGTTTATAGCGCTGTTAAGGTCGCACGCATTATCTACGGAATTGTTGCATGGAAAATCGTTTATCCCCATGCCTTCGATAATTCTGTTACCGCACGGATTTCTTACATTTTCCCCTATTGTGCTCTCAATTAATTCCGTACCGGTAAGCTGCCTACATCCTAACCTACCATCTGATCTACTATTGGCGTGCATCTCAACGCTTGCTAAAAAATTGCAATTGCTTAAATCTAACCTAAAAAAGCCCTAGAATGCTCAAACACCCTACGCGCTACCGCCTCCGCAGCCTCGGCAGTGTAGTGCACACCAGAACCGTTTAGGGATGCCCTACATGAGTCCAGGACCGGCCTCAGGTCAATGTTAAAGTCATTAACTGGGTTCGCGCTTTCCTTTGGAATAGAAAACAAAAAGTAGTCATCGATGGTAAGTCCTCGAGTGTGGCAGATGTAGTCTCTGGAGTGCCGCAGGGTAGTGTGATCGGACCTATGCTTTTCTTGCTTTATATAAACGACATCAGCTCAGTTGTGAAAAGTAATATCAGGCTTTTTGCGGATGACACCGTAGTCTATAGAGAAATTAGTGGTCCTAGCGACCATCGTCAGCTTCAGGATGATCTGGATGCGTTATCTGTTTGGTGCAAGGAATGGCAGCTAGAAATCAATCAGAAAAAGAGTAACGTTCTAAACTTTTGGAAATCTAGAAGCCCATCGTCCGTGTTTACCTACTCGATAGATGGTGAGAGCATTCCTGTTTCGGAATCCGTGAAATACCTCGGGGTATTGGGACACCCACATAAGACGAGTGATAGGTGCGGCAAATAAGAAGTTGGCTTTTGTGCGTAGGATAGTCAGGAAAAGCACGGAAAAGGTGAGAGAATCCTGTTATTTATCGTTGGTTAGACCTCAAATGGAATACGCAGCAGCGGTTTGGGATCCATATCAGAGGGGACTCATAAAGGATTTAGAAAAAATACAGCGGCGAGCAGCTAGATTCGTGAAAAAGAATTACGATAAAAAACAGAGCGTTACGTTACTCATTGAAGAGTTGAGTTGGCCATCGTTGAAAGATCGTAGATTACAGGCGAGACTTAAACTTCTAGATAAATATAGGTCGGATATATTCGTAAATGAAATGAAGGATATTATTCGACAACCAACGTATATCGGACGGAGGGATAATGACGACAAGATTCGCGAAATAGATAGTAGGACGGAGAGGTATAAGGAGTCCTTTTTCCCTAGGACAATACGTGACCACAATAGATAAGTGAATAATAATTAGTAAGGAACTTTGTGCGCGGCACCCCCTGCCATCCACCGTCAAGGTGACTTGCAGGGTAATATGTAGATGTAGATGTAAGCTGATAAGCGAGCATTACAGGAGAATAATATGATAGGTCGGTGATATCCCCCCCTTGCCACGCACCAATTGCGGTGGCTTGCAGGGTATTTATCAGAAGTAAGAGGACACTAAATATCCAACGCATTCCATATTAGAAAAATACGATCATTTAGCCTCGAACTCAAAATTTACAGGAATAAAACAATAGCTAATGTTTCTCGACTGATGGGCCAAATGCGCAGCGGACACTATGTTAAAGCTACAATTTTAAAATTGATTCATCGCTAACTCATAAAAAGTCCTTAAACATAACTTGAACGATAATTTACGTAATAATAAAAATAAACAATCGAATAAGTCCATGGAGGTGGGGGGATTCCAACGTGTTAGCAGGAGGCATGAACGCTGGTAATCCGATCCTTATCTGTGTCAATTAAGGAAGGCGTAAAAAATCGACCAATGAATCACCCAAAAATCGATATTGTTCGCTATTTCGGATTGACAGTGTTTTGTATATTCTTTCTGCTTTCACTACACTTCAGTGGAATGAAGCATATTTAGACTCTGAGCATTTTGCTAATACCCGCGTACCCAATAGCATATTATACAGTGATAGCGAAAATAACGAACGATAGAATATAAAATTTTTATAAATGTAAAGAATTTGAAAATAATATGATAAATTCCTCTGTTATGGTGGTACATGATATATTATGTGAAAACAACCCCCTTCCACTTGAGATTTGAATTTAATCCCTGTTAAGCATGCTTTTTTGAAGAGTATGCAAAAATGATGAAATTATTTATCTATTCTAACAACCTTTTGTCGGTAAAACGCTCCTACAACGTTTCGTAAGTTTATTTATCAGCATTCCGAATTCATCTGAGCAGGAAAACCATCATCCTTCGCGTTTCGCTCAAAAATCTCTTTACAAGAGGTACGCGCAACTCAGGTCAAATGCCACTGTTCGAAACGACTCATCTGTTCCATAGGATGATTAGCGATATATTTTTCTTCCTTCATAGCGTTCCCGAGGACATCGGAGATATCACAGCGACGCTAAGTGAAATAAAAAGACGAGCGTTTGATCTCCAAGTACCCACATAAAAATGGAAAACAGTGGCTTAAAACCTCGTATACTTATGAGCCAAAGTCGTAATTGAGTCACTTTCCGGCGGCCTCTTCCGTGCAACGGCGTTTGGAGTATTCCAGCGCATGAAAACGCAATTCTGGTGTAATTAGAGGGAGTAAGGTAGGATCCATAAACCTCGCCACTCCCGACCTCTCCTCCCCACTCCTTTCCACCTCTCCCTCCCTCCTCTTGCATCGCCCTCCCCCAGTCACCACTCAGAATCGGAGATGACGAGATGTGGCAAGGCTGAACGAAACCTTGTTGAATCGTGTCGATTCGCATAACGCACCGCCAACCTCGCTGGTTGCTGCCGATGCCTCTCGCCGTGCACCAAGGCAGACGTGCGCTTTTTATTTTCCCTCTCGAATTAAAATCGACCGAATGAGGAATAAAGGTAAACAGAGTCACGGTTGACACGCGTCCGTCATTTGTGAAATTTATCCTCCACGCGGTCTTTCACGGCGTGCTGCGCCATTTTGAGAGGGGCTGAATAATTCTGCGCGTTTGACGATCTCGAAACGAGGCGATGTTGTGGAGAGATAGTTTTCGCTATTTGGCCGATTGATGCCTAACTCTCACCAACCCAATAGTGGCGTCGAATCTCTAATGATTTGGAAATATTTTTTTCTCTCCATCTCCTAGAAAACCGCTTGGAAGCGGCTGTATGGCGTGCAGCGTCAATGGTTCGATCAAACCAGAGCCAGGAGGGCCTGTATTGAACAAATCTTTTTTGTTCAAAAAGATCTTTTCAGAAATGTAATTTATCTTCACAGTAATGTAAACAAAACATTTCCTTTGTATCCGTGACCCTTGGACAATCTGAATATCAGACGAAGTATTGTCAAAAGTCAGACGACACACTAGATCAGTGCTGCCCAAACTTTTCTAATGGAGGGCCACGTCAATAGATTGGAGGCATAATTGCTTTTATCCCGGAGGTAGAGAGCGTGAATCGTGCGAGGCGTTACTAGAAACTTTCGGTAAGCACTCATTGTATCAATTAGTGAGATTTCCCACGAGATTTAATAATATATTAGATTTATTTGTTACTAATCTTCCTGAGCGTATGAATAGAGTATCTGATGCTGAGGGAATAAGCGATCACAAGGCAGTGTACGTGGAATTTCAGTTAATTATTGAGAACCAGGTTAAGGCCAAAAGAAAACTTTATGTATTCGCCAAAGCCGATTTCACAAGATTTAGGTCTTTTCTGCGAAATAAATATACTAATTTCTGCAATTTAACCGATAGTGCAGACGCGGAGGAATCCTGGTGCATGTTCAGAGATATGATGCGAGAGTGTACAGATAAATTTATTCCGAGCAAACTGAAGCGTGATAGTGCAGAACCTAGATGGTACAATCAGGAAGTAAGAAGCGCTCTCCGACGTCAAAGAAAACTCCACTCTCGCGTAAATAACACATCCTCAACAGCTACGGTCGAACAGACTGCAATAATAAGACATCAATACAAGGAGGCGCGCTCCATAGCCAGAGTAGCAATGCGTAATGCGTTTAACAATTATAAAAAGAAGGTTTTACAGGAAAACTTGAAAGAGAACCCAAAAGCATTTTGGTCTTACGTCAGGGAAGTTCAAGGTAGGGGCCCCACTATTGCGTCACTGCGGTCGGAAACGGGAAACGTAGTTCACGATAGTATGGATAAAGCAAACCAATTAAATCATCACTTTCAGAAAGCTTTTACTCGTGATGACGATGAATGTGAAACCCCTATTCCTATGCGTCAGGGCGATTCGATGGAAGATTTGGTATTTTCGGAAAATGGCATCGCGCTCCAACTTCATTCAATTAAGCCAAATAAATCTCCTGGACCGGAGGAAATTCCCGCGCGTGTAATGAAAGAATTAGCTGCTGAAATCGCGCCGTATTTGAAAATTATATTCGAGAAATCCATTAGAGAAGGAGTAGTTCCTAAAGATTGGAAGGTGGCACATGTTACGCCCATCCATAAGAGTGGCGACAGAGAGAACCCCGAAAATTATAGGCCGATATCCTTAACTTCATTATCGTGCAAGATACTTGAGCACATAGTCTTTAGCTCTGTAATGCGCTATTTAGATAGTCATTCATTGCTTAGCGGATGCCAACACGGATTCCGGAGAGGTAGATCATGCGAAACGCAGCTCGGCCTGTTCGTGGACGATTTGTTGCGATGCGGAGAGAAAAATACTCAGGTCAATGCCATATTCATTGATTTCAGGAAGGCGTTCGATAAAGTATCTCATAGGAAATTAATTGCGAAGTTAGGACAATGTGGTATCAATTCGAAAGTTGTCGGTTGGGTGAGAGACTTCCTCTCGAATAGGGAACAGATAGTTGTCATCGATGGGAAATACTCGTCCCCCGTTAAAGTTGCTTCGGGTGTTCCTCAGGGAAGTGTATTGGGCCCTCTGCTCTTCTTAATCTATGTAAATGATATGTGCTCGGTTGTTCGTAGTAAAATTAGGCTTTTCGCCGATGACACCGTTCTATATAAAGAAATAAAAAATCAGGAGGACCATCAGTCTCTGTGTGAAGACTTAAGAGCCATTTCAGCGTGGTGCAAAGAATGGCAAATCGAAATTAATTATACTAAATGTGCCGCAGTCACGTTCTGGAAAAGTAAGAACAAAGATTTAGGTTTCGAATATAAAATAGATGAAATGAGTATTCGACAAGCTGAGTATGTAAAATATTTAGGAGTAACCATTTGTCGAGATCTTTCGTGGGACATGCACATTCGTCGAGTTATAGGCGCGGCCAACAAGAAACTGGCATTCATAGGTAGAATAGTACGGAACACTACAGAGAAAGTACGCGAAACATGCTACTTATCACTGGTAAGACCACAAGTGGAATACGCAGCGAGCATATGGGATCCGTACGAGAAGGGACACATAATTCAACTAGAAAGAGTACAGCGCAGAGCAGCTAGATTTGTAAAACAAAAGTACGAACATAAGGAAAGCGTCACCTCTTTATTGAGCGATTTGAACTGGGTATCACTGGAGGACCGTAGATTGCACTCAAGGTTGAAACTTCTAGAGAAATATAGGTCAGAATGTCTAAAAGAGGAGGTAGTGGGAATAATTGTGGCACCGACGTACATAGGTAGAAATGATCGAGACGATAAAATACGTGAGATCGATTGTAGGACGGAGCGTTATCTAGGCTCGTTCTTTCCGAGGACAATAAGAGATCACAATAGGAAATTTCGAATTGCGTTAGACAATCTTTAGGTAGGATTTGGTGCATTGCACCCCCTGCCACTCACCAACTTGGTGAATTGCAGGGTAACTTGTAGATGTAGATGTTGTAGATCATTGGTTGCGAATCCCTTGGCGAGCCGCATTGGAAGTTGCCAATTCTTTGGTTGGCCGGGTTAGAGTTTAAATAGGAAGTTTTCTATGTATTCTGAGGTGCCATGTACATAAGTGAAAATCAAGTTCAAATAAGGTTTTCATGGCTAACATTTCAATATGTAAAATTTTATTATCAAAAATTTCAAAATAATGTATGAATTTGTGTGTTAAATTTTTCGAATTGCTTTTTCGTCCTAGCTTTGCGGGCCGCACAAAAATCCTTCGCGGGCCGCATTTGGCCCGCAGGTCGTAGTTTGGGCACCAATGCACTAGATCATCAACCTTATCAACCACATCTTCGTCCTCACTATCTAATAAAAATCGGTAATTTATTGCAGTCAAAGCGCGCGATACTTTCGTCCACCGTTTTTTCAATAGACTGACAGCACCAATCCTATGGTTTGAAACTCTGTTTTCGTGTAATATTATCTACAATTAAATTTATAAATACGAAAACGATTTCCTTATATTTATTATTTATAAAAAAATCAAAATTAAAAAAATTGTATTCTATCAGAAAAATTCCCCGTTAAAATTTTTTTCAAAATATATATGGGGGAAGAGGGCATAACGAAGCCTCGAACTAGGGTCCGGTCCCCTCTTGCTACGCCAATGGTGCAGATGGTACATGAAGATGGATAAACGAGGGAACCGCTGATACGCAATAGAAGGTAAAGCCTACTCGAGGGATGGATCCGTCGACTATATCCTTTAAACAAAGATTTCTCTCAATATTTTTTGTAGTTATGCGAGGGTATAATAACGGGAGCGATGTGTAATAATGCTCGAACCGACCTCCCACCCGGAGCACGAGACTGTTTATGCGACGCTCAGTGAAACCTGAGCCAGTTTCGGCTCCTTAATGAGCGCCCATCATCTCCCACTAATTTACGAGATCGTTAAAAATATTTCGTTTTTTCTCTGGGAAGAAAATAAATGTTGTTATATTTCGCAACGTTCTTTCGTGATTATAAATCGAGCGGTTTAATCGCCGTCGACAGATAATTCTTCCCGAAAAACTTTCGTGGCTAGGGGTCGCCTCGTTCGGTGGCCGAGGGGAAGCCTTTTAATCTTTCGCGAACCTCTTCGAGCGTTTCTTCGTTCCATTGGAAGCCTTTTCATAGAACGTTGCTTCCGACGCGTACGCAACACGGGTGAAAAGAAGTTTTTAGCGTATATACATTTCACTGTCATTAAATCCCTGTTCGAATCAAATTGATACTCGTGTGGTGCGCCTGTTGCGCAAACAAGGAATCTCGGGTGCCGATCCAAACAGAGAAAATCAAAACGTTGGCTAATGATATGAAGAATTTTGAGCGAGCACATCCGTTTCATTTCTCCTTATGGTCGGTGATTTTCTTTTATTTCTAAGATGATCGGGAGAAGAATTTTAGCGTCAGTATTCCAGTCCTGCCCTCTGTGGTGTTTGCAATCCTCTATCTTTTCAACGACTTAGTTAATAGACTGTCGTGCAGAAAATGCATATTAAGTCGTTTTCAACAGGGCCATTTGTAAAAATTTTCCTAAATAGCGAACTTCGTGGCATGTATGAACAAAACACGCGCAAAGAATGTGGACTATCGGCGCGGTTCTGAATAATTTCTCGTTCACCAACTCGTTTGGCGTCATGTTTGAACTTACTTCAAAAATATCTCCATTCGAGAGAAATAATTCGGGAATTTGTCCGCAATAAGGCAAGAAGAAAAGTTTCTGAGACGGAACAGAAGAACATCTGACAATGAGACTTGTCATCCGCTCGGTTTGTATCTTTTTCTTCCGAGCACGTGAGAGTGTCGGTGTTCCTCTACGACCCTGTCGCTAAGCTATCCTTCAGAAGGCAAACGTCTTCTTTCAGGCCGTAACGAGGGTCTTGCTGAGCCGACGATGACTCTTGTTCGGAGTTTTGTCAACCACTCACTCCGAGTTAATTGCTTCTCAAAATTACATAAAAAAACCTTTAATTTGCTTTCGAGTGCAATGAGGGAAAGGCACATCGATCTGTGTGGTTGAGAGGATGAAAAGTAGAGAACAGGAGGGAAGATTACCTCAGGAGAGGGATAAATGGAGGCTTTGGTTTGTGTAGATGAGGCCCGAGGTATTTCGGTGGGACGTAGAGGGGGAGGAGCAAGGAGAGAGCGAGCGAGAAGAGGAGAGGGGGAGGTCGGAAAAAGACGGAGGGGGGAGGTGTGAAGGCGGGGAGGCAGCGAGGTTGCTAAGCGCATGGGTTCAGCTGTGTGGCAGGTCCGCTTTAGCGTGGGGAATAGGAGGACGAATAGTTGTCTGTAAAAGGGTTCGGGGGTGCGTGGATGTATTATGGATCTTGGTGCGGGGGGATGAGGGGAGGGGATGAGAGGGGGGAGGAAGGAGGGGCGAGTGTTTCCTAAGCTCGGTCGGAGGCGAGGCGTAACGGATAAGGCTTTTTCGGCTCTTTTATAAAAAGGGCGAGGTAGGGAAAGGAGGGGCTTTGAGGAACTTGTGTTACGCGGCGTCGCGTTAAGAGAGTCTCTTCGGCTTCTTCCCCCACCCACACTCCATGCAGATGCCCTTCTTCCCCCTCCTCCTGCTTAACTTCCTCTTTATACCCTATGAACGCTTCTCGACTCCAATCTCTTCCATTGGGTTGCATTGTCAGGGCGACGAACATGTGGATACGGGTTGAAAAATTTGGCTCCTCGTTCGGCGGTATGGCGTTTGGGGAAGGGAAGTACTGCTGCCTCTAGGGGCGGTTATGGAACCTCTGGTGAAAGTGAGTGACCGCTCTGTTAAATTTAGACGGAAAGAAAGGCTAACGGGAAAAATCGGCGGAAACTGACGACTTGGCGTTCCTTTTCATAACCTGGAAACAATCTTTCGTTGAAAAACGCGCGATGAATCCGCCGCCGTGTTTGGCGATTTGCTCACCTTCATCGCTGTTTAAAAATTATGAGCTAAAAATGAAAAGAATAGGGAAATATAAAAACGTTGTGGAACAAAATCAATGAGGTTGTATTGAAGTGATATCGCATCCATGACATGCATTCTTTTTTTCAATGGAAAATTTGCTCTTACGAAAGCTTGAATTATTTTCACTTGCATGTTAAATATGTAGCTATACAACATTTATATCTTTATCACGTGGAATTCATTGATTCATTTATGAAAATTTAAGAACGGCAACGTAGGATTGTGTATTTGACCTTGCGGTCTGTTAGTTACAATTGAAGGTAGTGTCAAATTACTCTGCTACTTTACAGTAATTTGTATTATACAAAGAAATTAAAGTGAATATTAAGTTTTTTCTTTTAATTATCTCTTAACCCTCATGGCAGATTACTAAATACGAAATCCAATCCAATTGTAGATATAGCTAGTGAATAAATCACAATGAAAAATAATAACCATCTGGGAAACCTCAGTTACAACGGGTTCATATTTTTACCTCAGTAGTTAAAGGCTAATTTTACGACTTTCGTTGACAAGCCGTGGTGCATCACCTTCATATGTTAACCAACAAGGATTAAATTATACTTAATTTCACATAACACCATTCGATTAAAGTGAAATAATGTAAAGATCAAATTCATGAAAAAATCACAACAAGAAATTTTCCACATTTTATGGTTATACGAGATTTGAATGTATTTCTGAATGTTTATCCTTACATAAACTCAGTCGATAAAGAACGGGTGTTTTATGAATGCATTATGTTGGTTATTCTGGTATAAGACGAAATAATAGGTATAGAACGATTACGATTGTTATGAATGTTATTATGCCGCTTTCTTTGGCTACAAGGAGAAGAACTCGTTTTTTCGAGATTAAAACCAGGACAGAGAGGCACTTTTCGTCCTTCTTCTCCGACGTAATCAGAAGAGCCAACAGGAATAATGTAAACACTATTTAGAAGTAGGTCGATACTTGCCAACCCCTGCCACACGCCCTGGCGGACTGCAAAATATGTTGTAAACAAAACATTAGATTGGAACAAATAGCTCTCTTAATCCAGTTGAAATTCATAACAGTTTTATTAAACATTAGCACCTCTTTAAAAACTAATTTATAGCTCATTTCAGCATCGGCAATCTCGAGGACCCACGGCCTTATGAAGATTACTACACTCTGCAGTTAAACAGCAAAACTCATATTGCCAACTCCCGCGTTTCTCTCATTTTTTCCATCCCTTTAATTTTCCAAAGCTGAAGGTAAGAAGCCGTATTGTGCTAGAGTACAAGCCCAGTCCAACTCACCTGGCGCATTGTTCTGGAACCCAGTATTTCCAGAGGAAATCGAAACCAGGTCGGCGTCTTGTGGAGATGTGAGTGGTTAGTGTTCTCGTCTCGCGGAGGGTGGAGAGCAATCTTCGGGGACGTGGAGAAAAAGGGAGGGAGGAGATGGAATAGACCACCGAGGGAGGGGAGGGTGAAGGATGAATATTAAGCGTAGGCGGCGAAGAAATCCTTTGAAGATGATGGCGGAGAAAGATGGGGAAAAATAGCGTCGTCTTCTTTCTAACCTCAGGACATGTCTCCCTCCCCTTCCTCCCCCCCGCCCTCCCCTCTCGTTCCATCCCCCCTCCCTCCCCCTTCCTCTCTCCCTCCCTCCCCCTCCCCTTTCTCTCTCCCCCCCCACCCATCCCCTCTCCTTCCCTTCCCCTCCCTCCCTTTCTCCTCCCCTCCCTCCCTTTTCTCCTCACCTCCCTCCCTCCTTTTCTCCTCACCTCCCTCCCTCCTTTTCTCCTCCCCTCCCCCCTCCCTTTCTCCTCCCCTCCCTCCCTCCCTTTCTCCTCCCTCCCTCCCTTTCTCCTCCCCTCCCTTTCTCCTCCCTCCACTCTTCTATCCTTTCTCTCGCGTGCTTCTCTCCCTCTTCGCCTCTGCGCGAGAGGGATGTACTCACCCAGGGAGACGGCTGGGGAAAAAACGGTAGTTTTCTCCACCTGCATTGCTCGTCTCTCACGAAATGGAGCCCAGGAAAAATAAGAACTCGTTCGCTTTTGACGCGGTTATCTTGTTTTACGGAACTGAAGTAGTCAATCTGATAAATAAACATGCACTTCCAAAATATTGCTCATTTCGATTATTTTACATGTCTTACTGGGCGCGTATATTGGAACGAAGATGTTCGTGGCGTTTATGAACTTAAAACATTTACTAGACGCAACCCTTAAATTTAACCATTGAAATTGAATTGTTATATACACACCAGCGGTATAAAGTATATCCTCTTCTGTGACACATTCATAAATTCAGAAACAAAAAAATGCAGTAATATTTTTTCTTCTCTCTTGTCGCTCAGTTGATTTTCACACTGCGCCATTCTTTTTCGTTGCTTTCAGAAGGTATAAATTTGAACTATCTAAATTCATGACAATTTTTCAACCACATTTTTATGTTAGCCTTATCCTAGAACCGTGCACACTATCAACGCCTCCGATAACGTTTTTAACCGCTTCCGCTATTTCTGATTCCGCGTTTCCACACTGCGGCCGTTCGACGATCACTTCCGCTGCGGTTCCACCAGCGCCCGAAGTTTGTTTTGCCTTTGGCGTCCAGAGACCTCGACGCCGAAGCCACGCGATCCATGACATGTGCCTGAAAAACGGCAGGCGTTGGAAATAGAAACAAAAGAACATACGCGGCCGTAGCTTGTAAGAGAGCGAGCTAATGTTGACATTTAAAGCAAATCGAACTGGGTCGAAACGAAAGAGGATCGTCGACTTGTTTGTGATCTCCGCGTGTTTTCGTATTCATCCGCAAGGCTCACGCCACTGGCCTCTTTGGCGAGGTGTGTGGCGTGACTGGTCCCGAATCATGAATCTAATACGACGCTCGCGGACTCTATCACTCACTTTCATCACGCGCCATATCTTCCGGTTTTATTAAGAGAATTGGGCGAAAGGACATTGTGTTCGTAGAGCTCGTAAGCGTTCGTTAACGTATTCGTACATCGCTCAATGTTTTTCGTCGTTCTTTTTTATGGGTCACTCTCTTCTGGCGAGCAAACGTAACGGTACGTTCACACTATATCACTATATACATGTATATGACTAATCCGAATACAAGTATGAAACTAGATTCGTTCGAGGAATGTAGTGGCGGCGATGGGTTCTCGCCTCATCCATCTTGCTTCACTGGGATGTACCCGGTCTTACAAGTGTTCTCATCTCGTCACTTTACAATGGCTCTCTGAGATAACTCTCACCAGCTGATGAAGTTTTGTGTAAATAGGGAAAGTGAAGGTATACGATTTAGTAAGTACGTATATACAAATCTATTACAAGTATACATTTTTTAAGCGTTCACATTTGGTTTGACAAGCCAGTAGACAATGTCTTCGAACGAGGAATATCTGTTAATTTGTGCTGCTGCAAATTATGTAATTAACAACAAAGTAGCATAAAAGAAGAAACTTCGATGTTGGATAAGAAATGTTTTGTGCAAAAGAAGTAACCACGGTACATATAAATCAATAATGAATGATTTAAAAATCGTAGACACAATTTTAACACACACGAACTCAACACTACCGCACGTAAACAATGTAGAGTGACAATTACAGATGATTTAGATCCTAGAGCGCATGCGCGAGTTTATGGCTAAATACAAGTTCCCATTTGGTGCGGAAGCTTCAGATTATACATAGTGTGAACTCACCTTAAGGACTCCACTTCCTCTTCCCCCCTCCCTCCCTTCCCCACTCTCGAGGGCCTTCGAACACTCCCTCAGCTCTCTCTCCAAGTCTATCACCTTAACCCCGTTCGTGCTCTCACTAAAACAAAAATACCTTATTTAAACTGCGGGTCTCCTCCCTCGAGCTCGGTTCAAAAATCGATTTTCGTATGTTTTTAAAAATCTTCCGATATAACAATACATATTCTCTTATAGACTTATATAACGTTCAAATTACTCTTTATAATTTTTAATAGCTAAATAATAAAGGATATGGATTCATATTTAAATTATAACCTTTCTTGATACATAATTTAAAATATGAAATACTCTATTCCGTGTTGTTGAATTGTTATTGCATTTGAAATATCCCATTATCTACCCCGACTTTGGATCTTAGGTTATTTTTTGAGTCTTAACTTAATGCGACTTGGTGTGCGTTTAAGCTAGGTGTCCTAATTCAAACGCGAGATAGATTTCATTAAAATTTTAAGCTTTTATCTTCACCGGATATAACAAATGAAAAGTAAAAAAATCCCCCTTCATGCGACTGATCGCTTTTTTCCATTCTACGAGCAATAAACTTGCTCTTGAATGGTCCAACGTTTCGCAGATACTTGATTATAGTATACAAGCCAATATCCTGTCAAAGTTGAAGAGTAAACAAAAAGAAAATAGGTTTGATCATAGTTTGGTGATATTTTAGATTGTAGTCTCTCCTTTCATCCAACTGCTGTTGAGTTGATCTAGATCTTCGAGTTCGTTCCCTGGCCAATCGTCTCCGACGTTCTTCAGGTATCTCCTCAATATTATCATTCATTTGAACACCAATTTATTCTTTAACTGATAACTAATATTATTTACGATAGTCAACTTTCTATGAATCAAATTATGGGGCCCAAATACTTCTCTTGTTTGAAAACCTAGGCTGAAATCGTAAAGTTATTAATTATTTAATCAATTAATTAAGCAATGCCATCGAAAAATCGGTCTATTTTACTTTAATTCATACGTTTTATTTGCTAAAAGAAAATAAGTAGTTTTTCAACGCAAAATATTTCTTATGGATCACGTGTAATAGAGTCATTTGCAGTTTCGTCACCTGCGTCACCACAGTCGAGCGTTACATAACGATTTAGCTCATTATTATTATTTAATTATTTTATATTTTAATTGAAATTTCGTTTTCTCGTTTTTAATGTAACAAAAAGCAATGAATAAATATAAGGCTAAAATCTAATTAGATCCCGTTTGTTTCGTAATTTATTCGAGTAAAACTATGTTTTATAATTCACAGTGAATGTCAAACAATGTAAATTTGTTTACATTGTCGAAGATTTGAATTCCAGTTGATGCGAAATATCAATAAATTCATGCGTATTAATTAACAATTTATTAATTGTATTAATTTTCTGCTGCCATTTAACGTGTAAACAGTAAGTAGGAATCCAATTATTATTTGTTATGTGAAATTCTGTGTGATGTTTCGAAAATAACCATTGATCGATGCGGAATACAAAGTGTTAACATATTTTAATCAACATATTACATGAAATCATGTAAACATAAGAGGAATTTGAATTGTGATTATCTTTTGATTGACATCTGAATCTTTAATATTTGAATATGGCAGGCTTTATTTGTTTATACTTATATAATATTAATTACAGCTCGTTGTAATCGTTTTATAGATTTAACGATTTGACGAGCAATAAAGGTGCCGCTTGAGCGCATAAACTAAACAGTAACTTAAGTGTTTGTTTGTAAGCAAAGTATTGTTTTTATTTGAAAATTTATAGCAACTGATGACTTATTTTTATTTTAGGAGATCTCTGTACGTAAATTTGCTTTTACCTAAGGTATAATACATACTAACTAGGACGAAAAAATACAATGTCGGGAATCAATTTCCCTGTAACGATTTTTTCCTGGAGCGTAAGGCATGCTCAGAACCATTATGTAAGATGTCTATTCAATCCGATGATTACATTGGGTAACTGAAACTTTGTATTGTTACAAGAGTATTTTATTATTGATTGGTAGCACATTGTGGAACTTCATGCTCAGTGAAGTTTCATATCGTCTCGATTCCGGTGTTATTACGTTAGCCGCATGCAAATAATCCTGTGTAGGATAAAATGATTTGATGGGAATAATTAACGTTTTTTTTAGTGTTTCTATCATGCTTGGGTACAGAAATTTCCTCTTAGAACTAATCTTCAGTTACCTATTGTTTATGTATTTGGTCACGTACCTAGTTCATAGGATTTTTCTCGAGTGTATCTATTTCTAATAAAAGAGTTAAACCTCAATTCCATTTTATATATACAGAAGTGTGTTGGAGATGATAGCAATTCTACCGAGATGCAGAATGCGGAAAATATTTTACGTGTAAAGATATACATACATTATTTATTACTACAATTAATTGATAGATTTTCATGGAAACAGATTTTCGATGGGAAGATCAAGAGAAAGTTGGCATTGGATGACGTTCTTTGACATTCCTGTTTTAGACCTCCATTCAAACCTTCTCGATCCTTTTCCGATGCCAGCTTTCGTTTCATTCTCGAATTCCATTTTCCGCTATATCGGGAGATCGAACTCGATTGAGATTATTTGAAGTCGATCCTTTTCAAACATTGCCAAAGCAGTCGAAGAGCTCCGAAAATCATCGATGCATCGAATTTTTGTTATTTTAATGTCTTTCGATATCGAATCTGCCTTCCCGTTAGTCAACCATTCGTCGCTTGTCACGAAATATTTGCTTATCTATTTTCGCTTGTTACCATAATTTCGAGGTCTTCCGTAGACAACCTTACCTTGACTAATATTGTCAAATGCAGGTTATCCGTGATTCCTATGTTGACATAATATGGTACCACTAATTTGGTTTTCTACATTAACCTGCGTTCTTATGGCGTCGTGTTTGTCCAATAATAAACAGCACTTAGAAAACAAAAAAAAAATTATGGGAATAAACAAACTTTTAATTTTTCGCCTTTAGTGTTTCGTGTTTATATTTGACTATTCTTTTTTATCAGAATAGAGATTTAAGAGCTTGTTCATACTGCATTTTTTCTTATCGTTCAAAATATATCGTTTATCGTCATCATATCTCCTTTATCTTGACGCTCAACCAACCGACTCTTTCTATTCTTCTCTCTCTCTTTCGGAGTCCACGTTTTCATACCTCAGCCTCCTTTCCCGCATCTATACTCTTATTAGGTATTTCCTGAACCATTCAATTAAAAAAACGAAGTTTCACGACTACTAAAGAATGGCGATTTTAAATTCGACGCGGAATGAGTCGATAGAAGCAATCGAATTATAATTAAAAGAGTTTCTGACGAAATTGATGCCGCAACCGATGAGTGTTTTAAGGAAATACTCGCTCCTTATCAGATGGTCCTCGAAGTCGGCGGTGTTTCTGGGTCCTTAAGGGCAGGACGTTCGAGGATAAAGAATAAGAGGTCTGGTTTCGTTGGGAGGGGGGGGGGGGGAAGGCGGGAGGAGGTCTTCCGAGGGAGGAGTGACGAAGTAGGGACGGAGATGGCACGCCGCTTGACTGCCGGCGGTGCGGCAAACAGTCTTTCCCAGATAAAGGGAAAGGGTGCGATAAAAAAACCGGGATAGAGGACATTTTCCCTTAAAAAGGCCACACTTAGGCAGGATGTGCCCTCACAAAAAAACCGAAAATCCGCCACTTTTTTGTCTTTTTAGGTGTAAAATTTCCTCTACTCATCCGCGCGATCTTCATTTATCCTCGGCCCTTGAAATCAAACCTAATAATTTAATCTACATGCTCGAAAGCCCGAGCGAAGCCTTCCTTTTTCAGCTTTCGTTAGGAGAAAGGCGTGGCGGCGGAGGCTGCTAGCCACTGAGCTATACCGTCTCTTTCGTCTTCCCTTCCGCCTCCGCCGAGCGAGAGGGGGGGGGGGGGGGGCGGTTTTTGGGGTTTCGGGAAACGGAGAGAACGCAGGGGGCGAAAAGGGTCGGAGGAGGAGCAGTATAAGAGGGAGGGGAGCGTAAAAGCGTGTGGCAGGAGTGAGGGAGAGCAGTCGGCGGTGTAGGCGGATAGAGAAGCATTAAGGATTGGATCCGGGAGGGGTGAGATAGAAGTGGGAGGATGGGAGGGAGGGGGTTAGTACATGTGTGGGTGTGTGCCCAGCGTCCTGCGTGGGCGTATAAACGAGAGATCTCTTTTTCATTTTTCGATTCTCCTCTCCCCTTTTCTTCTTTCACTTTTTCCATCCAGACTCCTTCGCGATATCCTTCCTCTGTCTCACCCAGCTGTGTTTACGCACGCGCTCCTTCCCTCTCCCTCTCACCCTCCCATACCAACTCCTCCCCCTCCCATCTCTCTCCCGTTTCCTTCTGCCTAGGCGTCGCTCTATGCCGTCGACGCGAGTTCGAAGGCGAAGGAAGGATAGCCTCGCTGCTCTCGATTAGAAAGTCGCCATTTCTCCTCCCTTCTAACTCCCCCTTTCTCCCTCCCCTCCCTCCCCCTTTCTCCAACCCCTTTCTCCATCCCCATTTCTCCATCCCCCTTTCCCCCTCTTCCTTTCTCCATCCCCCCTTCTCCCTCTCTCCCCCCTCTCTCGCCTCACGTCCTCATACCTCCCAGTTCCCCCCCTCACGCGCTTTGAGAATCGAAAATCTGGAAATCCCTCGTAATTCCTTCAATTATGCGAGGTGTTTATGCGGCGCACTCCCCTTCCACTCCGAAAGCGCGTTTTACCGCTATCCATTCCCACGGAGGCCGCAGTTGTGCTTCCCAAACATTCCGGGCGACCTCACCCAAAGGAATGAATGCTTCACTCCCCATATCCCGCGGACCAGAAGTAGGCGTGACGTAATGTTGCTCGTTTGATTATCCCTAAAATTACATCTGAAGTCAAACCTAAACCTATCTACGTCTGTATCTTTTTATACGTTCTATTTCAACACCCATGCCTAAACCCGTATCTATTTCTTCATCTGCATCTGAAAACTATACACGACACTACATCCCGCTTTGATGTTTGGCGCAAGGAGTGCAGCTCGAAACCGGTGTTTCCCAATGTGCGGGTTGCGGACCAGTATTGGGCAGCCAAGCCCATCAAGATAATGCGAGCACTCAATGCACAACCAACCAAAACATATCTAAAATGAGAGGGAACGCTAACATCCTATTAGACAACTCATTATCTTTTAGTGTAGTTTGCTTTTTATTGAGAGATAATGGATACTCAAGTAAGAACATTTTTTCTTCACGTTGCATTCTATTCCATTGGGTTGCTACGTATATAGTTATACGTATATAGTTTGAAAAAGCACTGCTCTAAACCGTCGATCTTCGAACACTCCTCCCTGGTAAGAAATTTTCGGAACTAAAGAAACAATTATTTCAGATTGCTGCTGAAAAGGGTGGAGGCCGCTGCTCTAATAAGCTGTTCATAACTTGCACGCTTGGTTCTTCTATTGTCTTAAATGCTTCTCGGAGAAAGCTAACTTATGCGCCTCTCTCTGTCCAGCGACCGATCTCGCTCATCGGACGGAACCCGCTCTATCCCGCCTTCGCCTTGTGGAACATGTGCACGATTCTTTCTCGGCGGTAATCGTTTTTTTCCGATCGTGCTCGAATAGAGAGGGCGAGCGTTGGCTCATTGCGGGAGCGGAGGCGCGGTTGCCGCATCTCGCGGCACGTCTCTCATATATCGCGGTCCTCCCCGAGCCCTTTCGACCCCTCTCCCCGACCATTTCATCGCCTATATTTTCGCCGAGCGCTCCGGAGGCGCCCGACCGTGGACGGGGGTCTGGGGGGGGGGGGGGGGAGAAGGGGTGGGCAGGCGATTAATTACCGCTCCCTCGAGCGGTCCGACGATCGGCGGAAGGGATCAATCGTAGGGGGCCACGCGAGTCCCCGGAGGGGCCCTCTCGGAATTCGCGCGGAAAGGGACCTCTCGACCGAACGACGTCCTCGCTTATAATTCGCCGCATCGCCGTCGTTCGTCGGAGGCGCTCGCGATCGGAGAAGAAAAGAGCGAGAGATGGATCCGAGCAGGTAGCCTAGAGCGGGCTCGCGCGCGCGTTCGTAACGGCACCTCTTCCAGGTGGTACCGGCTTCTCATCTGGTGGCGGGACACCTGCCAGTATAGGCGATCCTCTTCCTTCCCCTCCCTCGGATTCACTCCTCACTCCACTCAGATCCACTTTCGCCGAGTGTGGCTCGGCCTTTCGTTAGATGGCCGCCTCTCCTCGTCCGCTTACCCCCTCCCCTCGTTCGATCTCCCCTACACTCACTCCCCCACTCTCCTCCCTTCCCCCACTCCACTCTTTCGACACCACGAGACTCTCCCACCTCCTCGCCTCTCACATCCGTCATACTCCATTCTCTTTTAAATCCTTTACGTCGCTTTTCCCCGTATTTCTCTTCCGCTCTCCTTAAAGCGCCCTTTGCCTCTTTCCCTCGCTGTTTTTCCTTCGCACGCGTGTCTGTCGCGCAGAGCGCGTGCACGCGAGGACCACGGCTTACTCGGCGTGACTCTCTCTCGCTCGGTTCCCCTTTTATTTTCGGTCGTATCTCGGATGAGCAGAGGGTGTTCGTTCTGAAAACAGAGATTGTGTAAAGGGAGAGAGGAGAATGTGTGCGAGAGAAAGAGAGAGAGATGGAGATGGAATATAATCGTTATCGGCAGTTCTTTTTTCTCTCTCGGTCAATATCGGAAAAGCTTTATCTCTCTGTTCGGTCGTTCGTCGCTTTGATTTTGTCAGTATGTCTTTCTCGAATCCGAATGTCCTTTGAAATCGAGAGCTCCATAAAAGCATCATCCAATCACTCGAGTGGTTTATTTGGACATGAACGTTTTATATGCAATCGACGTCATTAGTCGATCGCCATTCATTGCTCTTTTGATCGAGAATGTTCCTTTGGCTGGCGGTCACGAGTCGACGATTTAGGACGGATGTTTTCCTTTTCACGAGGTTATCTGAAGGCCGACGTCGACAATCGGTCTCACCAGGATATTGTTTCAAAGAGGAGAATGTTTTTCATCTCGAAGTTTGCCGTTTCGGCCGTAAAAAAAGTTCCCATTTACGGTTTCGTAGATCGATTGTTAAAAAAAATCTAGTTTTATGCGAGACTCGCCGAACATTGGACCCAAACGCGGCCTTTAAACGCCCAGGTAAAAACCAATCGATAATTTCAAGAGTTACGAAACTGCACAAGTATTTCCACGGAACGGTTTCCAGAGCTGTAGCCGTGGAAAATAAGAGCCACAAACACTGCGTCCGAACTCTCTCTCTCTCGTCTCCTCTTTCTCCCCCCCGCCCCTGCGTACCACCCCATTCCATTCTACGTCACGGCCCCCTCCCCTTTTCTCCCTCGCCTCCTCCGGCGCCTCCGCGGCTCTTCTTTTCCCCTTCTCTCGCCCCACCATTAACCCCAGTGCGCCCCTCGCCTCGCACCCTGCCCCCTCCCCCCTTACAGATCCGTAGGGCCCGTGTCAGTTCCGATCACTTTAGCGACGCATCATGCGTAAAGCGACCTCCGTAAAAGGCGACGATACCGTGCAATGGCGAAAAATCGTCGAAAGCCTTGTAATCCCCGTTATCCGGTTCTTCGCCATTGTTTGCCACTTTGGCCACGCGTCCTTCTACGGTCGACGGTTCGCCTCGCGGCAGATCGCGTAAAAGTTAACGAACGCCACATCGTCGCTGATAAATTGGACCGTTTATTAAACCGTCAGTCTTAATGCTTCCGAAGAATACGGAGAAACGCGCCAAGTATTGTTTTTTTTAAAATTTGCATATCGGAAAGAACGCCGATCGAAATATCATTGCGGATCAAAATGGCCGAATGTAAAAACTTGGTCAGTGCAGGAGATATGCGGAGGACGGTACGGGTGTGTGGTGACATCTAAGCGATATCCCACGCACCATTCCGTTCGCGCGGCCGCAGAGGCTCGCATTGTCGTGCGTGGAGCATAGCTGATGTTTTTTGCCGAGGAAAAGCCAATATTTGTCGTAGAGAACACGAAGTTCGGCAGGCTGAAATGTAAGCTGATTCGCTCGTCATATCAGTCACAGGAGTAGGGGCCCGGGATTTGTGCTTTTAGGTCCTTCGGCTTCTCTCTAAGCTCACGAAATTTAAACTTACCTCCGTGTCGCACTTGTGGCTGACTGGGTTCGTGAATTCGGTCTCCCGTAGTCAACAAACATTAAAGGGCTGCACGGGCAAACACTCCGCTCCCCTTCGCCCCTTCGCGTCTTTTTTTCCGCTCCTTATTCCCCTATCCATCTCCATTCTCCCTTTCCTCCCATTCGTCCCCTCTATTAGCATCACTTCTATCTTCCCCTTCCCCGCGCCTCCTACTTTTCCCTCTCCTCCCCCACAATCTACTTCCCGCCCCTCCCGCGGCGCACTTGCGCGCTCCCCACTCCCCTCCCCGCCCTCACCACCCCTCCAGCCCCACCGCCGCCTTCCATCCTGCGCCGAGGTCTGGTTCCTCAGTAGAATGTGACGGGCGGACAGAGAAGGTTCGTCGTTTGGGTGTGCGCGAGTGCTCTTTAGAGTGGGCATAGCTTTGTGGTGGTGTGTGTGTGTGTTGATTCCCGAGCTCTCCGCTTGGTGGCTGCTCCATCCCTCTCGTACCGCTCGTCTTTCCCCCCCCCCCCTCCCCGTCGGTCTACCGCCCCCCCAACTGCTCCTCTCGCTTCGTCCTCCCGAGGAACAGTGTGCTCCGACGCCGTGCATATATGCGCGTGCATTAGTGCGACACGGCAACTTTTTTAAAACGCTCGCAAATTTTTTTTACGCGTGTTGTGTTTATGTGGAGGGCTGGTACCCTCGAAATAGCGATTTTGGTCAGACTTGACTGGGTCGTATTTTTTTACTGGAAGGGAAATCTGGGTGAAAGAAATTAATTTCGTGCGAATGACACAATTGTTCGATTTCTTCAAGCACGCAGAATACCCAATAACTTTGAGATTGTTCTAAAGGGACTTCTCGAAGTAATATTTATATTTATTTCTTCCAAATTGCATTTTAGTGTTTATTTTCTCCGTGGAACTTATTTAGTGGAAGAAAAAAGTCTCCAGAGGAGGCTTTCTTTGACTTTTTGAGTGTTTTAATATGACCATGGTGCACTGAAGTCTTATGAAATAAAAGGGGTGAAATCTTCTTACGAAATTAAGGGGATAAAAAGTAAATAGCGGACCGAAAAATAGTTACCTGGTGAATCTTATTCGTCGTCGAATCATACGCTCCGCTAAGCGTCAGATAACTGTGATTTGGTTGCGTGTGACAGTTTTGCAAACCCCCAAGTTGGAGCCAGGGACCGTGCGTGATAAAAGGATTTCCATCGATAAGCCCTTCGAAGCGTTCTGCGACACAGGAAAGAAGGTTCTAAAGGACAACCGTGTAGCTGCTCCTGTTTCGAAGGTAAGCTGACGTCCTTTGAGTATCGAATCGAAGCCATATCGGAATTATTTTTATTATTTAAAAGGCTCCAGTCGCCCGTTGAATCTTCAAATACCAAATGTTTCTTCGAACTTTTAATCTGTTTAATATCCAATTGAAATTTCGCTTATTTTTTCTTTCACTCCCATTTATTCTGTCTCCCTTGGTTGCTTCTCACCACACCCCTCCCGGGGCTTCAATCGTCCTGAGTTCGTTTCTTTTCATCAGAACTCCCCTCTCACCCTTTCTCTCTCCCCTCCTCCCGCCCCTTCTCTCTCTCTCTCTCTCCCCTCCTCCCGCCCCTTCTCTCTCTCTCCCCTCCTCCCGCCCCTTCTCTCTCTCTCCCCCCTCCTCCCGCCCCTTCTCTCTCCTCTCTCCCCCCCGACTCGACACCAAGCCCGCCGCTTTCTTCGGCCTCATTCCACACCTCCCCTTCACCGTGCCACCCCCTTCTCCGCTGTTCGATTATGACATCCACGCACAAACTAACCCAACCCAGGTGCTTGGAGTCTTCCGTAATAGTTGTTAAAACTGCTATACTTCACGCTCGACTCTTATTCCGCTGAATCTTCGACTATAATGTTCTAGTTTTGCAATGCTTGTATGTATTTTTGAATTCTCATTAAAACACGAGAATTAAAAAGATATTAATCTGTGAGTTTGTGTGGCGGTTCTTCTATTTTCTTTAAGGCATCACAATTTTATCAACTTGTCAACTGAGAAATTACAATTTTTTGTTTTAAATTTCAGGGAAATTTTAATTTTTCTCATTAAAGTTGACCATATTTTTTGCGACGTCTATGGATTCAACTCGGTTTATGGTATTAACGCAAAATTCTTTGTAACTCCAAAGTGTGTGTAGGTAGTTCAGCCTTTTATTCGCGTATGAGGTCCCCACTGTTTGCTGTGGTTAGATGTAATGCCGAGGGTTCGTTGTTTTCCGTCATAGGGTGTGCGAGAGATGGAGAAAGGAAGAGAGCGCTTGGGGTTTTAAGCCGCTTCCGATAAAAGAGAACAAAGGGTGGATGGAATAGAGTGACCCGAGCGCCGCTTATTGGTAACTCTCGTATCTCTTTCCCCCCCTCTCTCTCTCTCTCTCTCTCTCTCTCTTACCATTCCTCCCCTAAGCACGCGTTCTCTCACCTCGCTCTCCCTCTCTCTAACTCCCATTCTTACTAGTATCTACGGCCTCGGACGTAGTATTTTCGTATTCGCCACTCCTGCACTTATCCTCATCTCCCTCCCTCCCCCTCCCTCCCTCCCCCTCCCCCTCCCTCCCTCCCTCCCGCTCTCCCTCCCTCCCTCCCGCCTCTCCCTCCCTCCCTCCCGCTCTCCCCTCCCCTCCCTCCCGCTCTCCCTCCCTCCCGCTCTCCCTCCCTCCCTCCCGCTCTCCCTCCCTCCCTCCCGCTCTCCCTCCCTCCCTCCCGCTCTCCCTCCCTCCCTCCCGCTCTCCCTCCCTCCCTCCCGCTCTCCCTCTCCCTCCCTCCGCTCTCCCTCCCGCTCTCCCTCCCTCCCTCCCTCCCGCTCTCCCTCCCTCCCTCCCGCTCTCCCTCCCTCCCTCCCTCCCGCTCTCCCTTCCTCCCTCCCGCTCTCCCTTCCTCCCTCCCTCCCGCTCTCCCTCCCTCCCTCCCTCCCGCTCTCCCTCCCTCCCTCCCTCCCGCTCGCTCTCCCTCCCTCCCTCCCTCCCTCCCGCTCTCCCTCCCTCCCTCCCTCCCTCCCGCTCTCCCTCCCGCTCTCCCTCCCTCCCTCCCGCTCTCCCCTCCCCTCCCTCCCCGCTCTCCTCCTCCCTCCCTCCCACCCGCTCTCCCTCCCTCCCTCCCCGCTCTCCCTCCCCTCTCCCTCCCCGCTCTCCCTCCCCTCCCTCCCGCTCTCCCTCCCTCCCTCCCGCTCTCCCTCCCTCTCCCTCCCGCTCTCCCCTCCCTCCCTCCCGCTCTCCCCTCCCTCCCTCCCGCTCTCCCTCCCCTCCCTCCCCGCCCTCCCTCCCTCCCGCTCTCCCTCCCTCCTCCCTCCCGCTCTCTCCCTCCCTCCCTCCCGCTCTCCCTCCCTCCCTCCCGCTCTCCCTCCCTCCCCTCCCTCGCTCTCCCTCCCTCCTCCCGCTCTCCCTCCCTCCCTCCCGCTCTCCCTCCCTCCCTCCCGCTCTCCCTCCCTCCCTCTCCCGCTCTCCCTCCCTCCCTCCCTCCCTCCCTCCCTCCCTACCTCCCTCCCTTCCTTCCCTCCCGCTCTCCCTCCCTCCCGCCTCCTCCCCTCCCCTCCCGCTCTCCCCTCCCTCTCCCGCTCTCCCTCCCTCCCTCCCGCTCTCCCTCCCTCCCTCCCGCTCTCCCTCCCTTCCGCTCTCCCTCCCTCCCTCCCGCTCCCCCCTCCCTCCATCGCGCTCCCCCCTCCCTCCCCTCCCGCTCCCCCTCCCTCCCTCCCGCTCCCCCCTCCCTCCCTCCCGCTCCCCCTCCCTCCCTCCCGCTCCCCCTCCCTCCCGCTCCACCTCCCCGTCATCCACCCTCTCACCCCCTCCCTCCTCTCCTTTCTCCCCTCCCCCTTTCTCCCTCCCTTTCTCCCCTCCCCTTTCTCCCCTCCCCTTTCTCCCCCTCCCCTTTCTCCCCTCCCCTTTCTCCCCTCCCCTTTCTCCCCTCCCCTTTCTCCCCCTCCCCTTTCTCCCCTCCCCTTTCTCCCCTCCCTTTCTCCCCTCCCCTTTCTCCCCCTCCCCTTTCTCCCCTCCCCTTTCTCCCCCTCCCATTTCTCCCCTCCCATTTCTCCCCTCCCCTTTCTCCCCTCCCCTTTCTCCCCCTCCCATTTCTCCCCTCCCATTTCTCCCCCTCCCCTTTCTCCCCTCCCCGTTCTCCCCTCCCATTTCTCTCCCCTCCCATTTCTCCCCTCCCATTTCTCCCCTCCCCCTTTCTCCCCCTCCCCTTTCTCCCTCCCCTCCCTCCCCTCCCTCCCCTCCTCCTCCCCTCCCCCCTTCCCTCTCCCCCTTCTCCCTCCCCCTTCCCTCTCCCCCATTCCCTCCCCCTTCCCTCCCCCTTCCCTCCCCTTCCCTCCCCCTTCCCTCCCCCTTCCCTCTCCCCCTCCCCTCCCCTTCCCTCCCCCCTTCCCTCCCCCTTCCCCTCTCCCCCTCCCCTCCCCCCTTCCCTCTCCCCCTCCCCTCTTCCCCTCCCCTCTTCCCCCTCCCCTCTTCCCCTCCCCTCTTCCCCCTCCCCTCTTCCCCTCCCCTCTTCCCCCTCCCCTCTTCCCCCTCCCCTCTTCCCCTCCCCCTCTTCCCCTCCCCTCTTCCCCTCCCCTCTTCCCCTCCCCTCTTCCCCCTCCCCTCTTCCACTCCCCCTCCCCTCTCCCCCTTCCTCCCCTTCCCTCCTCCCTCCCCTTCCCTCCTCCCTCCCCTTCCCTCCTCTTCCCTCCTCCCTCCCCTTCCCTCCTCCCTCCCCTTCCCTCCTCCCTCCCCCCTTCCCTCCTCCCTCCCCTTCCCTCCTCCCTCCCCTTCCCTCCTCCCTCCCCATCCCTCCCCTTTTCTCCTCCCTCCCCTTTCCTTTCTCCCTTCCCTTCCCTCCCCCTCCCTCCCCCTCCCTTCCCTCCCTTCCCTCCCTCCCCCTCCCCCCCCCCTCCCTCCCCTCCCGCTTCCTCCCCTCTCCTTCCTTCTCCTTCCTCCTCCCCTCTTCTCCCTCCTCCTTCCTCCTCCTTCATCCTCCCTCCTTCCTCCTCCCTCCTTCCTCCCTCCTTGCTCCTTCCTCCTCCCTCCTTGCTCCTCCCTCCTTGCTCCTCCCTCCTTGCTCCTCCCTCCTTGCTCCTCCCCTCCTTGCTCCTCCCTCCTTGCTCCTCCCCTCCTTGCTCCTCCCCTCCTTGCTCCTCCCTCCTTGCTCCTCCCCTCCTTGCTCCTCCCTCCTTGCTCCTCCCTCCTTGCTCCTCCCGCCTTGCTCCTCCCTCCTCCCTTCTTCCTTCTCCCTCCTTCCTCCTCCCTCCTTCCTCCTCTCTCCTTCCTCCTCCTCCCTCCTTCCTCCTCCCTCCCTCCTCCTCCCTCCCTCCTTCCTCCTCCCTCCCTCCTTCCTCCTCCCTCCCTCCTTCCTCCTTCCTCCCCTCCTTCCTCCTCCCTCCCTCCTTCCTCCTCCCTCCCTCCTTCCTCCTCCCCTCCCCTCCTTCCTCCTCCCTCCCCCCCTCCTTCCCCCCTCCCCCCTCCTTCTCCTCCTCCCTCCTCCCTCCTCCTCCCTCCTTCCTCCTCCCTCCTTCCTCCTCCCTCCTTCCTCCTCCCTCCTTCCTCCTCCCTCCTCTCCTCCTCCATCCTCCCTCCTCCATCCTCCCTCCTTCCTCCTCCATCCTTCCTCCTCCCTCCTCCTCCATCCTCCCTCCTTCCTCCTCCCTCCTCCCTCCTCCCTCCTTTCTCCTCCCCTCCTTCCTCCTCCTCCCTTCTTCCTCCTCCTCCCTCCCTCCTCCCTCCTTCCTCCCTCCTCCCTCCTTCCTCCTCCCTCCCTCCTCCCTCCTTCCTCCCTCCTCCCTCCTTCCTCCCTCCTTCCTCCCCTCCTTCCTCCCTCCTTCCTCCTTCCTCCTCCCTCCTTCCTCCTCCCTCCTTCTTCCTCCCCTCCTTCTTCCTCCCTCCTTCCTCCCCTCCTTCTTTCCTCCCTCCTTCCTTCTCCCTCCTCCCTCCTTCCTCCTCCCTCCTCCCTTCTTCCTCCTCCCTCCTCCCTTCTTCCTCCGTCTCCCTTCTCCCTCCTTCCTCCTCCCTTCTTCCTCCCGTCTCCCGTCTCCCTCCTTCCTCCTCCCTCCTCCGCTCCTCCCTCCTTCCACCTCCCTCCTCCCTCCTTCCACCTCCCTCCTCCCTTCTTCCTCCTCCCCTCCTCCCTTCTTCCTCCTCCCTTCTTCCTCCTCCCCTTCTTCCTCCTCCCTTCTTCCTCCTCCCTTCTTCCTCCTCCCTTCTTCCTCCTCCCTTCTTCCTCCTCCCTCCTCCCTCCTCCGTTCTTCCTCCTCCCTTCCTCCTCCGTTCTTCCTCCTCCCTTCCTCCTCCGTTCTTCCTCCTCCCTTCTTCCTCCTCCCTTCTTCCTCCTCCCCTTCTTCCTCCTCCCTTCTTCCTCCTCCCTTCTTCCTCCTCCCTTCTTCCTCCTCCCTTCTTCCTCCTCCCTTCTTCCTCCTCCCTTCTCCCCCTTCTCCCCCTCCTCCCCCTCTCCCCCCTCCTCCTCCCCCTCCTCCCCCTCCGCCTCCCCCTCCTCCTCCCCCTCCTCCTCCCCCTCCTCCTCCCCCTCCTCCTCCCCCTCCTCCTCCCCCTCCACCTCTCCCTCCTCCTCCCCCTCCCCCCTCCTCCCCTCTACCTCCCCCCTCCTCCCCCTCCTCCTCCCCTCCTCCTCTCCTCCTCCTCCCCCTCCTCCTCCCCCTCCTCCTCCCCCTCCTCCTCCCCCTCCTCCTCCCCCTCCTCCTCCCCCTCCTCCTCCCCCTCCTCCTCCCCCTCCTACTCCCCTCCTCCTCCCCATCTCCTCCTCCCCATCTCCTCCTCCCCCTCCTCCCCATCCTCCTCCTCCTCCTCCCCTCCTACTCCCCCTCCTCCTCCTCCCCCTCCTCCTCCCCCTCCCCCCCTCCTCCTCCCCTCCCCCTCCTCCTCCTCCCCCTCCTCCTCCTCCCCCTCCTCCTCCCCCTCCTCCCCCTCCTTCTCCCCCTCCTCCTCCCCCTCCTTCTCCCCCTCCTCCTCCCCCCTCCTCCTCCCCCTCCCCCTCCTCCTCCCCCTCCTTCTCCCCCTCCTCCTCCCCCTCCTCCTCCCCCTCCTCCTCCCCCCTCCTCCTCCCCCTCCTCCTCCCCCCTCCTCCTCCCCCTCCTCCTCCCCCTCCTCCTCCCCCCTCCTCCTCCCCCTCCTCCTCCCCCTCCTACTCCCCTCCTCCTCCCCCTCCTCCCCATCTCCTCCTCCCCCTCCTCCCCCTCCCCCTCCTCCTCCTCCCCCTCCTACTCCCCCTCCTCCTCCCCTCCTCCTCCCCCCTCCTCCTCCCCCTCCTCCTCCTCCCCCTCCCCCTCCTCCTCCTCCCCCTCCTCCTCCTCCCCCCTCCTCCTCCTTCCCCTCCTCCTCCCCCTCCTCCTCCCTCCCCCTCCTCCTCCCCCCTCCTTCTCCCCCCTCCCCCTCCTCCTCCCCCTCCTCCTTCCTCCCACCCTTCCATCTCCCTCCCACACACTCGCGTGTCAATTCGGGATGAGCGCTTTTGGATCAGTCTCATCCTCTTCGGCTCGCGCGCTCTTGTTTTTATTGCTAATAAAAGTGTTCGGGGTGAATCAGTGAAAAAGCGTCCCTTCCGATCGATTTGGACGCTGGATTGGCTCTCTCCCCCCCACACCCTCTCGAGTGAATTCTTTTACCCCGCCACTTTTCGCGTGCATCTAAAACCGAAAGGGAAAGTATAAAAGCCGTTTTCTCTTTTTTGTCTCCAGCCCGTCGCTCGAGTTTGCAGTTTGCGCGTGCAAATAGCGTGACAACCGTTTTGGGTCGGCTATTGGTTTACGGAGTCTTGTTTTCGGGTTAGGGTTATGCCTGGCCATACGGGACTGTTGTTGCCTGCGGAATTATCTCCCCGGAGCGAATCTTTCTAATGATATAATGCAATCATCTCTCCGCTATCAGCGACGTGAAATTAAATTCCACGCTCTTGAGCATCCGTCGGGCAATAGGAAATGCTGCCCAACGAGTGGCGTTGTTTTTTCATTTGTGCGAAGTAGATGGCAGTGTATGTCGCAGGACTGCTGTTCGGGCTCTTTTGCTGGTGGTATTATCCCTGCCGAGAGGAAATGTTGAAAACAATATGTATTCCGCTTTCGGTTGTTTAATGTATTGTTAAAGGCGGAGTAAAGGTTGCGCGCGCAGACAAGATGCCATAGAAAATAAAAAGAATATTTATGACGCTAGAAAACAAAAATAAAAGATTGTTTCATTTTTTTTTGTTTTTCAAATCTTTTGCAAATTAATTTACACCGCAAATACTATTCGTTTTGCTATCACGGTTGATTTCGATTCTCTCTCTTAGATTTTTCAATTCCATTGTGTGTGCACGTATGTAAGCTTAGGCGTTGCTTTGCCTCGGCCTTCAGAGGCAGCAGCGAGCAGTTCTGCCGACTCCCACCCGTTCCTCCGTGGCGCGTGCTCTGCGACCTCTTCGCACACCCTCCTCGAGACTCGTTTTTTCGCACAGCCCCAAGGGTTTGATCCGGCTCGCTCCCGGCAAGGACGCTGTCAGTGCCGTTTTCCAGACAAGAAAGATTACGCTTCCATTCGGAGGCCTCTC